>MU826826.1:2794760-3212260 GCA_029204205.1 Desmophyllum pertusum
GGTCTTGCCCTACTGGATAGCAAGGTCTTGCCCTACTGGAGAGCAAGGTCTTGCCCTACTGGATAGCAAGGTCTTGCCCTACTGGAGAGCAAGGTCTTGTCCTACTGGAGAGCAAGGTCTTGCCCTACTGGAGAGCAAGGCCTTGCCCTACTGGATAGCAAGGTCTTTCCCTACTGGATAGCAAGGTCTTGCCTAGGCTCGATTTCCGCCGATCTCTCGAGTCCGGTCTTCGTTCCTCCCCGAGAAGAACGGCTGGACGCGTGAGCGAACAGCCGTGTCTGTGACGTAATCAACAAAATTAATTTATGTAACGCTACTCCGGCTCGTGACATTCGTTTATTTTCCATAATCTCTTATATTTTCGAAAGAAAAGGATCTGATCTGAAATATTCCGCGAAATATGTTGATTTCTCGCCTTTATTGTGAAGCTATATGACTGAAAACCGGGATGAAAAATATTACAAGATGTAACATGACCAGTCCGTGACAAGAAACAATGTTTTGATGTAATTTTGCCAGAGATGTTGCGTTCTGGCACCACACGATTTTACATCAAATCCCAGATAAAATTCATCACACAAGTTAACCGACTGTTTTGTGTATTGTATAGTACATGTCGAATGTCCAAATGGATCTCATTAGTTGCCTTGTGCGGTTGTAGTGGCTTAGCTCCCCGACTTAGCGCGAACTTTCCGTGATGTATTTCCTTGGTGCGGATGAAAAATCCATCTTGTCGGTTGAATTATAAAGACATCATGCCCATTAATTTACATTAACGATTCCTATTGCATATATCTTCGAGAGTTTCAAGGTTAAATGTCTCTTGAAGACGATCGAACGCCGGCCCAAACAACTGCTTTGCATCCGTAAAAGATAATTTATGCCTGCTCGATTCGTGCAGGCACGTTTCTCATTGGTGGAAATTAACAATGCCAAGCTCACGACTCCAGCCGTGCCTTCGGGGGATGAGCGTGGGCTCATTTTCCCGAACAGCGGCTGGTAATCGAGCCTAGGTCTTGCCCTACTGGAGAGCAAGGTCTTGCCCTACTGGATAGCAAGGTCTTGCCTTACAGGAAAGCAAGGTCTTGCCCTACTGGAGAGCAAGGTCTTGCCCTACTGGATAGCAAGGTCTTGCCCTACAGGAAAGCAAGGTCTTGCTTTATTGGAGAGCAAGGTCTTGCCCTACTGGAGAGCAAGGTCTTGCCCTACTGGATAGCAAGGTCTTGCCTTACAGGAAGGCAAGGTCTTGCCCTACTGGAGAGCAAGGTCTTGCCCTACTGGATAGCAAGGTCTTGCCCTACAGGAAAGCAAGGTCTTGCTTTATTGGAGAGCAAGGTCTTGCCCTACTGGAGAGCAAGGTCTTGCCCTACTGGAGAGCAAGGTCTTGCCCTACTGGAGAGCAAGGTCTTGCCCTACTGGAGAGCAAGGTCTTGTCCTACTGGAGAGCAAGGTCTTGCCCTACTGGAGAGCAAGGTCTTGCCCTACTGGAGAGCAAGGTCTTGCCCTACTGGAGAGCAAGGTCTTGCCCTACTGGAGAGCAAGGTCTTGTCCTACTGGAGAGCAAGGTCTTGCCCTACTGGAGAGCAAGGTCTTTCCCTACTGGAGAGCAAGGTCTTGCCCTACTGGATAGCAAGGTCTTGCCCTACTGGAGAGCAAGGTCTTGTCCTACTGGAGAGCAAGGCCTTGCCCTACTGGAGAGCAAGGTCTTGCCCTACTGGAGAGCAAGGTCTTGCCCTACTGGATAGCAAGGTCTTGCCCTACAGGAAAGCAAGGTCTTGCCCTACTGGATAGCAAGGTCTTGCCCTACTGGATAGCAAGGTCTTGCCCTACAGGAAAGCAAGGTCTTGCCCTACTGGATAGCAAGGTCTTGCCCTACAGGAGAGCCAGATCTTGTTCTCCAATAACGTTTTCCATACAAATGTTTCCATTTTTAAACTCAAACTTGCCCATCTTTCTAAGTTTTCATCGTGCTCTTTCCATTTCTGGTGTTCTTTGAGTCATAGCCCATAATATACACACAATGTAAAACTTTTTAATGAAACGTAGGTCATGTGAACCCAGCTGCAAAGTGTTCTACTTCTGTTATATGCCTAAGTATACTCTTGTCTGTCCCTTTGTGTTCATATTGACAAATAAAGCTTCAACTGTAATGGAATAAATACCTTCATGAGGTTTTTCTGGTTGCTCAAAAGTGAATCTGTCTTGCGGGCAATTTCTCCAAAAGCTTGAGCCTGCAGCGATAAAACAAAAACTCAGTTAAAGCTGTTGAAGGGTACTTACACAGCTTAAAAATGTTATCATTGAAAACAGTTGTGCCACATTATGACACCAATGCAATGTTAGCTACATGCAACAACAGAGCCTTGAAGTGTTGGCAGAAGGCCAATGTGTAATAAATGCTTCCAACTATAGTAGTAGAGCATCACACAGGTATTTCAAAAGTCAAAGGTTACAATGAACAAATATGACTGTCACGAGAGCTGTTTACTCATGTAGTTTCAATCACTGCCGAAGTTCATCCTGAAGATTCTTACCTCTAATAATTTCACAATACCTAAATTCTCATATAATTAAAGCAATCTTAAATCCCTGCCAATATATAACATTCCTAACAAATATTACATTATTCTCAAAGGAGGAGTTGTTTGAGTTGTCACCACCCCAATCCCCCCAGTACAAGGGTTTGAATCCTGTTGAAGCCTTTCCCGGATTTTTCTGCAAATGATTCTCAACTGCAATGAAAACTTTCAAAGTTTTTCTTCTGGGAAACGATATTAACATTTCCATGTCAAACAATTTGAATTAAATATTTCTTGTGTTGTCACAGTGACATTTATTCCTTTATCATATTACTACTACTTACAGTAATTCCAAAGATGGGAAAATATGAAAAAGTCCTCTTCATCAATTTTTCCATTTTCAAATAACATTTTTATTAAGAAGGCCGTTGCAAGGTCTTTCTTAACTTTTATCTCTCCGTTTAACCCTTTCACTCCCAGAGTCAAACCTACAATTGTAGAGTCAATTAATGTGGTTATACCTTTTGAGTCTGTGGATGAAACCCTAGTGTGTGACCATTCAAATATAAACTATTGAGCAGTACTTCTAAGTGGTGCTGTTTGTTTTTGACAATTTTGCAAATTGAAATTTAAGACTTTTTTTCCTCAGTTTGAACTATAGCACTCTTGGGAGTGAAAGGGTTAACTACTTCAAGTAAAAAAAAATAACAGATGAAGTTAATTTACTAGAAGAAAGCTGAAGACTTGTATCTATTATTCTTTAGATTACAGCAAGGAGCCCAAACTTGTGACCACTTTTAATTAATTCATATTATTTCATACGTGCGCAGACTATCCAATCAGAAGTCGAGGATAGCTAAATCCTTAGCTTCTGATTGGATAGTCTGCATGCACGAAAGGATGTGAATTAATTAAAAGTGGTCACAATTTTGGGCTCCTTGATGTAAGAATACATCAAAGATCAGTTTGCCTAGTACTGACTTGTTCTTGTGAGTGTCTTTCAATCATCTCATCCAAACTTTCCAGCATAGATTCTTGACCTTCTACAAAGATTTTTACCATTGATGAAAACTGGCTCATCTAAAAGTGACAGAGAAAAAGTTATTCAAGACATGGCATTCTGAAGTGGAAAGTCTTGAAATATTTAGGGAACTTAATCAGTAAGAATTAGAAAGGTAATAGATATTAAAAGGAGCCCAAATTAATCTGAACTCTTCCTCGACGTTTCTTCACAGCTTAATTATTTTATCATCTCTTTGTTGTTGTTTATCTTTATCTTGCCTCAGTTAGTTGGGGAATCAGTACAGTGGAACCTCGATATAACGATACTCGATATAACGATGTTCCCGGTATAACGATCAACATTTGACAGCCCGGCAAATGTTACAGTAAATGTATGGAGAAAACTCCCGATTTAATGATACTCGATATAACGATATCCCTAATATAACGATCACAATCTGGCAGCCCAAACGTAAAATTTACCCCGATATAACGATAAAATCAATCATCGTGCGATGAAAAAGGAGGCTTAACACTTGAAAATATATGACAATACTTTAATTCTTTAGTTCTCATTGCATAAGGACGGTAACGTGTCTGTCAAAAGCTTGTTACGATAGGGATTTATACAGTACATGAAAAATCAACTAATAACAATACCCCGATATTTTTGGCTCTTTTCCCGAAAAATCGTTATATCGGGAATTTGTTATTACGATTTCCTGATATAACGATCTAATTTGGTCAGTCCCTTGGCACATCGTTATATCGAGGTTCCACTGTACCAGTAAGTTGAGGGGAAAATCCTGTCTCCGAGAATAGACTGAGCCTGCACATGAGGTTTTCACAAGTTGCTTATTAATATTATTGATGTACATGTATCCTGATTGTGCTGAATTGTGCTGCGACAAATTTCAGAGTAGTGCATCAATGAAGATTTGTCACTCAAAGACCCAACTGCAGTACTCTGAGGCCTCTTTTGGTTTGAAGACAAATTTTGAAATTGCATTTGTAACATGTACCTGCACACTTCCTGTGGTCCTTATGATGTCTTCTTAAATGGGGTTTGCCAGGAGCCCATTACTTGGAGTGTCCATCTCCCATACTAAGTCTTGGAGTCAACCTTTTCCCGTATCTTTTAATTTTTAGAAACTGATCTCCTTCTGTCTCCCGGGAGTTTTTGCGCACCCAGTTCGAAACACCAATCAAAATACAGTTAGGCCAATGTATTTTTATCACAGTGACACTAACTATGTAAAACGTTCAATAATAATAATAATGGTAGGCTGTTCTAAAAAATAATCAAAATATACGGGAAAAGGTTGACTCACAAATACAGCACATACATGGATGCTCTGAGTGAATGGGCTCCTGGGTTTGCCTGTACAGCATACTTAATAATAAACTTAACTACCTTAGCTTACATGTGAATTTGGAAACCATAACACAACTGCACAAAACATGCTCCTGATAATGCAAAGCAGGTACCTTATCAGTGAAAAACACAACAAACTGCTCTTGAAACGCAGCCATTGAATGAACAGAGTTTTCAAGTGCCCTCATTTTGGGCAAAAATTCCTGGTTCTTGAGGGTACTCAATACTGAGCAGACATTATCCTGAAAGAAAAAGTCATGTAGTATTTATGATTTTCTTTAGTATCATGTCAGTTATATTAATTTTAAACACAATGTGAAGCTGAAGACCTCTGAGCTTGCAGCATGCCAATCATGATCTGCAATGGCAACATTTTATTGGTTTATTGAAAAAATTAGTCGACTGAATGCAAAGCAAAACAAGCGAGCAAAATGCATGGCCATGCAACATTACATGTAGGGGCAAGACACATACTAAAGAAAAAGAGGGACTGCTCATATTGTTGTTTGATTGAAGCCAAAGGGCTAAGGGCTCCATGAAAACTGTATGTACATGTATCTAATCAGCCAACGATCTTGCTCCAATCTGAGGTCTGTAGAGTCTTAAGCTTCCACAAGTCTCCTGTAGCTCAGTGGTAGATCCAACCGGTGTGCAGTCAAAGGTTTGACTCCCGCTTCGGGAATTCTGATGTAGCTTGCATCACTATATGTGGACAGATGAATATCTTTCTCATTGATAACGTACTGTACCTTATTTCCTTGAACCATACTGGAGACATCACTGTGCCACTTGTCACAAAAGTCATCTTTTTCCTGTAAAAAGAACAAAAAGCAAGATCTCTAATATTATTTCCACTAACAGCCAGTGAAAGTCTGGTTTATAACAGCCAAATTATATTGAACCTAATTTTTTCTTGGATAAAATGGATTTTACAGTCAAACCAGGACCAGGTCAATTATTCTTCCATAGAGCTTGATGCAACTTGCAAAATTTTAAAAACTCAAATTATGAAACAAAAGGTTTTAGTACAACAGTTACTGAACTATGAATCCTGAGAGTTATGAGAACCTGGTCTGTAAAATTGGTATAGAAAGAAAATTGTGAAATTGGTGCACATTGATGCCGAGCATGTAGACAAGTAATCTACTATACTGTCCCCTTAAGCTACAAGATAAAATTTAGCCAGTGAACACACAATAACTTTTTCAGTTATACAATTTTGTAAAAAGTACAATATTTATATTATATTGTTAACTAGAAGGCACTTACTAAACTGTACCTGTTCTCTGGAAGATATTTCCTGCATTTGAGCTACCATGCTATTCTTGAAACTTTGCATTTGATCCTGAAGTTTTAAAGATTCTTCTGACTTCTTAGATACAAGGCTTCCTGTAAAGTCACATACATATAGTTGATAAAAGAATAAAATCGTAATATATTGTAGATGCCTCTGTCAAGACATAGAACATTCTTGTGCCATCACATGCTGAAGCAATCCCACAAGGATGGTAAAGTCTGCACTTGGGCATAAGTGGCCCACACCTCCGAAGCATAGATATAGCCCAGTTTCTGTAGCATGAAGTGACTAGAAGTATTGCGATGAGCACCCCCTGGATGGGATGCTAGTCCCTCATAGAATATCCCCCAGCATTACTTTTGTCAGGTTGCCCAACTGCTCGCTAGTACCATTTATACTTCTGGGTGGAGAGAGGCAATGTGAGAATGAAAGGCCTTGCCCAAGGACACAATACAATGACCCTGTCAGCACTCAAATCTGGACCACCCAATCCAGAGTCCAACAGTCCAACCTGCTAAGCATTAGGCTGATGTGCCTCCACAATCCCACATAAAATAGACATTTAAGT
The DNA here is from genome assembly GCA_029204205.1 of Desmophyllum pertusum. Classification (NCBI taxonomy): domain Eukaryota; kingdom Metazoa; phylum Cnidaria; class Anthozoa; order Scleractinia; family Caryophylliidae; genus Desmophyllum; species Desmophyllum pertusum. Next base: position 2,801,522 of record MU826826.1, read on the forward strand.
CCTTATGTACTGTACATCTATATATGGTTTTAAAATACATGTACATGTAGATTGAAATAATTTTTTAGTTAAAAATTCAACAACCTTTCACACTGCACTTGTGACTTTCACTTACCTAAAGTTTTCTTCATTGCATCAAAGAATACAAAATTCTCTCCTTGAAACTGGTTCAAATTCTGTTTCACTGTTTTAATCACTTGCTTGCAGTCCTCTCCAAAGCTATCTCGAGCATTCACATTGTGAGATTCGACATGGTGCTTGCGATCAAGTTTCAAATGGAGTCCATCGACATCAGAGATACTGTCCTCTACAGTACAAAGAAGGGTTGAAGCTTGTGTATGCAAATTATTTTCGTTTTTGCGGTGCTCATCAACAAGGTATTGATTCTGATCTCTCTCTACAACTGTTGTTCTCAGAGAGTGTTTAGTTTCCTGCAGTGTAAAATTGGTCTTCCTTAGTTCCGTTTCCTTTTCGTCCAGTTCCATACACCTTTCATCAAGCTCTTGTTGGGTGTCAGTGAAAAGTTCACTTATCTTTCTTATTTCTTCCTGGAGAGCTGAGATTTTAGCCTCTCTTTCAGCATTCTGCTCTTGTTGAGATTTGATCTCTTGTTGCATAGCTCTGCAATAAAAAGTAATGATTAGAAATAAAATGAAACAGTTCAGTCAGGAACCATAATTGTGCATATGGAAGCAAAGCTTGATTGTCTGACATTGTCCTATTAAATCCCAAGAGTGATCAAGGACAGATTTCTCCTTACAATAATTATCAATTATTGTTTTTGCCAACATCATATGCCGACACACCCCTCCCTGCTTGGCAGCTGTACACAACATGTCACCAAAATCGAGCAAAGACAGTCAGAATGCAGCAATCAAAATTAAACTCTCGATATAAACTGAAGGTGTAAAATGGGCACCCTTGATACCTTCCTGCCAGCCTACCACTGTCAGTTAGCCCACATCCTGGGCTTAATGCCACAGTGTAAGTTTGGGCTGTACCCAAACTCAAACAAAAATTCAACAGGCACATTTATCCAAATCCACATAGATATACAGTCATATGTAAATGAAACTAAATCCATGAAGTGTACATACTGGTAATTTTCCTCTGCTATGTAAATGCCGTTCTTTTCTCTAGCTGCCATAAGGTCTTTCTTAAGTTTTTCAATTTCCTCAGTGTACTCCTGAAAGCCAAATAATGGTAATAAAATTATCACATGTACATGTTAAGTTAGTACATGTACAGGGTTTCAATAAGAGACAGTTGCCTACTACAGAAGTCTTGAGACACTTAATAATTTTATGTCTTCAATGCCCTTCCCCCTGGTTGGATGTCTACTATTCTTCAACAAATGTACATTGTGGGGGAAGGGGGTCGGAGTGGGGGATCCTTTTTGGATAGCATTTAGGAAGATTTATGGAGTATTGTAGTTGGAGCAGGTACTGTAACAATCAACTTTTTGTACTAAGTTCCCGGCGTTACGTCACAAGATTCTCGACCCAGGTCCCCAAAATTGTGCGGTCGTGGGACAGAAAATTCCAAGTTCAAACGGCTGTAGAAACGCGGGGATTTTATCGATTGCGATAATTCTTTCGCAGACGTTATCGAGGTAACAAGGAAATTTATTTAAGCGAAAAAAACATTTTGGGGGTTAGTTGCACTTTAATATTATGTAAGTGTCTCAAGGACATTTTGATGAGATTATAATAATATTGTAGCTCGGTTTGATGGGAAAAACACAAGAAGACTGATACATGAACATTTGAGACATTCTTGGCTAGCTTTATGGGTATCTGTGAAGAGTGATCACACCTTGATTAAAGTTCTCTTGGTTAGTTTTTGATTCACTTCTGGTCTGTTGAGGATGTTCTTGGCCCTGTGAGCATAGTCCAATGTGCTTAGAGTTTCCTAGTAAAGAATGTATAAACTTAAGTTACTAAAATGGGTATTGTGGAATCCTGTTAAAATGCCAGACAAATAAACAGTACATGTACATGTAATAATATTGTAGCTCGGTTTGATGGGAAATACTACATACAGTACTGAATTGGAAAGCTGGACTAGCCCTGACTGATAATAATTATTATTAACTTACCTCTAAGTTGCAAAGAGCTGGTGATATGGTAGCAATTATGGAAGTTTTTGTGCGACCACCAAGAGAATCTTGCAACAGCCTTGTTAACTTACTTTCTCTGTTGAAAAGAAGTGTTTTCATCATTGCACATGAATTTACCGCAGTGATCACAGTACACTGTGTATATTAAGGTAAAGCCGCACTCAGGATGACTTGTGATTGACACACTTAAATTTCACAGTCAAAAATATCATTAAATCAAGCCCTAGGATTTCAAATTGCATGGATAACAATTTTTCGGTTCCGTGCCCAGAGATCATGGGAACCCATCTATAACTATTTTTCAATAAACGTGTTGTTAAAAATACTTCAGCACATAACGTTACAGAAGTTATCGATAACTCAACAAATATTCATTGACTGTTTCTGTCACTAGGAACTGGATGTTTGTTGCATATATCTTGCATTTAAACAGCGAGATCTGGTTGTCAGCATCAGTTTCAACAATAAAATTCTCACTAAACGACCACCTCCTAAATGTTTTCACACTAACAGAGTCATATTGTTTTCTTCTTTGTGGCACCGGAAGCCATGACGATGGTTATTGTCAAAGATCTTTCATGCAATGCACTTTGAGAACTATACAAGATGGTGCATGAGTGATGCGAAAGAATAGAAAAAAACGTTTTAGTTTTGTATATAACTGGACTCATAACCAAATAATTTCTCTACTAGTTGAGACTCAGAGCAGAAAAAAACTCATATCAAATTAATTTTCATCTGTAAGGTTGAATATGTCAATGGGAAACACTTTTTCGGTTCCGTTATTTCTCGATCACGGTAACGACACGGTACCGGAAACGATCGTTACCGTGAAATCCTAGGGCTTGTTAAATGATTTCTTAAATGCATCTCTTATCTACGACTCTTCTGGTAATTAAACTTTTCATTGACAGTATACCCTCAGACAAAACTGTAAATATGCAAGAAAAATTGTAACACAGTATAATTTTTTAAAAAAACCTGTGAACATTCACTGATGACAAGTTAGCATCCCAAACATCATTATACCTGTAAGGAATATGTGGGGCTCTTTCCACCAGCGATGTAATCACTCTTCCGAGTGTCAACAAGCTCTGGTTGATTGTGCCTGAAGTAAAGCAAAAAGCGATTATCATATTAAATAGAGAGGTTTTCAACTGAGTGTCGTAAAACCAAAACCATTAAGCATTTGGTTTTACAACACTCAATGGCCAATCACAACAAAATGTAAACAACAAAACAAACCAATAAGAACTCAAAGCAAATACACGTAACCACATGTGGACCAAGTCTCAAATGGTTTGGTTTTGCATCTGATTGGTTTAAGTACATGTAGGTGGCACAAGGTGTTTTAAATAAAGAAGAGCATAGTAAAGCAAAACCAAAGACATTCCAAATTACTTTTGGCGCTCTTAATAGTAAATAAATACAATTTATTACATAATTTCTGTAAGTACTACTTCATTTAAACATTGGGCTTATGTTATGCTCCTCAATACAAATTTTGTATGAGGAACATTCCATCTAAAGGCCCGATGTTTAAATGAAGTTAGTAGTACTTTAACAGATTTACTAATTCTGTATTTAGTACTTATAATAACTAAAAAAACATAATTACAATAGGAGGCTCTGGGGACTTGTAAGTAAAATTTAATAGCCTGTTGAAATCTATCATGGAGAATATTAGGAAATAATCAACAGTTCTGAGCAGGATGCGATCATCAGAGCAGAGACAAGTTTTTCCATGCACAGGAGAATATTAGGAAATAATCAACAGTTCTGAGCAGGATGCGATCATCAGAGCAGAGACAAGTTTTTCCATGCACAGTCAGCATGATCCTTTTTTTGGGGGGGGGTAAGTAAAGACTTTATTGAGCATTATGCTTACTTATACAACTTTATACAATTTGATGCTCTACTTACAATACCTTACATTACATACAATACGATACTTACACTACTTACAATACGATACTTACACTACTTACAATGCGGTACTTACACTACTTACAATACGGTACTCACACTACTTATAACTGACAATACTTGCACTGCTTACAATACGGTACTTACGCTGCTTTATAATATTACAATACTTGCACTACTTATAATACGATACTTACACTACTTACAATACGATACTTACACTACTTATAATACGATACTTGCACTGCTTACAATATGATACTTACACTACTTAAAGGGGCACTGTCACGGATTCGCATGCGCGAAAACTGCTCACTTCCTGTCGACCATAAATTATTTGGCCGCCATTCCATAATGACGGTTAGTGAAAATATTTGCATGTATTTTGTTTCTAATCACGATTATGTAAAACATAAAGTCATAATATTACTGTAACAGCGTGCGCTGTTCGCATACGTATTTCCGAAACATGATTTGCATACAAAATATTTTTGCAACGGCCGTAACGCAACGCACTTTTGACAGCCAAGCTTAGATTTATCCATTCGTACATAAGTTTTCAACGGATAACCGTTGTCGTTCGAACGGCTCAATATTTTTTCTCAACGGATAACCTGGCTTAGCTTCGAACGGGTGAAGATTTTTTTCTGAACGGGTAGCAGCAGCCGTTGGAACGGCTGAAGATTTTTTTCGAACGGGTAGCGGCAGCAGTTCGAACATTTTTTTCGAACGGGTAGTAGCAGCCGTTCGGCTTGCTAACCGTTCGGGTAGTGAACGGCTTTTAGCCTTTCGAATGGAAAGCCGTGTTGTACGTTTTCGCGTGAGAGGTCACAGCTGAGGTCACATCTGTTTCGATCACTCGTCTCCTCAACAACAAATGTGTCGCGAAGACAGTATCGTATCACTGTATCCTTCGTAACCTGCAACGAATTTCGCTTCAAGCCATGTTTTGAATTTTAAGTAAATTGTACATAGAGTTTAGCTAGAGTTTATAGTTAACTACACCTCCTAGTATAGCGTAAGCTGTTTATTAGGAGTACTTTATTAAGCATTAAAGTAAAGAAACTATTATCTTCAAGATAAATGCGTTTATGGGGTTTTGTCCACTCTCTCTCTTGGCTCTTGTCGGGGTATTGAATATTCTTTTTCGCCCAGAATTACTACGCTTTCCACCGTGTCCGCCGCCGCCACTAGTCGACGCCATTTTGGATTTGGCAACTCAAACTTGAAAAGTTAGCCTAACCTTTTCAAGTTCGACTCGCGAGACTGGCGCATGCGTCCTTGTGACAGTGCCCCTTTAATTATCATACAATACTTGCACTGCTCACAATACAGTACTTACACTGCTTACATTAATGCTAATTTATACAAAAAAGTTTACATAACAATACAAGTTTACACTACTTGCAAAAGCGATTTCGCTGCTTATATTGCGATTACTTACACTACATTGTTATTACTAACTCTATGTTTAACTCAAACCAGTAGATATATTATTAATGAAAATAGATAAATTTAAATTCAATATAGCGAAAATAAATATATACTGAACATACTATTTTACAATTAGCAGTTATCAGCATGATCTCACCTGTCCAGTTATTTACCCTGACCCAACATTCAAAGCAGGTACCCAACTGTCCTGATTTACTTCAAACAATGTTAAAACTGTTTGAAATGTACCCTCAGTTACTGCAGTACTGTAATTATTTTCAATTTATGTACAATGTACCTGCTTCTCTAAGCCTTTTGTCCACAGCTCCTGATCTGCCAACATTTTCACTGCCTGCCAAATCCACCTACGATAAAACACAGTCACATACTACATGTATACATTCATTCACAACCTGTCATGCAGGGCTGCAAATAACAGTCGGTCATCGGACAATGGCCAACCAAAATTTGCCAATGTCCGATAAAATCCCAACTGTGGTCGGACATCCGGACAATTTTTTTTGCCTTCCAACGCAAACGCTATACAACATGTTTTGTTCTAAACACAAACTAGTTTACTCTGCATTGACAACGCGTTAGATTGGCAGGTTCGCTTATCAAGCGGTACTATAATACGATGTCGGCCACATTTTTGTTTTGTCCGAACAAAATGGATACTTCGTCGGACACATGTACATGTCCTTTCAAGATAAAAAATTATTTGCAGCCCTGTTCATGCATGCAGACTATCCAATCAGAAGCCGAGGATGAAAGTAAACACGCATAAAAGAATGTGAATTAATCAAAAGTGGTCACACTTTTGGGCTCCTTGCTGATACAGACGGTACATGTACATCATTGTATGATGGTTCTAAAGTACTGGTCACAGGTCACCCTAAGGCTAGCCCTAACCTAACCCCAAGGCTAATCCTAACCCTAAGGCTAACCAGCCTAATGTTAGGGTTAGCCTTTAGGGTTAGGTTAGAGCTAGCCTTACTGTTAGGGTGACCTGTGACTCTGACCTGTGACCCGCCCTAATTATTCAACACATCCTTTTCGCATTTTGCAAGAATTTTCTCCACACGAGTTAGATAATAAATTTTTGTGACCGTTCTTTTTTTTTTGTGGCACTTACAGTGTAGTTTTCTATTGAATTTAGAGATTTCCAGAACTTTCCAGGACCCGTCGAAAAATCACTCATTTTCCAGAACTTTCCAGTCCTGAGAACAAATTCCAGGATTTCAAGGACCTGTGCAAACCCTGTTAGTTGTAACTAAACAATGTGTGCAGTCATTACTTACTAGGTTCAACTTGCCGATCTTCAGTAATTCCTCACCACTGACAGAGTTCTCTTTAATGTGAATGGTAACCGAGAAAACGGAATGCGAACGGCTAAAAAGACAGCAATACACATTTCAATAAAAATACCGCCACACCAGTAATTTAAAACAAAACATTCGGACCTGCATGTAAGTACTTTCACCAGTACAAACTCATTGCTCCCACAACTAAAGTTATACACAATCTGGGAAAGTCCACTTGTACTTCAAATTCATTTTCTTTCGTTGCGCTGAAGTTTGAAAGTCTTGTGTGTTAATGAAGTCACTTCCTGTCCGACAAATACATGCATATGCACATGTATACATGTGCATGTACAATGTAATTGGGCCTTTCTATTAAACATGTAATTGCATTGCACAAATCTTATGCATGCAAAACATAATGTAAAATGAGTGTAACATGCATGTAGATGACAGTATATATGCGGAATTGTACAAGAAAGTTTTGGCTCAAATCTCTGAATGCCAACAGGCTATACACGCCAACCAGTCAATAAATCATGCTTTACCTTGATTGTGCATTCATTAGAGTTGCTGCTGTTTGTCTCTTGGCCCTGCCTCTTTCAAGAATGTTGTAGACATCATCTTTGTCATGGACTACAAGCTCTTCCAGACCTTGGATAACAACAGAACCCTAGAAGAACATCAACCAGCTGTGATTATTCAACAAAGGAAGGTGACGTGTGTGGGATCCCATGATAGGAAGCAACTTACACTAATTCAGTTGAAACTTTCTACAATGGACCTTTCTCCAAAATGGCCGCCGCAAATTCAAAATGATTAAAATTAAATTGAGCGGAAAATCAATACCAGCACCCGAAAAACCACCTCTTGTTTGGTAATCGTACGAAGTTTCATTAGGTTAGGTTCTACCTGAGTCGAGAAAACGGAAGTTGAAAACTGTAAAATTTAGAGACGTTTTTATGACTGGGGTATACGCCATACCTACTGTACATTGTAACACACACCAGTCGGTTGCTCTAACCACAGAGCTACAGGGAGACTTGTCAAGAAGCTACATGTAGGTCATTTACTACAGGTTCATACGAACTATGTGACATATGTCCTGCATACTGCTAGGGTCAGTATTACTGAATAAATTTGTTCAGCAACAGACTGAGTCAGTGCCCCATTACCTCATGTTCCTACAAGAAATGAAAGAGTCTCCATACATGTACCAGGGAGCTTAATACAGTACTTATAATATGTACAGGTTTGAGTTGTATATTTAAACACAACTTCTATTCTACCTTGCGAGTAGCATCTTCAAAAAGACGCATTTTTTGATTGTCCATACTCATGCTCAGTAAATCAAATAGCTCTTCATTGTAGATCTCCAAAAATGAGACTCGCACAGAAAACTCACAGTCCTGCAAAACAATACAAAATTTATCATTTTTATCATAACAATCCAGAATGCCCACCATGTTTTTTAATAAATGCTGCCACTGAGCCAGGCCTAGTCAGGTTACCGCCCAGCATTTTGTCGCTGATACCCATTTATAGTCCTGGGTGGTGAAGAACACAACACGTCTGACCCAGGCCAGGGCTTGAACCTGGACCACTCGGTCCGGAGTCCTCGGCCACCACATCTCTCGCATCAGGGGGAGTAGCAATACTCCTGGTCACTTCATACTACAGAAACGGGATAAGCTCCGGCAATAGTGGACCACTAGGCTCGTGAAGACTTTACCTACATATACTGAGCCGCACCTGAATAACAAACGTGACAATTCAGGGGTTCACAAATGGTCATCCTCATTGTCAACAATTTATCAACTACATGTACACCTGTACATGTAATAAAATAACTTGATTGTATCATACAACTTACTAGTAAGTATTAAATTAAAAAACTGGGAGCCACAGATTTATTCAGGATAGGCAATGACTGGGTGTCTTGGGCAAGAAGTTCAACCTAATTCTTCTTTCCAGTTCAAAAGAATATTGGATGTTCAAAATGTATGTCATTGTGCTATGAGTCAGAGTGAATCAATTTACATGTACATGTACAGTAGCTGAATGGTCTAATTGGCAGACTTAGTATGTCATGTACAATCATGTATAATGGCTTGAGGGAAATCATGCTCAAAGTCAGTGTGTGTTAATCATGAGATGCTGACTCAGCACTCGTCATCTGATGATAACATACATGTATCGTACCGTTTGACTGTTGAGTTTCTCCAGCAACTGATGCATGGTTCGTGGAATGATTCCAGCTGAAGGATCCTGAAATTTTAAAAAGAACACATTACGCTTGTACATTATAGGAAAAGAGAATTTTAACTTCCTTGCAAAAAGACAGTCAGGTACATGTAACAACGACTTTACTACCTTACAATTCAGTGTACATGTATGTAAACAAGCAAATTGATCAGGTTTCTCATGAAGGATTCACTCACCTCTTCCCAAGAACAATCATCTATACTTCTCTCTCCTTCCATGGTGTATGTCTTCCCTGTTCCAGTCTGGCCCATACCTACAGTGTAGAGGCAAAATCAAATTTCATGAGATACATGTACAGGCAGGGGCGGATTTAGGGGAGGGGCCAAGGGGGCGCCGCGGCCCACCTTTTGTCTGGGATTTTTTTTTTAAACAACGTCCATCGGATGGTCATGTTTGACCACAACTGCATTTCATTAAATATTTCAACATTTCTTGTTCAATATGGGATCGTAGCATTTGCCAAATTTAAGGCAAGCGCCCAGAATGCACCAGATTGCATCTCAGAGTACTTATAGTAAATTATCAAAATAGAAAGCTAGAAAGGCGCGCTGAGTGTTGTCTCTCATAGAAATTTCTACAGCCCACTTTCTAAAATTCCTGGACAGGTCTGGAATATACATTGTATAGTACATTTTGTAAGAGACATAATTCTAAAGAGTAGACTTACGCAAAGATTGTACAGTTGTATCCCATCAACACTTCATCTAAGATTGGCACAACAGCAGAGCGATAAACATCAATCTGTTTGGTATCAGGGGCAAACACTCGATCAAATGTGAATGTTTTTGTTGTTGATGTCAACGAGTTAGTGTTTCCAATGTCATGTTTTAACAACAATTTCCCGCTTTAATGGATGGCACTTGACAACAGATGGCGAGCCTTCTTTGGCCTCTTTTCCATTACGGGGGCCTACAAAACATGGGACAATTAAAAGTATTATTATTGTCTTTATGAGATGTTTATACAATGTATGACACTCACTCACATTCAGCTACTCAGGAGACCAGGTACAATGTAGTTAAATGCATGGTTAGAATGACAGGCTTGGAATCTGACAATCAGCGGTTTATTAGAGTTTTGGTAACTGCCTTTAAGTTATGTCCTTAAGACACCTAACTCTGCAGTGCTTCTCTTCATCTAGTACATGTAGGTCATATGATGTGAATTGTTGGGGAAACTTGTAATGTCTAATACATGTATGTGGGAGGTAACCTGCGATGGATTAGCATCCCATCCAGGAGGAGTAGCAATATTCCTAGTTACATGTATTTCACATTACAGAAACTGGCAGTTGCAGGTTTACTACATGTACATAAGTTTGTGTTGACTTTACCCAACATTCATTTTGTGTATTATTGGCTTGATCAAAGTTAAGAGTGTTTACTCCATTTTCAGAATAAAATGAAAACACATTCAAATACAATCATATCACAGAATGTGACAGAAGCAAAGTAATATCAGATCTGTGTTATTTTTAAAACTGGAACATGACCAAATCAGTGACAATTTTGTTTTGTTGCACTAAACATGTATTTACATGTCACACCATTAGAAACAGGTTTCACTTTATTATTATTATTATTATTAACAACTATGGCAAAAGTGTAAAGCCGGGCCAAACAAGGATGAGAGTTGTTGAGAGTTGGCTCTCAGGAGAGTTTTCTTCAACTCTCATCGACGATCATGAAGCGTGGACCAAACAAGAGAAAACTCTCAACGACTCTCGTGAAAAATTTGAGCAGGTTCAAATTCAATGAGAACGCACGAGAGTCGACGAGAGCGCATGAGAGTTTCCGGCCAAAGGAGAGCGAGAGTTTGAACTCTCCTCAACTCTCGTCCTCATTTGGCCCGGGCTTAACAGCTGTTTTAAGACTGGTGTTCACAGTGTAGGACATGTAGTCCCTCCAGAGGGCTTTCAGAGTACACAAACATGAAAATGTTTCAGGCTAATTTTTAAGATGTGTCATCTGTGTCATAGCCCCTTTTTACTACGACTTTCAAAAACATGTAAACTCTCAAGTTAAACCTCAATCAATGGATGCCTCATCTTACACTGCCATCAGTCATCTTAGCTCAGGAAACAGAAGTTTACTTCAACAGGTTCAATAATAAAAGGTCACGTCCGTAGCATGGGTTGCGATTAATGAATTTTGATCCATTTTGTTTGTTCATTTTTTTCCCAGGATCCACTGGTTGTCATCATAATTGACAGCAGTGTAGAAAGCAATCTTTAGTTAGGTTTTGAATTTCAGACTTTGTGTGTTTACTCATGATGCCACTAGACTATGAGCAGTCCCTCTATCCCTTAGTCCGCCGAGCAATAAGCAAAATAAAGTGAGGGGGGGGGGGGGGGGAATGGCTCACTTTATTTTGTTTCTCGTTCAATGAACTAATGAAAGAGGGACTGCTCATAGTCTACATTGTACGTACATTGTATCAGTATCATGCCATAAATGCTCACAAGAACCAGACACACATCTGAGATTCCAGCAAAAACATTCCGTGCATACATTCCGTAGTGATACAAATATACAGAGGCCTGCTGACTGCAGTGTAGTGTCTCTGATTGAATGTTTATTCTCTAATTTGATCAAGACAGTCTGAGTCACTACACAGATCTGTCGTCTTTGGCTTGGGTCTTGCGACAATTCTCAAGCAAACATGTAATGAGAGAAAGACATCTGTATCCTCAAGATTCATTGTGTGTCCAAATTAAAGACGTAGATTCAAATTGTAGCTTAAGTTTGAAGGCGGCCGTAGACATCCTGTAGAGTTTTTTATTTGTCTTGATCTTCTATTCTCCAAGTTACAATATCCTGTAATTTACTGAAATCAGTTATCATTACAGTAAAGACGCTACCAGCGCGCCCTTCTTGATCGCTTTTGCAATCTTTTGCAATTAACTCTTTGAAATTCATCCTCCGCTCCGTCCTACAACATCGCTGACTAAAACGAGATAAATCGGTGGCAGTACACGATCTTTTCTGTATAAAATCGGGCGCCATGTTTGATAATTTCCGCAAACAGTGATACAAATATTACTCGGCGGGAAAAAAATTATTTTATCAATTGATCCGATCGTATACCTGTACATACAAACAAGGAGATTTTATTCCATGTTCAAAACCTGCAAAACCTTCCTCTTCTTTCTAACTCATTTCTTTGTCGATCAATCGATAACCATTGATGAACAAAGACAACATAATTATAAGCTTAATAAAGCTTACAAGATTTTCTGGTGGACATGCACGAAGCCATGTTGAAACTTACCGGCACCGAACGACCACTTGGATGTTCTTTTCTTGAGGCGGTTTGGTTTTGACCATCTTAAAATCGCACTTTATAAAGAAGAACTGTCTTTCACTTTTACAAATGTCACACAAAAAGGATGTAGGAAGGCTTTTTCTGACCAAAGATTTGCAAGTCCTACTACAGTCGTATTTTCTTCTGATTATTTGTCGCTCGTAAACGCGTTCGATTTCGGTGCCAGATTTGAACGGTCCAATGAAATTCAAAGATGAAAGTCACGTGGTTGTTGGTGAAAACGTTCCCATGACACAATGCGGTCGTAAACGCCATGTTTATGTTGCTTCTCTCTGGATTTGTTTCAGAAGGAAGGTTGTTTTTAACCTGTAAACTTCAATGCTAGGGAGATGACATTTGTATTCCCGTCCACAAATGGCACGGTGAAGCCAAGAGAAAGAAGTGGTCACGTAGCAGTTCATTTTGATGGCTATTTAGTGGTTTGGGGCGGCTATTATAACGTACGTATCAAATATTTTATTGGGGAGGGGCCCGGAGGGTACTTGAACAAGTTCTCTTTCATCATGTAAAAAATTGAAAAGGAGATTGAATACGCCATTATTAATTCGTATTTAGCCAGGAAGAGGGCGAGGGTAACGGTTAGATGGAGGCAAATAAATGTAAAATGTAAATGTTTTGCAAGCCTCAAAATCCAAATTCCCGGAAGTACTCAGATCACACAGCTGTGAAAATCATGGGTACCAAATCAAGGGAACTAAAATATCCACATTACAAATAATCAATTTAATACGATTAAAATTAATTTGAATGGGAAGCAACATTGCGATATAAGTCTGCTTACCATTATAAGTAAAATTGATTTGCTTAATTTAGATTGCAACTCTCAATTGGGACATTCCATTTTTTATCCGGACCCCCCCCACCCCCCCCCCCCCCCCCCAAAGATGGCAGGAATCCGACCCCTTAAATACGGAGCGAGCCTATAAGTCAAGCCTGTCAATTACAATTCCCAACGGACAGCCAATGGTCTCATTTGATTGGTTAATTCACCCAGGTCTAATTACTCAGTATTGTTCAAGTTGTTTGCACAAATCACAAAGCTTGTAAATCTGAATAATTTTGAAAATCCTGCCAAAGTCACCTTCACAAGACTCATTCTAGCTCTCTCGACATGCTCAGATAAATGGAAACAGGTGGCTCTTTGATTGCAAGCAGTGAGCTTTACGGCAATTAGCTGCGAAACTTGAGGGACTAATGGACTGTACTGTACATGTTGAAACGGCCGAAGGGAATTCATTGTTGCATTTAGTTCTTCCAAACGGTGAATAGATGTATTTGCTTTGCGCTCAATATTTATCTTTTAGCTTGTTTTATTTGACATAAATTAATTAGTTGTTTGGATAAACCTACTCCAATATCTCCTTGACCGTTGTTGTGTGACCATTATTTTGGCTTCCACCACATGTCATTAATGATACAAAAAGCCAACAAAGCACTTCAGAGGGGGCATGTCCTTGCCTTTTATAGGCTCGCTCCGTGTTTAAATTTTTATCTGCACCCTTTGAAGAAAAAAATGTGAAGGGTTGATTTTTTGGCTGCACCTTTGAAAAAAAATCTGAGGGCTTGATTTTTTGGCAGAGCTCCTTTGACAAAAAAATCCAAACCCTCTTATAGTAAAACCCGCCATCTTTAGGGGAGGTGCAGATAAATCAGAAGCTCTTATGAGAAACTCGTATTATTGGACAGAAAAATTAAACTGATGGTGGTTGCATAAAAACAGTCATTTCTCTAGGTTCCACAGTTCCACGGTTCCCAACTGTAGCGATTTCAGTCGAAGTCCGCAGTTTGTGACTTGAAAATCGAAGGATTTGATCCAAACATGGAAGATCAGTTCAGCGCTTCAAAGATTCTCAATGACCTGTTTTTCAGCAGTCAGGAACTGTTACAAGTCATAAATCGAGCCATTCGAAGAAGCTTTTATATACAAGCCATAAACTTTGAGCCTACGTACGCTAGTCCTAATTTAGGTCAGCATACTAACAACAACACAAAGACATCTCTATGTTAATTTTCAGCCCAGAAATGAAGTGGGTCGAAGTGGTCAACTGGTTAGGGTTGCGAGCTCCAAATAAGTTCAATTAATGGAGTCAGGGGCATAGCGAGGTTTTTTTAGTAGTTGTAGGCCTGACAAGACCGCCCTGGGCCTGGTCCTAAATTTTTTTAATTTATACCCTAAAACTCCATTTCCTGCATTCCTGAGACTCGAAAAGCGTTTGGCTTCTCTGCAAATCCCGGGGGGAATCGAATTCCGATTTGTGTCCAATTTGACTCGATTGGTTCTGAATTGAGGTCGAATTGACATCGATTTGACGCCAAATTGACACCGAATTGAGGCCGAATTGATGTTGATTTGACTCCGAATTGACACCGAATTGGTGGTAGAATGAGGAGTAGACGGTCATTTTTTTAAAAACATCACAGAGAAATTCTTCGGATGTATTGGAATAAATATATTGTAAAATGTAATTGTAGCATTGTCGGTAGCACTTTTCAGAGAACAGTGCACATTTTGTCTGCATTTAGTATTTTGCAGTGTTAACCTCAAGTCATTATGGGCAGTATTTTAAAACTATTTTACTAGTAAATAACCGTACACCGTGAATTATTTCTTTCTCTCGATACTAGAGTATGTTTTTTCAATAATTCTAAAGAAACCAAAATATATTTAAATTCAGCCCTTCCACTCTTTGCTGACTTCACTGATTTCTGGTAATAAATTTCTCGGAAATGATCTATTCAACATTAAATATTTTGTCAGTATAAAGTCGCTTTTTTCTGAATAATATTAAATGACTAGGATAAGCACAACATCTCTGAAGATTTTTTTTTTTCTCATTTCAAGTCGGACGAAATATTAAAAATTGACCCGGAAAATAATATTTTATCATGTGCTCAGAAACCGCAAGATAACAATCGTTCAGTTACTAATCAGAGTAACGCAGTAACGAGTATAAACGAGTAACGCGGTAACGAAAGCGAGTAACAGGAAAAATTTAAAGGGACACTCCTGATTTTAGCATGATTTTGGGAAGCTCAGAAACATATCTAGATCACAGTAAGTTGAACAATAATGGTTTTATTCTGTGGAATAGCACTCGACAAATGACAGGAACCCATTAGGAAGTGAGGATGACTAACGACAGCGAGGATGGAAATGGATTGCAATATGGATTTTGAAAAAAACGTCAGGATGTCAGTTTTTCAAAGTTTCAAATTTGGCTCGGAAATCTTTGAAATTTTGCAAACATTTTGTTGCAGTATGGAATTTCTTGAAGAAATTGCTTTTTATCATTTAGTTAGAGTTTATTAAGTTCTTATTTCATAGATTTAGGGACCATTTCATGCATTTATAACAGTTTTGAGCAAATACGCCGGGACAGTGTCCCTTTAAGAGGTTAAAAAAAAATAACAGATATAGAGGCTCCTTTCTTCTCTCAGTCATCGTAACTTTCGTAGCTATCTCCGCTATTTAATAAAACAAAGCTGTGTGACAAAATGAGAGGAAGTCTTTGCACTTCCAGGAGCTAGACTAGCCAATCAGCCAAGCATGCTGAGGAAATTTAAAAAATGTAGCGCGTCCGGATTAAACTCCAGATACCTAAAACCCTATATCAAATTAAAGCTTATAGAGCTGGCTATCTAAATATACTAACCATTATGTAATAAAATGAATTGTCGAATTTTTCGCGATGTCTAAATTCAAGGGTCCGAATCAGCTTTTGAAAGCTACAACTCTGCGCGAATTATATATTTCGCTAATTTGATTTGTTCTCGGGTTTCCGGACCCAAAGCGCTAAAAAAACGTGTCGGGGATTCCCCATATTCAATTGCAGTGAAAAGATAGAGAGCATTTTCTAAATAGGGCGAAAAAAAATATGTAGTGATCGCGCGGAAACGGCTCCCAACGAAAAAGTTTTCCGAAATAAAAAATTCCCCGACTCATTTTTGTTGTTTATATGTTAATCTAGATACTGTCCAAATTTGAGGTCAATCGCTCAAATTCCCTTTGAGTTGTAACTCTTTAAAGACGCCTCTATCGGCCCGAAATAGATTTTGAGAAAACAGCGGGAGAAGTATTCACATTCCACTCACACCTTACTTCCGGTTAAGTCTCTCGCACTGTATTTCTCCGTTAATAATTATCGGGTTTCCATAGAATTTTCTTTATATGAAAGGTCATCATGTAAACTACATATCTAAGTGGAAACGTGTTTTTGGACCAATTCTGTCCTTTGAAGGTATACGGTAACCTTAAGAGACGGCTTTTTTGGTCACGTGACATTTATGGCCCGAAAATTCCTTCGACTTCCCTGTGGGATGTTGACGTCATTCCTGTTGTGTATTTCTACATATACTCGTATAATCGATATGTTATAATGAAAATAATCTATAAATTTGATTTTTTTTATTTGTTATTTTTTTTATTATAATCTTCAGAGACGTTGTTGCTTGCTGTTTGCTTAGATCATAGTTTAATAGAGGGAAATGGTTATGAAGCCCAGCAAAGTTCTTTGTTTATATGTTTTTGTTCGCTATTTTGGGGGTTGACCGTGCACAAAAACCTGACAAAATACAATAGGTGGTTACATGTGTTCAAGCAACTAACCAATAGAAACGTTTTGGTTACGTAATTCATGCATAGTGTATGAGGCTAGCGCAAAACAAAAGATGTGCACGATCATGGACCTTCCAACATATATCTTGGCCTCTTTGTTTGCTCCTTTGAAGTTTGCCGGGCTTCATAACCATTTCCCTCTAATAGCTATGCTTAGATAGATGTATTTTTTTCTCGCCTTCATGTGTTTTTTCCACTAGGGTGATTTTCCTGAGGAGCATGTTCCTGGATTTCATTTAGTGGTTGACAGGAACCATCCAAGCAATGAAGTCTGGTTCTACTGCATTGAGACCTCAGCATGGTAATAATGTTCAATCACATGTATTTGGAAAATTTCCACAAGAATGTGGCAGCCAAAAAAGCAAAGCCTAGCTAGTAGTTTAAGCTGTACTGTACCACCATCGATAAATAAAATTCTTACTCACAGCTGCAACTTGTAGCAATTTTGGCAGTCAGCACATGCCTAATTTTCTTTCCAGGAAAAACTCTATTATTTTACTAGGAATCAATTTTCCTGGGAAGAAAATTCTGCCTGTGCTGGACACCAACATTGCTACGAGTCATGGTTGCGGGTAAACATTTTCTTCATGATAGCGGTTGCACTATATTTGCTGATATTTGTAGGAAACACATTGAAACAAGTGGAGACACACCCCCACCCTTGTCAGGATCATCGGCTTGTGTCATTGGCAGCAATATGTACGTGTTTGCTGGACATCGTGATGGTGGACCTTCTTCCACAGTGAGTATCGTATTTATTCTATTAACACCACCCCCCCCCCCCCCCCCCAGGTGTTGCTGGTCTCCTGGCCATGTAGTGTGTCACTGACACATCAGCAACATATGGAACTGATCGACACAAGACCAATCAACACACTAGCTACATGTAATAACCATTTGTTCATTAGTTACAAGTGGTTTACATAGTGCAGATCGAGGCCCTGTTAGGCTAAATTCCAACAAGCAACATGGCATTGAATACAAGACCGTTGTCTTTTGGAAAGAATCAACTAACATACACGGACATATGGAATTGGGAAACTGCACTTTCAGTGCTAAATTGTCCTATGTGGAATTGTGAAATTGCAATTTAGTGCTAAACTGTCTTATGCGGTAATGACATGGAATGAACAACGGATTAGGAAACACTAATTAAAACAAATGAACTGCGAATTAATTAAATGTAACACTATCTACATCTCATTGGAAAACAATAGACTAAAAGTACTGTCTATAGCGGTGCGTGACATCATGCGCTGGCACACTGATAAGAGGGGATCAGTACATGTATGTGGTGGGATCAAAGTGGAACCTCTGTTCTTTAGTGGGAGGGGGATCTCTTGTCCGACTTAGGTTTTGGGTGAGGTATATTACAGTTATCCGAAAGAATTACATCCCCCAACCCTAGGTTAGGGATGGAGGGGGATTACATGTACTTAAATTAAATTAAATGCAAAATTTATATCTGCCAAAGTGCGATAATTTTTACCCAACATGGCCTAAGCGGCCCCTAGTTTATTTCCAACTCTACTTGACTAAACATTAATTGTTTTTTAATAGTTCAAGCTTTTAAAGTTAAAAATTATCCCCGACCAGTCAATGCCTTTTTAGCACTGTTGTTTTTCATTTTGTAGGTTTTTGTTTTAGATTTAAAAACATTTGTGTGGCAAAATCAGACTGAAAAGAATAAAAGGAAATCCTCCCTCGGACAGAGATAAGCTGTGCTGTTGGACGTACAATGATTTGTAAGTCACTGATTAAGGTCATTGGAACTACAGTCGAAGCTCTCTGAGCGGACACTCTCGTAAGTGGACAGTTCTATTTACAGCCGCCTTGAACAAACCCCCGTTTGAACTCTAGCTCATATATACAAAACTCTGTATTTACACATTCCCGTAAGCTGCCAGCTCCAGTTGCGGACACTTTTTCTGCTTCCCGAGGGTGTCCACTTACGGGAACTTATTTAGAAAATTTGTGTGGTTTCAAAGAAAAAGTCTTCAAGAATAATTCTTAATTCCATAAAGTCTGAAGTTAACTCTCAGACAAGAAATATTTTGTTTGGCTTTCATTGAGTCATGGTGTCTTTTCCAGGGTGTATGCTTTCATAATATTTAGAAAATTTCCACAAGAATGTGGCAGCCAAAAAGCAAAGCCTAGCTACAGTAGTAGTTTAAACTGTAGATTGATATTCAATTTCTCCTGTCCCTGCCCTGACGTCCTGTGCGTGTTGTATTTTCTAGTTAATTACTTAATGGGGGAAGTTTAAATTGTTTCAAAAGCAAGATTACAGCAAAGCTAGAGCCCAAAAGTATACCACTTTAATAATTCACATTCTTTCGTGCGCACATACTATCCAATTGGAAGCTGAGGATAGAGCTATCTAGCTCTTCTGCTTCTGATTGGATAGTCTGCCACACATGAAAGAATGTGAATTAATTAAAAGTGGTCACACTTTTGGGCTCCTTGCTGTATCAGTAATAGTCCTCAATAGCAAATGGTCACAGTCCAGACTTGAACAGTGAAGATGTACACTTGGTATTTTATTCAATGTACAGAATTCTATATTTTGGAGGATATGGAATAGCTCCTGACCCTGAGAAAGTGGACGAGTCTTGTGGATATTTCACATTTAACACTAGTGGCGAGGAACAATTTACTGTAAGTATATGAACATAACTGTCATCTTATGGTACAATTTTCAACGAATCGCAGCATGAGTTGAAATAATTTTGGAAATAATTTTGCAACCAACTTACAATAAAGGTAATCATTCTGCACCCAGTAACAAAAATAATAATTTCTACATTCATTTGATTGATAAGAATAACTTTGTGCAATTATTAGCAACTTCTAACAAACTCAAAATCTTTTGTTCTAAACTCTTGCTCTGATTGGTCAAAACAAAATTATAATTTATAATATGTTGGTGTCCTGGTTGAAGTCATTATACTGTATGTAGCAGTCATTAGTTTGACTGTTAGTTGGCATGTGTGCTTTGTAGTGTGTGAATTACTGTAAACTCCATCTTACATCCATCACCTAGTACATTCTTGAAAACTGATAAAAATCAATTAAGAATTTCCAAACACCTCACCCAGGCACCTACATGTACTTAATCACAATTGTGCCTGTATTAAATTTAAAATAATTATATTACATTCATTTGTAAATCATATTTCTTTAAAATCCATTAGGACAACAGAGGATGGAACAGTCATTTGTTTGTTTTGGATACAAGTAATTTAACATGGAGCCAACCCAAAAACAAAGGTGGAGTAAATGAAATGAATACAGCAGCTAGTTTGTATGTAATCAGGGTTTCATTAGAAGCCGGTTACCTCTTGCCGCGCTTACTAATCAAGCCTTCTGGCCTTCTGAGTTTACTTATAAGAGTTATGAAAGAAGAAAAAAACAACGACTGTTAACAGAGAAAGTCTTTAAACTCCAAACTTCATATAGAATAATCGCAACATCGTTTAAAATACCTGAGATCTACTGTGATCGATAAAAAATTGTCATATAGAGCACTAGATTTTTCCTCCCAGAATGCTGGAAATTGCATTTCCGAGCTTCTATATTTCCCCAAATTTTTCTGGGGGAGCATGCCCTCATACCCCCCTAGCATAAAGGGGCCTTACAGCCCCTTTTTAGTCACAGCCGCCTATTCCAACATGCATGGTAAGCCGCTTACTTCCAAAATTAATGAAACCCCTGTGTAATTTTGCTGTTTGGTTTGTAAACACATAGTAAACACTCAGTTGTTCAAAGCATGAATGAGGCTAATCTAGGATAAACGTGAATTTCAGTTTTGTACATTTTCAGAGAGTCTTTCTGTTTAGGTTTTTTGCCTTTCAGTTATGACTTTGACTTAAATGTCAAATCCACAAAATACTTCCTGATTTTGCCATTTTTGCGTTCCAGGGTAGAGCTCCCACACCAAGAGCAGCGCAGGCAGCAGCTAAACTGGGACATATTGCTTATATTTTGGGTGGAAGATATATGGTAATTCATTTTCTAAAGTAACAGCATAAGTTAGCATTATAGACCAATAATTATAGAAGAGTCCCTAAAAATCCACATGAAAAAGCCTTCAGTAATAATAATTATTATTGCAATGTGTCTAAAATTTGAAAATTTTATTGTTCAAGTCTCACTATCGATTAGGCTCGATTTCTAGCCGTTTTGTGAGCCTGTGTTCCTTGCCCAAAATCAAGCCCAACTATCGTTTTCTTGCATTTAATTTTTCAAGAGACCTTCTTAATTGTCTTGTTGAGACACAGGGAGTTTTGTACAAGTCTTATATGCAGAACACAAACTCCTTAGCATTGAAATATTGAATGTACATTCATGTACATGTAAGTTTCATAATTTTTTTAGTTTCATAAGTTTCATAAGTTTTTTATTTTAAATTTACTAGGAAAGACGGCGGAATGATTTGCATGCCCTTAATATGGACACCTTGGAGTGGAGTGATAGGTGAATAGTGCATTTTTACTGTCTTTGTCAATTATTTAGAAATTATGACACGCCCGATTGTCACTAGTATGTATGACAACACATGCATAAATTAGATCAGATGGATTTATACTTCACATATATACAGTCATATACAGGGAAAAATTACAGAATTCTGATCGGTAATTTAGACAAAGTCCTGGTCAACTCTAAAGATTAATTCCCAAAGATTCCTGCTCAATGACCTCCAAAGATTCCAAGGTAAATAAATATGTTGACCTCTTGTATATTTTCAAAATGAATCATTGTGGACCAACTATTCAGATTCCATTCCCTGTAATGTCACATTATGGATACTGGATGAAACATTTGGGCTATACCAATACATTGTACATGTACAGTAAAACGACAGAATATTTTTGTATTACACAATAATTATTGTTATATTTAGTATTCCAACAACAGGCAATGTTCCTGAGGGAAGAACATGGCATTCTCTCTCTGCTGCAAGTGACAAACATTTGTTTCTTTATGGAGGCTTCAACAATGATGAAGAAGCTTTAGGTACGATTTTAACTCTGCTTAAATTAAATTCCAAGCTTGAAATCAAGACTTTAGAGATACATCAAGACAATAATAATATTGATGATTGTCTTATATAGTCTGTCATCTGCTTGACATTAACACATTGACACCCATACCAGCCATAACCGGCCCAAGAGGAGACGACGAACTTGTACCACTTGTGATGTCATCACTTTTCACGCCAGAGGATGTCTTTGATAATCAACGGATAGAGTTGGAAACGTTAAATTGGACCAGAGATACACACAAAACAACTTGGATTTTTTCCTCCAAAATCACCAAAAAACGCGACCTTCACTACCATTGACACTCTGTCAAAAAAAATTCCCTTTTACCATCGTTTAGGTTTAAAACTTTTTCAACGTGAACAAAGGCAACTGAAAGGCCAACAAAACCACAAAATAAAATAAGAGAAAAAGGAGAGCAAGAACGGCAAAAAAAATAAAAGGAAAAGAAAAGCCTAAAGTCAGGTGTGTTTTTCAAACCCAAAAACAATGTCGAAATTTTGATTTCCACGCATGCCCAAGGAAAAATATTGAATTTGTTGCTTCTACGTAGAAGGGGATGTTAGTTGCCGTGTTTTTAAACTAAGTTTTAGACAGTTTGACATTAAACTGTTGAGACAATGGCCAGAAATAGGCATCTGGGATGTTAGATTGCCGTTTTTTGGAAAAAGCCCGGCTGTCAATGGGTTAACTTATTGATACAGTCGAACCTCCACTAACAGACACCTCCCGTAGGCGGACACCTCTCGTAAGCAGACACTTGGTCATGTTCCCAGCTACATACAAACACTACATTTTTAACCTCCCATAAGCGGACATCTCTCTTTAAAAGCGGAGACACTTTTTCTGGTCCCGAGGGTGTCTGCTTACAGGAGATTTGACTGTATTATATAAAGCGAAATTAACTATAACACCATACTGTATATTTCTTGGGTCTCCAACTCAAAACTGAGTGCAAGCTCTAATCTTTCCTAAATAATGTAAATGTACATTTACTGTTTACTTTTTTCAGGTGATGCTTATATTTTAGACACTTTGACTATGATCTGGTTTCAATTACAAGTCCCTTCTGTTCAAAGGTATGGTAATGCAAACAATGTTTTTTTTTTTAGTGCAGAGTGCACTATTGTGATGGTTGAGTGGGTTTGTTGATCGAGCAATAGGTCGCTAACCTGCTATAGTGTAAACTACAATAATCAATTAATTAATAGTTTACTAAGATAGAAAAGCAAAGGATTAGACCACCCTCGTTTCCAGGATCTTTCTTCATCCCACTCCCTGGGGGGTAGGAAGAAGAAAGACCCTGGGAACAAGGGTTATGAATGACCAACTTGGAAAATGTATGCTGATGTAGACTCATCTTTCCTGGTGTGTACTAATTTGATAAATATGAGCTTTGTATCTCAGAAATGATTTTGAAAAATGTAGGCTAGACATTTCAAGATGCGTCATCAGTAATGTAGCAGTAAGCTCCTTTAATACATACAGTAGTACTTCATTAATCTGGCCACCAAATTAAAGGGGTTCTTAAAATTGAAAATTGTAGGACTGACTGAGCCTAATTATTGTCCAGAACAAAAACAATGTGTAAAAAGACATTTGGTGTTTTCTTTTGTTAGTTCACCAATGACTCGGATGTGGCACACAGCTTGTAGCACATCTTCACCTGGAGAAGTTCTTCTTTTTGGGGGTTGTGCTACATCAGTATTAAGCGCTGAGCCGGTAATCATTTATTTTATTTATTTATAATTTATTATCATCAGACAACAACTAATTCATGCTAAATGCTTCTTTGGGAGTGTCAGAAATACTGTTACTTGCAAAGCCATGGTATATTGTAAAGGGCTGGCGATGTATTGCTGCTGTGTCTGTTGATAATAATTATTATTAGTTTGGTTGACATGATTTCGAGTCAGGGTGTGATTAATAGAAGTTAGTGTCATACTACATGTACAAAGAAGACCAATAGCTTTGTTCTTATTTTTTTATCAGGAACACATTGACAACATCCTGATCTTTAGGTTTACACCACAGCCTCTAAATTGGTAAGTAATGTATTCATTTTGTTACTATATATTGAAGGGTTTTCTATAAGCCAGAATTTCTTGTACTGAGAAACTATTTTTAATTAACAAAGAAGATATGTGGAATTTATCTTCTTGACTTAATAACGCAAAGGAAAATTCCACATCTGTACGTTCCCATGTGCACAGAGTGCAATAGAACTGTAGCTGGAATGCTTGAGATTTGGTGATATAGGATAATGTACATCCTTTAATTTCCCTTGTTTCAATGTTTTGAAAAGGTACAGTTTTTTTAACTGAAAGAGAAAAATAACTGCAAATGTGGGTCAATCGTTACAGTTGTTGAATCCTTAATGTAATTGATCTGTTTCTCGGCCTGTCAGGTTGTGTGCTGATACAGTTGTCAAGTGTTATTCAACCCTGCACAAGCAACTTAAGATGCTTCCCAAAAACCTTCTTATGTCACTTTTCCTGCACAGAAGACTACAGGCCATTGGAAAGGTGTAAATCGTGCAGACACTCGTCATTATTAGGAGTCACAGTCACACCGAGTGCAAAGAAGCTCTGCGGTTAAACTCTGTTCCACGAACAAGCCGGGAAAGACTGGAAGTTTTAAACTTTGTACCCAGCAGATATCTGCATCTGACTTAAAGAAGATCCATTAGTTACATAGCATTAAATTATTAGTAACAGAAACGTACTGGCATGTTTTGAAGATTTTGGAAAAATTTGGATTGGCATAAAGTTTCAAAATTGTTACAAGTTTGGTCGACAAAAGGCTAAGATCGAAACATTTTGCCACAAGATATTTGTTTTAATGTTTGTTTGAATGTGCCCATGAGGGATTCCTGGAAGGGGGTCCAAATGTTGAACCTACCTGAACAACCACCTCTTGAAAGCGTACACATGTCAAGTGTATAAAACCCCAAATGTGTCACATGCAGCCAAATGGCTATTTCTTTACAGTAATATATGTCATCTCTACCATAAGCATGGTGCTTTCCTTCAGGAGGTTTAACTATATAAACAATTGGACCAGCAGAGCCCAAATGGATTAGTCATGTTAGAGCATGTGGAATTTTCATGTGACTGAAATATGTAGTATTGGCCTCTGATACATGATATTATGAATAGGAATTTATATGTACATTATAAGCACTAATAATGTAGTTATTATGGCTATAACAGATTTAATCGGAGTTGTAAGTCACTTGGAACTGGAGGCTCCAAACAATAAATCAATAGAGAAAGGGAAATGAACACTAGTCTAGTGCCTTAAGTTTCTCTAAGCTTGCAAAAATATACCTCTGGCATCCAGAGAAAATGTGTCTTACAAAGTAAATACAGTTATAATAAGATGGATTTATCTCAGTTAAAATCAATTGTGAAAATAAAGACATTTTTGCCAATTGTTGCAATTATAGTTACTTCAGGAGAGACGTATCTCATTCCTTACATTTGTCACCTTTTATAAAAACTTGTATAAATTAAGGATTGTTAGCAAGGAAATATGGGTCGCCCACTAGCTCTCAAAACAAGACATGCCATTGACAACGGTTTACGATGCCCCTAACCCTAAATCAATGAGGTAGTGTTTACAATCGCAATAAAAATGGAGGTTTCAGAGAGCTGAGGTAGTGGCATATTGTAAAAAGAGAAGAAATGTTATTTTTCACTTTTACTCCTCACATGTAGCTACCCTATAAACCTAGAAGTAGTAAGACAGATGAATAGACCAATCCCGGTCAGAAACACTTAGTTTTTGACACATGTTGTTCTTCTCCACCCTGCCCACTCCTATTCAATGTCGACAAAACAGTGAGTTTTGCCTGTTACCAACATTGACAGGAGAGAAGGTGGTGTGAACACCCGTGTTTTCGAAAGTGTTTCAAGGAATTTTGGCCAGAATTGTACCCTATAAATCTAGAAATAGTATGTGACAGATGGATATACTAATTTATTCATATATGCAAATAGTCAGGTGGTCTAAAGTACATATCACGCAAAATCTTTCATGTGAATAAATAACCAAATTCATTGAGATAGACAAAGTTTACAATCAAAAACAATCCTAATTAAGATTACATGTGAAAGTGAATGTTCAAGTAATATATCAAACATGAGAGACGTTTTCATCAGGATATCCAAACACCGAGAAGAGAGTTGAAAATACGACGCGCAGCGGAGTATTTTGACGAAATTCGAGGTCTTTGGATACAACCATCGAAGAACGGAGTGGTAGTACACACCTTTCGTACCCCAAAGTAGGTGTCTTTTTCAAAGAGAAACAGCCCGCTTTGACGGATTTTGTTCTCATTGGTTATCCATCCTAGGGCTTGAGCCCTTAGCCAATCATCATCCACGGTAAGGGTGAAGTACTGGGGATTTATGCACTGCACCATTCCTTCTACAACGTCCAAGGCTGTTTGATATCTCCCCACAGGTAAGGTCACTGTGTCTACTTTTTGAGTACCAAATCTTCGTAACATGAACTGTAGATGGTCACATTCATGGGGAACTTCGAACCACGAAAATGGGTAAATTACTTGATGATGTGCAACTTCCTAATCTTCTTTGTCTTTTAAATAGATTTGTCGAGGGAACGCTACACGGTAGAATGTCGTCATCTTGAATCATGTTTATTGCAGGGATACAAGGTGATTATAGGGAATCCAACTATCGTATAGCCTGCGAGAGCAGACGTAATTTTTCGGCGGGGAAAACTCGAGCCGGAAATTACGTCTGCTCTCGCAGGCTAACTATCGCATTTCTTTGGCCAACATTTCTAATGTACCAACACTTCTTTATTGACACCTCGTCCCCGAATTTGAAAATGCGAAATAGATGATATAAGCTCTTGATCACTTTCTGTAATTCAGTCTCGTAAAATGTCCCTGGAATCAAGTCGCCGTCTGCCTTCTTTAAACGATACACGGGTGGGTCTCTGTGCTGCTGTGAAGGTTTCTTCGTTCCAAGGCGAGAGGTATCCTTTCTCAAAGCCTTTCGGGTACTCACTGATCTTGACTTGATCGCCCATCTTGAATTTCTACTTTTTGGATGATGCTTGCTTACCATACAAGGTTCTCCATACGTCTTGAGCATTAAAAATGGTCACAGCTGCGGGTTTTCATTTTTAACTCGTGAATGCGCGCATTCGCAGAACGAGTTATAGCATTGGTGGACAATGTCACTCGGTCAATGGGCTGTAAACTTTAATCGCTAATTAATCAATTGAATTAATGTATGCATTAACTCCCTTTTTTTTTTTTTTTTTTTTGAAACGACGGGTTGTGGTATTCGAACCCCCGAAGTCCTGCTTTGGAACTCAGAACCTTACCACTGCGCCACGCCAGCACTTGTTGATTTGAAGGTGTATACGAAACATATAAATACATATGGGGTGGGGGGGGGGGGGGACTTTGTACCATTGTTACTATGCTGACCGAAATTACGACTACTGTAGGCTCAAACTTTGCTAATCTGGCTCGTTTTACGGCTTTTTGGGCTGGATAACACTGATAAAACAGGCTATAGGAACTTTTTTGTAGCGAATGAATGCCTTAGTTTTCGGGTCAACCGGACGATAGATACAGTGACGTTTTATCTCTGGACACGCTGCCGGGCTGGATCCATCTGTGCGAGGGAGCTGTCCATGGCGTTCGCGAATCAAGGCGTTTGTGTTCCCTGACAAAATATTCAAGACCATCTTAGCGAGAATTCATGTGGCACACCACAAGCTAAGTATTTCTAGCTCTTTCGATCCTTAAACATAACGAACACAGTACCCTATTGGTTTCTTGTTAGAAGACGGTGTTTCTCTGCTTTCTATGATCAAAATCATCATCCATCCTGTGGGCGCCATGCCGCCATGCCGCGCCAAGTGTCGCATAGGGCATATTAAATTACGATCAAAATACACCTTCAGTAAAGTTCGAAATGGAAAGAAGTAACAGTCAAGAATACTCGATCGGCAAATAAGAGGACATAATTATTGAAGACAAGCTATATTCAAACGGAAACCGAACCTCGTACTTCAATGGAGTTTTCAGGACTTTAATACGAGAACGGTGCCGTTCGGTAAGTGATATTTTTAATGTTGTTTTTCTTGATTAATCCCAATTCAAACAACGTTTGTACTCGGACGAATGAAGCTGTACGATTTTGCTCGATGAAAAATTATAGCAGATGAAGCCTCAGCAAAAATTATTTGCGAAATAACTTTTTATTTCTGCTTCTAAAAGGAAATGTAGCATTTATATTTGAATTATTTGTTGTTTTGTTGTTGTTGTTAATTCAATATTCTCTGAGGAGAATTCATCACATTTCATCGTGTTTTGTTTCATGAATAAAGTACCATTTTATCTGGATCAGTTTGTATTTTCTTTATACTAGTTATAGTTATTACCGCAAAAGTGCCAACGACATAGAGGAGCGAATAATTGATAGAGAGCTTTAAAATATATATGATCATGAAACATACACGTTAAAATCTGACCGGCATTACATTGTAAATATTAAAGACAACACGAAAGTCCCAGTTTATTTGATGACAAGATAACAAAATTAATACCCATCCTAAAGTTGCTTAGAAATCGAAGATGTGTCTTGGTTTGATGAAATTGTCTGGTTGCATGAATGGTTGAAATAATTTTAAAATTATTATCGGAACGAGGAAGCGTTGCGTGACGGGGGACAAAACAAATAAGATTAACCTTTCACTTTCATAGTATCTAGGAGAGCAAAACCATTTTTGATAATTTAACTGTAGCTAATTTTAGTCCAAGAATTGCAGGCTTCATAAATAACTGAAGTATTTTCTTTCCAAGAGTTTTCGTGTATGACAGAATGAATGTTTACATATAAAATTAATTTTATATTGTGCGTGCGAAGCACAGACTACACAAACAAGATCAGAACGTTTTGAAATGATTGAAATATTTTATTTCACGAACAGCAACCAGTCCGAACATATTGGCCGAATATTTGAACGAAGCCTAAAAAGTTAGTTAATGAGGTATAATCAACTTATAAGACCTTATAAGCAAGTCACTCTAGTCGCTAAATGATTTTTAAGTCTGTGTTTATATACACCTTCTAAACAGGGCTTACTGTACGCTTTTCGTTTGAGTTTCCCTCCCGACCAACACTGATTTGGACGTGAGTACGAAATACACCGGCCTGCGTGAATAAAATAAGCCGCGCGGAATCTTATTGTTCTGTTTCGAGAAATAAATCGTTTCTCGAAATCCCTATTCGAGTCAGACTCAAAACTCGAAACTCGCCGATTCTCGAAAACATCGAGGACGAGACTGTCACTTACATTTACCCGGTACTACTGCATATTTCTATGTTAATTATTGCTTTACTTTTCCATTCACGAGTTGGCACATAGTGCCTTTGATTATATTACGATGTACGCTCTGATTGTAGTTATCATTGACCAACTATCTAGTTTGTTCAGGTAATGGTAAGAACTGCTGGTGGTAAAAATCCGCCACATTAACTGTTTTTAAAAGAGATCTGTTAAACGTTATGACTTGGGCCTTAGTATAGTTGTATGTCAGTATGTAACAAAATGACGAATCATCACATTGTAAAACCTCTGGCTTTCGTCCTTGTCTAAATATCTTTATAAAGGCTGCAAGCACACTTGGATAAGAATCGAAGCATATGAGTAAGTAACTACTTATATCTATGATTCCAATGACTCAAACTTGTTAAATCGCAAAGGTCACATTGCCATTGTTGATCTAAACCATTGACAAACATTCGATTACGATGAAATGTTTTATGAGCAGGTTTATGACGGGTATATCCGGATTGTTGCTGTAGCCAGTGAATGACTTGAGATTGTTTCATTCCACATGCGGCTCGATATAACGTTTGGACTCCTCCCAAAGCTAAAGGACGATCCAGTTCATAGTACATTTGTAATGTAATAATGTAATGTAATGTAATAATTTATTTTAAGTCGTTACACAGGGAGTGGTTGCCCATTCTTCCGAGCCAGGGGCTCATGATAAAAGTGCTCGACAACAGAATATACAAAACTAATAATAATATAGAATATAATTTAATTAATAAGGGGAGACCAAAATCTAAAAAATAAAAATAAAAATGTGAAAATATATTAAAATACCACTACATTTGATTTAAAACTATGTAATAATTAATTGTATAGATATAACACTGACCACCGCTAAATTATATGCAGTTGTTGCACTGGCAGCCAGCTAGGTCAGAATGATTAATTACGTTCCGAAAATGCGATAACGAAGTAGAAGATTTGCAGCAGAAGGTAACTGGTTCCAGACGCGAGAAATAGTATAAGAAAAGGAGTTGTGTAGGTAGCAGCTATATTATAAGAATCCTGTACTACATTATAACCGTTACCTCTTAAGGCATATGGAGTGATACGGGGCTTGAAAAAGTTGATTGAGTTTTTTCTGAGGGTTCTTGTTCCTGGTCGTTTTCTTCTTCGTCTGAGGCATCGTTGTAATAGATGTTCACTCGACTACCACAACAGATAATTAAACAGCACATCCTCTGGCACAGATATTTAAAAAAAGATAAGTTAGGAACAGGTGTTGGACACAGCCGACTTGTGATGTTGCCCATGGTTGTATTATAAATGACGAAATGTTGGCTTCCACCTGGATTTTATCATCTGTCCACGGAATCCACCAGAGGGAAGGATAATGCGTTGGATAACAAGCACACATCTGATGAACCTTGTGTTGTTCAGCTAGAGCTAGAGGGGTGTTACAATGTTCCATATATAGGCATAGAAGCCTAATAAACGACCCAATTCATTCAAAAGTTGAGGTCAAGCATCAGGGGATTTAGTAGGGCAAAGTGTTGCTTGATACAAGAGTTTGAGCGCAGTCACGTACCAAGTGAAAATATAATCTGTTCATGTTGACAGCTCGGTATGATCTGAGTTGTGGATGGCCTCCAAACCTCCCCTTATAGCCACCCCTGACCTCCGCAGTTCGTTTAGCGGTATCCATATGGAAATGTGTTGTAGCCTTGAATGACTCTCTTGTCGTAAACCAGATTGTATTTCTTTTTTAACTTGACAGTGTGTGTCGTTTTTGTTTTCACGTCACGCTTGATGAAATGTGGCTTCTCCAGGTAGATTGGCTGTCCATCAGGATTGCCGGCAAACTTGAGCACACATGATTGTGAAATGGAGAGAGACCCACGGTATAGTTTAGAGTGAATACACGTACTTTGTAGACTGTCTTCCCATTCTGGTTTGGTAAGCATAGTTCTTAGGCCCCCAGAGACAAAGGTTGTAATGTAACCTCCATCATCCAGTTCGTTGGTGAGCTCTCCCTAGTAGTCACCCAGGGGTGGTACCCATTCATCTGATTGACTTGTAAAGATTACGGAATCAGTGTCAAAGTAGAGTACCCTCTATTCGTTCAAGAGAACAGAGTAGAGTTTAATCGGCTTGAGCTGTGGTGTACTCGATGCATTGGTCGTTGACAAACTGGATATCCTTCACCTGGGTGGACTGACAGTTGAGAAGGCGGAAGTAACGTCTGGTTTGCTGAGTCATTTGCATAATATGAATAAATTAAAATGGATGAGCAACCAGGATAAGACATTGTAAAAATTTAAAAAATCGTTCTCTGGTTGAAAATTTAAAAATACGAGCTTTATTCGTCAAAGGTTGCAGACTGGCAACCGAAAGCTCATATTGTTAAATTTTCAACCAGAGAACGATTTTTTAAATTTTTTACAATGAATAAATTAGTCACATACTACTCCTAGAACTTTAGTGTATTGGTCCAGTTTGTTCTGTCCGCAATATTTGGGTAATCCCTATTTGGTGGATACAATTTTACTATGTACAAGGTTGGTTTTATGATGGAGAAATTTGAAGTGCTGGGTGCTGCTGCCCCCCTTTGAACACCCAGAGCCATTTCAAGTACCATAAACTTTCAAGAATAAGCCCGACACTTTTCTTGCTACACACTCCAGCTCTCCCTCGGAAATAAGCTGATTTTAATCATTTAAAATGTCAGATGCAAATTTAAAAGCCCTCTGATAATTCTGGGCAGGTTCTGGTGTAGTTATTTGAACGACGAGACAAACTTGTAGCCACGATAAAATTTATTTGTGGTGGGATTTAATATCCAAAAGAAAAGGGTGATCGCAAACTAATCCTGAGTAATTTGAATAGAATGAATCACAGAGTTATTTTTCGTGACCAAGAACTGGGCATTCATGATTGTACATGTCCCGTTTTGTGAACCTGACACATATGGAGACAACAAATACAAGTACGTAACCTTAGTTATATTTTGGTACCTTTTCAGACTGGAGGTATATAAAAGGGTGGTGTCCCCAATTAGTAGATTTCATTCTGCTATTATACTATTCTATCTTCAGACATCTTCTCGGATTATGAGTGGGTAATCGGTTTTGTCAAACGAACATCTGTCTCTAATATAGAATAATAATTTTGTAGAGCTTTGTTTTACATTTTATGTCGTTACTATATTCAGAGACTTGATGGACTGAAGAACGTGCTTTGTTTTTCATATGTTTAGAAGGTTTGGTTTAATTGTGCCCCTAAATATTTTCAGACGCTAGACAAAGCACTCAAATACTGCAGTCAAAGTGTTCTCTAGGTCTTTATTGTAATCTAGTGTATTACATTACAAAACAGATTTTTGAAATGTATAAAAATTTATTACAACATGGATACAAACAATACCAAAGATTCAATAATAAAAATAAGGAGATTTCATGTCTAAGACAACTCAGTGTTACCCACACGAAAACGTTTGAATAAGATAACTTAGGTAGGTGCATTCTGCACTAAAAATAATAATTTACAGCAGTAAGCTTGAAATGTTTCCAAAAATAACGTTTAAACTCTTGACAAATTATCTTCAATTGTGCATTGAGACTGTAAAAAGGTCTCCTTTGTGCTCACTCATTTCTAAGAATTACAGAAATTGTTACTCAGAGAGAACGTTCTGGCCAATACAAATAGATGTCATAGAGTGATTTCATTTAACCCGTTAAATAGTTACTACACTATTAGATACTATTAGACACTAATTCCATTGTTTTCTTTTGTTAGATTGACTATTTAGCACTAACTGTTAGATTTTGTTTCACGGGTTAAATGAAATCACTCTGTTGTCTATTTATAGGCAACACAGTACTCTTTTGCCAGTCTTAATTGTAAATTATGACCGTTTTGTATTGTATGTGTATTATTATAAAATTATCACAAACTACCTCCAAGATTTGCTCTCTCATTTCTATGTGTTTTTAAGAGGTGTACATGCCAGACTTTTACAATTCGTGTCCCTTAAGGTTCGTCTGTCTATAAAACTAATTATTATTCTATCAGTCTATAAATAATGTAATGTAACTCCAACAGTCTCCCTGGTATGCAGGCTTTTTAGGGGTTTTTTTAAGAGCCTATTGCTATTTACTTATTTATAATATTTTCTGGTAGTTTCTGAGTAACCTTATTCATAAATGGCCGCCTACAATTTTTTTGTTTGACTGGATTTTCAAAGAAATTGATGATGAAAAATATATCTTGAGACGTTTGGGTGTTTTTGGATTAATGGCTGTAAAGTTATGGCTCATTCAAATTGAGACATTTGTGTGGGAAATAACGTATCCTAAAAGCCTCGCTTTCATGTTTTTGACTATAAAACTGCACCTAATGATTAATTTTGACAATTTCATCTTTTTTGATGAGGCTAGCTAATGTGACTACTTTTAATTAATTCACATTCTTTCATGTGCACAGACTATCCAATCAGAAGCCGAGGATGGCTATCCTCAGCTTCTGATTGGATAGTATGCGTGCTCGAAAGAATGTGAATTAATTAAAAGTGGTCACACTTCTGGGCTCCTTGCTGTATATATATCCACCATCACTTTGGAGCCGGTTAACCCCAAAACTCCCAAACTTCTCAAGATAATATATTTTGCATAGCTTTTTAATGGATAACCTCAATTTCTTTGAAAATCTAGCCAAACAAAACTGCAGGGTCAAACAAGCTGAACATTTGTCAACTATTTAATTCCTTCTCTCTTCTAACACAGGTTTCTAAAAAATAACAACATAAATAAAAATACCTTGGAGGAACGTTTGTACAAAGTCCTTAAAATTGCAAATTCCTGCAAAATTATGGGGAACATTCCCAAAACTATTAATAATTATATTTCACAAAACATTAATAAATCCTATAAGTATTTAATAACAGGTCACCGATTAGAAAAAATGTTTTATCAGAGTATAAAATAAAGACTGTGTTTTATCATTTTGTGCATGTTAAATTTATATCATAAAGCATATAAAGAACTACCTTATTCTCACTTGTTTTTGCAAGTATAAATTTTAGCAGTTTTTCGTGATATAGAAAAACGCGAAAATAAGTCCATATTTTCGCAAAATTTTAAGCTTTTGTGCCCTTATTTTCTATGAAATCTCGAAAATAAAGCCGGGTCTGTCAATGTCGTGAAAATAAGTGCACGCAAAAATTAGTGAGAATAACTAAAGGTAATTAAGCTAAATCCAGCATTTATTACTGTCATAAAACACTCCGGTTATTTGAAAACACTTTGAGAAATGTAGAAAACACTTGACTGCAGCTAGCGACCGTGTTTTCTAAATTTCTTTTGCGTTGTCAAATTACTGTCAATTGATATATTGTATGACAGTAAATTTACTATTAATTTACGTGACTCGCAGACGGTCCCTCGCGAAGCTGGGATGCAACAGTATTATAATACATGCTTTGGCTTCTTAATTTTTTCATTAATTATAAAAAATATGTACAGCAGGTGCCTCATATTTCTTCCTTTTTTTCGAGGATATAAACCATAAATTTGCTAATGTGAAATGAAATGAAATGAAAATCTATCCTTGGAGATTTATGATTATATTAATTTGGTACATTTGCATGCACATGATTAATATTATTGTTTCATCCGTTTCAGGTGTTTGTGTATGTTGTGGTTTAATTTATTTTTGGTTTAAAATTTTTCAAACCAGCTTGATTTTTATTTTCCTTTGTTTCAGATACGGTAATGAATATTAGACAAAGGAAAATAAAACTCAAACTGTTTGAAAAATTTTAAACCAAAAAAAATTTGAACCACAACATGTACAAACTGATAAAAAAACACTTAGCACAGCTAAAACAGGCCTTTTAGTCCCAAGCTGAGCAATGAACAGTTCTGACCTTACCTGTTTGGGGGTTATCATTATGATAGCACCAATAGTTCTCACATCGACAATATAACCTGCTGATAATCTGTTGGCATTTGTCTGTCTGCCCACAGATTACCAACAGTGATGTTAGACTAGGTCACGCTACTTCATGTCTTCTTTTAATTTAGAGAGCCCGCCAAATCTAAAAAATATGCTATTAAATATTAACAAATGACAAAATCTTAGCTATATTTATATACAAACAAGGCGCACGTCTGGTCATTACAGACCATGTTTTTATCATACTGTCATTTTGACTGTAAACCTTGATCAGAAAACAGTAAAGCAGTCAATTATTTTCATAATCTATTCAATCGTGTTCAAGTTTGACCAATCGACAATTCCTCTGTGGCTAATCCTAGCATTTCCTTAATGTTTTCAAACCATTATTTTGAACTTTTATTTAATTTTTACAAGACAAGTCTACAATACAACTGAAGGTGACGATAATAAATATTATTATTGCCTAAAATAGTGTGACCTAGTCCATTAAAGTGATTAAGTTTTATCTCTGTATCTGTTATTAAAGAATAGTGGTTTCTGCATATTCAGATTGTTTCTTCAGTAACTCTTTACTCTTTTTAGAATCCTACAAGAGGCAAACAAAAATCAATGAAAATAACTTGTTTAACTTTACGTAATATGTAGTTTCATGCTTATTTTGGGGCTGATTTTGAATGTTTATGAACCCATGAACGTTCCCAAAGAGAAATATAATTTTTTTTTGTTCTAACGTTCTGTGATTTGTTAATATTAATAACAGCATGATGAACATGGCCTTTTTGATGCCAAAATTAACATTAAAAAAATAAATGCCCAATCATGATTAAACGCCTCTCTTGAATAAATGCCCCTGCTAAGGTATCGAGTTTGTAGGGCCGGGTTGTTCAAAGGACGATTACGCTAATTCAGGATTAGTGAGAATTTTGATTTCAGTTTTGCAGCTTTTCAGTGAGGTTTCTTTGTTTATCTTTTTTGCCTTTCTGTTTTGACTTTGACTAATCTTAGACTTAACAAAACACGAGAAGTGAAAAACACTTTTATACAAGGGAAATTAAAAGCTTGTTTAACTTTTAATCCTGGATTAGCGTTAATCGACTTTCAAACAACCGGGCCCTGTTTATTTGAGTAAATACAGTACATGTGAAGCATATAATTAAAAGTAAACAAACCGGTTCACTTGATGATCTTCCTCTGAGAGATGTACCAGCAATAGCACCAATCCAAGAATGCATTTCTTCTTCTGTTTTCCCCTGCATAATGACATTAAGAATGAGCTACCACTATCAAATCGGTTTACTTAACCTTAAATTTTGGTACTGCAGGGCTCTTGCTTAAAACCACACCGCCGGAGCTTATCACGGTTTCCGACTAGCATGAAGCAACTAGGGGTGTTGCTACTCCCCCTTCACTGTTCACTCATAACTCTATGGAAACATAAAAAATTGCTTTGTGCTTTTATTTCATAAAACAATAAAAAACGTTTTCCCTGCGTTTCCATAGAGTTATGGAAGGCTTGTGTTTCCACAGCATTTCTTGTTCTCCCACACTTCATTCGTGTTATAATAATTCTATGGAAACACGGAAAACGTTTTCTATTTGGTATTTAGTACATTGTGAACACACATTACCTGAATTAAGAATGTTCTAGAGGCTGTTACCACCTCAAACAGATGTTCCCTAGTGTTATCTGCACTGTAGAATAAATTCAACATGGATGTTTAAACATGATTTCTACTCTTTTCTGATTGTTTGCCATGCATGCCTTATTAGGTACATCTCTAAATAAAACATTCTGACTTGAGTACCTCAGGATTGCTTTGTCTCTACAACTTTGGGGTATAATTAAATTAATTGTGGCTGTTATAGAGAAGTGGCCGTTGTAAGGAGGTTTCAATAAGAGTGAACTGTATTGAAAGGTCTGGGTCAGATATTAACACACAAGCAACATATTTGACTCAAAATAACCTCATAGAGATGATAGACCTAACATCTAATAAGGGAATAGGCCATTTCTGAGTTGCCTTTTGCCTCTGTTTCAAAATGAGTCCTGGTGCACAACCTTTCATATGGTAATTAGTTTTACTTGCACGTTCATTGTTTTGCAAATCAAACTCATTTCCATATGAAAGGTTGTGCACCAGGACACGTTTTGAAACAGAGGCAAAAGGCAATTCAGAAATGAACTATTTGTCATTAAAATATGTTAATTATTACTAATACATTCTTACCCTACATTTTGTCTCACAGCAACAATGTTTGATGAATAAATCACTTTGAGAGGATCCTTATCCTGTTGGAAAATCAGCCCTTAATTATGTTCCAAGATCAGCATAAAGATCCCCCTTTCAGTTTGGTTCCACAAGGATTGTTTTGTTATATAACTCTTATGGGTTGACTTCTGTCATTTAGTTGCTCCTTTCAAAATATTAGGGGACACTAGCTACAATCAGATGCAAAATTGCCAAGACACTCCTCTGAAAAAACCCCACCATGAACGTCATTTATTTAATAAGAACAAAACACTATATTAGAACTACACTCCCCCCCCCCCCCCCCCCACATTCCTTGATTATTCCTTTCAATAATTACTTGGCAGCACAAAACCAACAATGTTAGGGGGGGAATTATAGAGTATACTTTTTGTGAGAGTTTCAAAAGTGTGCAACTGTTTCAAAATAATATTTTTTGCAACTGAACTCGCCCCAGTCCTCTCCTTGATTTTAGAATGGTCAATTCGCTGAGTGTTTTGAATACTTTTAGCTCAGTCCGACTACACTCAGAGATGCGTTTGTTGGGACAGATACATGTAGACCTACTCTCCCCTCCCCTCTCAATGTTGGTAACAAAATAGCAAAAAATAACATTGAGAGGGGAAAAGAAAGAATGGGAACTAAAATACCAGTATTACATAAGGTGTCCCAACTAATTGTGTCTCTGATTGCAGCTAGATGTGTGTGCTATAAATTATAATCACCAAGTTTAGGGTAAATATTGTTAGTTTGAGAAAGATATTATTCTGTCAGTGACACAAGCTACTCAGAAAAAAAATTCAGAGTTCCCCCAACAGGAGTCGAACCTATGACCTTCCGCACACCGGTCGGACGCTCTACCTCTGAGCTACAGGAGACTTGTGGGAGCTAGGTTCAAATATAAATTATTGTTAGTTTGTTTGTCCATTTACATATTAAGTGTGCATTCATTCAGTTTTTGGAGTCAATCACTGGGGAATTTATATTGGCCAAAAGTTATTAATATAGAAGTGACTTCTGACAACTTACCGAATCTTTTTCATAATATGCAAGTTTTAATTGTCCAGCTTGAAATATCTCTTTTTTCCAATTCTTGACCTGAAATGAGACAAACACTTTAAGAAGCTGTGCTTTGTAAAAGGAAATATTTCATTCAGTAAACTCCATAATATAACTTCAGTTAATAACCTAAACTTAAACATGAAGATTTGCACACACTATAAGATAATGAAAGTTTCCAAACATAGCTGCTAGACCAGCGTGGCTGATTGAAATGCCAATTAATTACCACTGACAGTGAAGAACATATTTAAATGTATTTATTCTAAATACAACAGGTTTACAAGAAATAATAAGCTCAATATCATGGGCATAAATAGACTGTACAGCAAATTACACCTGTGGATAAAATCTGTTCCCATCAGTACCAGCTCTAAACTCCGGTTTCTGTAGCATGATGTGACTATAGAAGTTTTTATTTTGGCTAGAAAACATTCCTTCATATGAGACTCGTATAAACATTGCAGGCGGAGATTGCGCAGTATGGACTGTAAATCATCTTTAAGTTTGTAACCATTTGTAAGGTAAGTCAACAAAGTGTAAGTGTTATAAATTTACGTACCACTGCACCCTTTTTTGTCAAGTATCCCTCCTTAATTGGTTTCATTGTACTGGCCATGCTGGCAGAACCAGATCGTATCAGTGAATCACTGGAGGAGAAACTTTCACTGTCGGAATCCGTCATCTGTCAGAAAATAAACAGCAACACCGAAACAATTACAAACAGGTAGCATTATAAAAAACATGCTTGAGTTTGGGCATCAAACTAAATGTTTTTCCACAAAATTAACCCCAACTTCCCTCCCCCCAAAAGCAGCAGTTTTCAGATGTTGTGGATGGCTATGGATTTCCTATTTATGTACTTATTGCTTACAAAATAACACACCCCTGAAAGAAAGCACAAATTATATAATGTAGTAACAAGGAGGTAAAGATAGGGTTAAGACCTTCTTTGAGAAGTAATGCTGTTGGATGGACCGACGAGAGGCAGAAAGCGCTATGTATACCCACATGACCCCTCCGCAATAGTTAAATATGTATCACATCGCTACCGCCTAATCATCTGAAAAGTCTTTGTAACTCTGCACTAAAAATGCTAGGCTGTTGAAAATGAAGAAAATATAATGGTTACCTTGTTTAATAAAAACCGGACCCTGATTAATGACCAAATTCAAATAAATGCCACCTGGCCTGGTCGTTCAAAGCATGGATAACTCTATCCACCGGATAAATCACTATCCAGTGGATAGCGTAGTTTGTTTTGTTAACACTTATCCAATGGATAGCAATTTATCCGGTGGATACCATTATCCACCCTTTGAACAACCAGGCCAGGTGTACAAGGTCAAGTTTTAAATAATAGCCCCTGGTGTTAAATCAAGAAAATATACAGTGTATGGTAGGATTGACCAATAAAAACTCTACAAATCACAATCAACAAAACTATACCTTTCTGACAGGCGTCTTGACAACCACTCCACCAATGATTTTTGTTTCATAGCAGACACGCTCGGTTTTGTCCGTCACGCTGTCTTTGTCACTGGCCTCTGTGGGATGATTGACAGGTTTATCTTCCCTGGCCATGGAGTCCTCCTTACGCTTGGATGGATTCACCTGGGAAACAACAAACATTGTAAGTTCTCAAACGACTGCGAGTAATAAACAGTAAAACTATCTTCAGTTGACTTGTAAAAGTACTGTTAGTAGCGGCTTTAAATAATAATATTATTTATTATAATTAAATCATAATTATTTGTGTGGTTCCAGAAAATATCCATACCCCCACCCCCATGGAAGTTTTTTTGGTGTGAGCCCCCCCCCCCCCCTGCAATTTTCCAGTTTAGTTCATACTTTCCTTTAAAATTTTGGCATTGGAGACCCCCTCCCCCTCGGAATTTCCAATGAGTTGGTATGGATATTTTCTGGAATCTCACATTGTGACATTGTCCTTTTCATTTTTTATTTTTTATTTAATTTACTTTAATCAATTAATTAATTTTTTTATATACTAGTGCTTTGATATCACTGGAAATTAAGGCTTAAACTGGACACTAGGGGCCGATTATTTAAACGACGTTTAGACATCGCTTAAGAAAGTCTTGGTCTAAACCGGGTTTAAACCGGGGAACCGGATTATTTAAACGTCCTTTATTTTAAAACTCGCCTAAGCGGTGTCTAAACACAGGCTAGCAAACAATAGCAACTTAGACCTGGTCATGAGTAGGTTTAGACGTAGTTTAACGCTTTTATTAGTGAAGGTTTGTGTCATGGATGGAAGTTCGAAGCCAGACAGTTACAGGAATAGGCTAACAAGCTGAGTCCGAAGAATCAGACAGTTGAGGGATAGATTAAATCCTCTAGAAGAATGCGACGATGACAATTTTTCCTTAGACTGCAAAACAGTCAAATTTCCGTCGACGGTTTAGGCTCAGAAGAAGTACGTTTTAAGAGTGGATATTTTTACCATACTACGTTTTCAAGAAAAGTTTACTTCAAAAGCATGTCCATAAAATGTTACATAAATGAAAACTTTTCAATTAGTATCTTCAAAATTATTTCGAAGTCATTAATAAAAATAATCTAGTAGTTCCCTGTAGAAAGGCAGGTAGTTCTTGGCTTATTGACTTTATAATTGCACTTCAGGATGAATGGTAGCCCATCACGTTTGGCGAAATAGAAGTTTTTGAATTATTTTCCAAGCGTTATCATTAGGGGTGGCAAATGGTAAATCCGAGACTTGCCGAGACGCCAAGACCGTGGTTTAAAAGTCCGAGCCCGAGACTTAGCGCTCCAAAAATCCGAGCCCGAGACGCAGTGATCCAAAACTCCGAGAAAATAGAGTATACAAGAAGCTGCATTTGCGAGATTCAAAATTCGAGACTCCAAGATCGTCCTATTTCTGGCGAGCCCGAGATTTCAAGACGCTTTTTTTAAACGCCGAGATTCCGAGACACGGCTTAAATTTGCCGAGATTCGTCATTTTTGATAGACCATTCGCCACCCCTATCATTAGAGCGATCAGTATAGCGTAGAAAAACGATTATAGCGTGCAAAACCGACTAAGAAAAAACTAGAATTTTGAAAGAGCGGTTTAGAAGAAACAATAGCTAGACCTGTTAGACCACGTTCAGACGTGGTCTCCGTGAAATGCTGCTAATCCGCATCCTAATAACACAATTTAGACTCAGCCTAGCCGTGGTCTATGGAAGCCTTGTCTAAACCTCGATTTAGCCTTAAACCAGGTCTAACTTAGACTTCGTTTAAATAATCGGCCCTAGGAGTTTAAAATATTTTATTAACTAGAGACCAGAGATTGAAAAAAAAATAATAATAATTGTCAACTATGGCTTAACAAGCTGATAGAGAGAGATAGTATTTCCAGCCTAAAATGTATCAGTCAGAGCTTTGTAGAAAAACTGAAAGATTCAATCTGATCCTAAATGCCAGTTCTGTCAGGCTGATACTCACTGCAGCTTTGCGTAGTGTTCTTATCCATTCTTGTGTTCCTTCTTTTGTGTCTGCCCGTACATAAAATCTCTCATTACATGTTTGAATCTCTGTTAAAATAAGGAAAAAGGAACTGGTCTGAGTTTGCATATTAAAGATAAAGCATGTAATACTGTAAAAGCTCTATCTATCCCCCCCCCCCCCCTTTCTATTTAGCCCCCCTCTCTCATAAGCCTCCCCCACCTGTTAGAGGTAAGAGTTAAATGGTAAATGTAGCATTTAAATTGATTTCTGCCAGGCTGATGTAAATGACGTTTTAGCAATATTTTCATTCACTTTGTATTGAAATGTCGTCTTTAATTTCCAGAAGTATCTTTTAATCTGGGTATAAATAACATTTGTAAGACGGTGAAACATAACCCATTTCATGTTCTGTTTTAGTTAGTGGTGTGATAGTAAAGTTTCAAAAATGTATGATTTGAAATAAGCTCCCCCTCTCTATTAAGCCCGCCCTTCTTGGGGCCTGACATTAAATAAGCCTCCCAGGGGCTTAATAGTCAGAGCTTTTACGGTATATCAGTTCTGATCTCGGGACTGTTAGTGAAAGTTTGAAAGAATGGGAAAATCTGCATGGAAGTATGAGTGTAAATATTATTACTAGTAAGTATTGCCTTACTTTTTAAATTCTTTGAGGCTTACAAGTGTCTCCAAAGCTTAACAGTATCACTCAGGAAAACAGTTAACATTGTCAGGAAGTTGCAGTACGGTTGTAAGCTTACAGCATTTAATAACTGATTGTGCAGATGTCTTTGTTTTAATGTGACAAGTAAAACCAAAGAAAATGCTAAATATCACTGTAGTTTCTTTAGAGAGTTCTTTTTTACCTTTTTGTGTAGCATCACTCACTTTCTCATTGAAAGAGCTTTAGTTAGTTTATAAATAAATAATTATTTCAAATTGTTTTTTAATAATTTATAATAAATTATTATAAAAAGACTAATAATTATTATACAGTCAAACCTGACGAGTGTATATAACGGTCACCCTTGGGACTTCAGAAAGTGGCAGCTTAATACAGGTGGCCGCTTAATACAGGTTTAATACAAGTATCAAATACAACTCGGGACTTTGAAAACTGGCCGCTTAATAGAGGTGGCCGCTTAATACAGGCCGTTATATACAGGTTCGACTATATTATTATATAATACATGACAGTGATTTATGGGATTTACTTCCCTATGCTACACTTACCAATATATCCCTCATACTTTGATGATTTATCCTCAGTTTTTGATTTGTCCTCGATCTAGTGTTAAAATATGAACAAATATCAGTCTAAACATTACATGCATGGTTAGACAAGTAATTACATGGCTAAACTATAGATCAGACAAACAGCCAAATGTTTAATGTTTAATTTTGCAGTTCTTATACTAATTAGTCAATAACACAACATACAATACACAGTCATGTCAAACCTTGGTTATGAGTCTGATGTTAATTTCACCATCATGATCATCCCAATCTAAAATTTCTTCCTGTAACAAGCAAAGACAACAAAATCATTAAAAAAATCACACACAGCCCAGGCCAATCAAATCCAATAAATTCAATTTTCAGAATTCAAACAGCAGTTTATGATGAGTTATCAGGG
Organism: Desmophyllum pertusum; assembly: GCA_029204205.1. Classification (NCBI taxonomy): domain Eukaryota; kingdom Metazoa; phylum Cnidaria; class Anthozoa; order Scleractinia; family Caryophylliidae; genus Desmophyllum; species Desmophyllum pertusum. The sequence goes on from MU826826.1 coordinate 2,845,244, forward strand.
CTAACATGTGCCTTCACCTGGAGATAATCCATCCAGCAGCAGCAAATGCTAAATTTTATTTTACGTGACTACTAAAATGAAACTGAGTAGAACCCCCCTGGGTATACGTTGGTACACAAACTGGATGCATAAGGTGGCTCATGACCAAGAAAGTAGATGACCCAGGCTCCATAGTGTGGTCCATGTCCTGGGTGCATGGGGCGGTCCATGGACTGGATGCATAAGGTGGTCTGTGAACTGGTTCCATGAAGTGGTCAATAAACCACTTTGCAAGATAAATATAAGTTGGTCCATGACCCAGGTGCATAAGGTTATCCATGACCAGGGTGCATATATAAGATGGTCCGTAAACTGCTTGCATGAGGTGGACATCTGATGATGGTGAACCAGGTACATTGGGTAGTCCATGAATCAGATGCATGAAGTCATCCATGAACCGGATGCATGAGATAGTCCATGAACTGGATGCATGAGATGGTCCATGAACCAGATGCATGTGAAGGTCCATGAACCAGATGCATGAGGTGGTCCATGAACCGGATGCATCAGATGGTCCATGAACCAGATGCATAAGATGGTCCACAAGCTGGATGCATGAGGAAGTCCATGAACTGGGTGCATGAGGTGGTCCATGAACCAGATGCAGGAGAAGGTCCATGAACCAGATGCATGAGGTGGTCCATGAACTGGATGCAGGAGATGGTCCATGAACCAGATGCATGAGAAGGTTCATGAACCAGATGCATGAGATGGTCCATGAACCAGATGCATGAGATGGTCCATGAACTGGATGCATGAGGAAGTCCATGAGCCAGATCTACGCATGAGGTGGTCCATGAACTGGATGCATGAGATGGTCCAAGAACAGGATGAATGAAGTGGTCCGTGAACTGGATGCATGAGGAAGTCCATGAGCCAGATGCATGAGGTGGTCCATGAACTGGATGCATCAGATGCTCCATGAACCGGATGCATGAGATGGTCCATGAACCAGATGCATGAGATGGTCCAAGAGCTGGATGCATGAGATGGTCCACAAGCTGGATGCATGAGGAAGTCCATGAACTGGGTGCATGAGGTGATCCATGAACCAGATGCAGGAGAAGGTCCATGAAACCAGATGCATGAGATGCTCCATGAACTGGATGCAGGAGATGGTCCATGAACCAGATGCATGAGGTGCTCCATGAACTGGATGCATGAGAAGGTCCATGAACCAGATGCATGAGGAAGTCCATGAACTGGATGCATGAGATGGTCCATGAACCAGATGCATGAGAAGGTCCATGAACCAGATGCATGAGAAGGTCCATGAACCAGATGCATAAGATGCTCCATGAACCGGATGCATCAGATGGTCCAAAAGCTGGATGCATGAGATGGTCCATGAGCTGGATGCATGAGGAAGTCCATGAACTGGGTGCATGAGGTGGTCCATGAACCAGATGCATGAGGTGGCTCATGAACTGGATGCAGGAGATGGTCCATGAACCAGATGCATGAAGTGGTCAGTGAACTGGATGCATGAGGTGGTCCATGAACCAGATGCACGAGAAGGTGCATGAACCAGATGCATGAGGTGGTCCATGAACTGGATGCAGGAGATGGTCCATGAACCAGATGCACGAGAAGGTCCATGAACCAGATGCATGAGATGGTCCATGAACTGGATGCACGAGGAAGTCCATGAGCCAGATGCATGGGGTGGTCCATGAACTGGATGCATGAGATGGTCCATGAACCGGATGCATGAGATGGTCCATGATCCAGATGCATGAGGTGGTCCATGAGCCGGATGCATGATATGGTCAATGAACCGGATGCATGAGATGGTCCATGAACCGCATGCATGAGATGGTCCATGAACTGGATGCATGAGATGGTCCATGAACCGGATGCATGAGATGGTCCATGAACTGGATGCACGAGGAAGTCCATGAACCAGATGCATGGGGTGGTCCATGAACTGGATGCATGAGATGGTCCATGAACCGGATGCATGAGATGGTCCATGAACTGGATGCATGAGATGCTCCATGAACTGGATGCATGAGATGCTCCATGAACCGGATGCATGAGATGGTCCATGAACCGGATGCATGAGATGGTCCATGAACCAGATGCATGAGATGGTCCATGAACCAGATGCATAAGATGCTCCATGAAACCGGATGCATCAGATGGTCCAAAAGCTGGATGCATGAGATGGTCCATGAGCTGGATGCATGAGGAAGTCCATGAACTGGGTGCATGAGGTGGTCCATGAACCAGATGCATGAGGTGGCTCATGAACTGGATGCAGGAGATGGTCCATGAACCAGATGCATGAAGTGGTCAGTGAACTGGATGCATGAGGTGGTCCATGAACCAGATGCACGAGAAGGTGCATGAACCAGATGCATGAGGTGGTCCATGAACTGGATGCAGGAGATGGTCCATGAACCAGATGCACGAGAAGGTCCATGAACCAGATGCATGAGATGGTCCATGAACTGGATGCACGAGGAAGTCCATGAGCCAGATGCATGGGGTGGTCCATGAACTGGATGCATGAGATGGTCCATGAACCGGATGCATGAGATGGTCCATGATCCAGATGCATGAGGTGGTCCATGAGCCGGATGCATGATATGGTCAATGAACCGGATGCATGAGATGGTCCATGAACCGCATGCATGAGATGGTCCATGAACTGGATGCATGAGATGGTCCATGAACCGGATGCATGAGATGGTCCATGAACTGGATGCACGAGGAAGTCCATGAACCAGATGCATGGGGTGGTCCATGAACTGGATGCATGAGATGGTCCATGAACCGGATGCATGAGATGGTCCATGAACTGGATGCATGAGATGCTCCATGAACTGGATGCATGAGATGCTCCATGAACCGGATGCATGAGATGGTCCATGAACCGGATGCATGAGATGGTCCATGAACCAGATGCATGAGATGGTCCAAGAACCGGATGCATGAGGTGGTCCATGAACCGGATGCATGAGATGGTCCATGAACCAGATGCATGAGATGGTCCAAGAACCGGATGCATGAGGTGGTCCATGAACCAGATGCATGAGGTGGTCCATGAACTGGATGCATGAGATGGTCCATGAACCAGATGCATGAGATGGTCCATGAACCAGATGCATGAGGTGGTCCATGAACTGGGTGCATGAGATGGTCCATGAACTGGATGCATGATATGATCCATGAACCAGATGCGTGAGGTGTCCATGAATCGGATGTATTGTGGTCCATGTAACCAGGGTTGAATTATTTGTGTCATGTGCCAGTGTTATTATAACCAGGCATAAAAAATTAATAAAATTAATTGTCCCCGGCTGCAGATGGTTGTTTCCTCCCTCTCTATCCCTGAGTAAGGAAATGGGAATCTCTGTCTCACTGTGTTTATGTTTTGGACACAACCTAGTCATTAAATGTTCTCTCTTACATGATATATTCCAGCAAATTTGGAGAGGTGACAAGGTTTCAATAGAGATTGTCCGGTTTATTTTACTAAATCTCCAGTTTCCAGTTCAGAACAGGTTGACAAGCTCTGTAAATTTGACAAGGGGTGGGGTGGGGGTCCAATTAACATAATATCTGACCTACATGTTTATTGTATTCACAAAACAAATGTCTATGTTGTCTGTTGCTGCAAATTCCAATATGCAAAACAAACCTCAAGTTAATACACAAGATCTAAATAATAGTTGCTAAAAGGTTTCCATTATAAGAATTATAACCTCACAGCAGCTGTGATGTTAACAGCGGGACAACTTTTAAAATAAGCTCAGTGCAGGAATTCTGCAAGCAATTTCTAATTCTTAGGTTCGATCTAAAAATAGTTCAAATAAGCATAACCTTTTGAATGCAGTATGGTTTTTTCTATGGTATCCCAAATAATTTGTTCAATCATCATTTAAGCTTATATCCCTGATATAGTGAATGTACAAGTATTTCTCAGGTAGTGTATATGCTTTAATTATAGTTTTGATTAACCTGGTCGAGTCAAGTTATTTCCTGTTGTCAAAAACCCTGTTTCGCTCGTACATGTCAACGGTCGCCATTAAATATAAACATTCTAGAGCAATATCAGCTAATATCTATACCCTCAAATACTTGCTGTGCAAAAAAATATTGGTACGGAAAATGAGTTTCCTCCAACAAGACGGAAGTAGCATATATTTTAAAATGTGATAACTAAATTATCGCCGTGATCCTGAGCTTTGAAAGACAAATCAGAGCAGATTTCTTGCTTACCTGGGCATTGATGTGTGAAAAATATCGTAGTAAACATTTGTCCTCGTCCAAAACAAAGTAGCTACGGTCCCAGTGTCCATCCACCTCCTTGCGATGAAGCGTTCCACAAAATCTTCCCTCCTTATCTCGAAGAGGCATGATGCCTGCGTGACAGCAAGCGCGGGAAATACACAACAAGAAACTGTACACTAACTTGTTCAACGGAAAATTACAACCTGGAAACAGTCACTACTGCGAACCAAAACAAAATGAATTGCGTGATATATCTGCAGAGTGAAACTGCTTTCCCCAACGAACTGAAATATCTCGAAATACAGGCTACACCTTTTGGCAGGTAAATAAATTTTCCGAACCGAAGCTTCGGTTTTCTTCGAGCTTCTTCGGTAAATGTTCGCTGGTAAACGTCAATGCCAAAACAATCAATATTGTCTCGGTTTTGGAAACCCGATCAAAAGTCGTGGTTTCAAGATGGCGGCGACCGGAGAGGAAACGGATGGACGGCCTTCCTGGCTTGTTAGGAAAATTCGGGGACTTTTGCTCGACATTTCTGGCGTCCTTTATAACGGTAGTGAAGGAGGCGGTGAGGTTATTCCGGGGTCTGTTGAAGCCGTTGAAAAGTAAGCTTATCACTGACTTATGTACACTGAACTGTTCACAAGCTAAAGATTGTTGTTAATAATTTTTATTTTTAATAATTAAAACTGAAGAATTATACTGAATAGAGAAGAAAGAAAATTACCCTATTTCCTCTATTTAGCCCCCTTCGATAATTCTAATTAATATACTGTAAGCCCCCCTTTCAGGGATAAAAAATAATTAACCATCCCCCCTCCCTCTATTACCCCCCCCCCCCCCCCTCCCACACATGACTAATGATAAATAGGAGAACTTTTTGTAGAGTAAACAATATGACATATATGGTTTGTTTACACGTGAGTCTCACGCCTGCAGGTCGAAAACTTCAATCTCACGCTTATGGACCAATTTTTCACGCCTGGCTGAAAAATTGGAGCTATTACAGCCTTAACTGACACACTTTTGAAAAGTATGTAAACTCGAACCAATGTGAGGAAACATAGTCCTATAAATAACACTATATGTCGTGTTCCAATCCTCCAAACCGTGTCCGAACACATTGTAGACATTGTAGAACTGGATACGAACTATTCGTTAACATTCGGAAATCTTCAAATCATCTTCGGAAATCTCCGGATGTCTTCGGCAATGGTCAGAAATCGTCGGAACATCTTCGGAAATCCAAGACAAAAATCTAACGCATTTGACTCCGGAAAAGTTGGCAGGTATAGCCTGGTAGTTACCGCTTTCAGGGTTGCCATGGATACCTGCATGCTCTGCTATAATCTTGCATGGCTCCACCATATCAAGGCACCATCCCCATTCCCCAGGCTTAAAGAAAATGACTGACAGAACTTTAGTTCCGGACAAAAGAAAGTGGTCGCAAGACAGGAGTAACTCATTCTCTCTGGATTTGAGTAGGGAGGGGGGCAGGGGTGCCTAAAGTAATAAAATGCAAAAAATCACCATGTCAAGTGTCGTTGAGTTTTGAAAAATGGAAATTTAATATCAAAAATTATAAATTATGAGCATTCCTGTGAGGTGTTTCATGCTAATTCTATTCCAATAACACAAAACACCTTGCATTCCTGGAAGGTGTTTTGCATCTTTAAAACTCAACAAACACTTGACCTGATCAATGTTTCAAACATTGAAATGTCACATGGGAATTAGCGTTCATTTTTATATTTTCTTGAAAACACTCTTTTTATTTATAATTATATTTTCTTAACTAGACTCAAAGCTGCTGGATACAAGGTACAATTTTGCACAAATGAAGATCAATGTACAAGAGAACAACTTGTCCACAAACTTGCGCGATTTGGATTCAAACTGTTACCCACTGAACTTCATGCTCCATCTCCTGTTGCAAGAAAGCTTCTTCAAGAGCGTAATCTACGTCCTTTACTCCTGATGCATCCTGGAGGACTTGCAGAGTTTGAAGGAATGGATTTCCTCAATCCAAACTGTGTCGTTATTGGTGGAGCTGAAGATCAGTTTACTTATGAACGTATGAACAAGGCTTTTAGACTGCTTTTAAATTCTGACAATCCTGTTCTTTTGGCAACAGGATGTGGGTAAGTTATCTTAAGTGATTTATTATTGTTTTTTCAGCCTGACCAGTGTCTATGTGTTGTGTTCTTGTGGAGTGACGTCATCCTCAAAGTGCCTCTCTCCCCAGTAGTAGTTTACCATTTTTTCCAGTTCTTAATTTATGGTTACCACACATAAGCTCTGAATAGTAGTAATGAAATATTATTCTGCAGTTCTTAATTAACAGTTTCTAAATCAATTGGGGAAACATGAAGTCAAAAATTTGTTATTTTTCATTTTGAGCATGATGATAATCTATTTTAATGGCCTAAGTCATTCAAGTATCTTGTAGTTCAAAGGTAGAGCATCCAACTGCTGTGCGAAAGGTCACAGGTTCAACTTTCAACTTTGAATTTTTTTTCTATGAAAAATGCTTTCATGATAATAATATTTATAGTTTTTAAAAGTCTAAGTCATATAAATGCTGCAAGAATCTTGATATTACATCAAATTGGATATCAAGATCACTAAAACTCATTATTAAAAATGCAAGTGTTTGATCTCAGATCAATATTTCATTGGGTATCAAGATTAATCCACCTGACCTAAATGGGTGTCATTTATTGGCTGTTGACCTCATGAATAATTAATGAGCTTGAGAAGTAATGATCCTGATTGTGTCTTGCAACAGTCGCATTATTTAATACTGGAAGCTAAGAGGTAGAGAAATAGTCAAGCCACTTCACCCAGAGGTGTAGTTAGTCTATAAATGGTACATTACACTTCAGATCTGGATATATAGCTGGCACTGCAAGTGGGCATCCTTTATTGACTAAGCTTGTTCGGTCAAGATGGCGGGATATTGGCGTCATTCTTTTTTCTGTTTATGGATCTCAACGAACACGAAAAATATAGAACTTGGCCAATATCCCACCATCTTGACCAATTTTATGAATCTCACCAAAATTGTGTCGCTGAAGTCTCGGAGACTCACTGAGTTAAAACTTTGAAAGATCAACTCAGGATTTTTGTTTATAAGAACTCTATCTCTTGTATAAATATTAAGGGTGTTGGGATCTCGGCATGTACAGTGGAGCCCCGATTTAACGAAGTGCCAGGGACTGGGGAAATTGGTTCGTTAAATCGGGGTTTCGTTAAATCGAGAACCCCGATATAACGAATTTGTTGAAAACTGACCAAAAACGTTAAATTGGGGTATAGTTAATAATTAATTTGCCGTAATGTTAACTGATTAATGACAAAGAAGATAAAGCCGATTAGATGGCCACGACAATACTATTTTTAGCAACATGTATGACTGTAAATTGGACTGCAGACAACTTTCTTAGATAATTAAAATATTTTACTGTAGTCGATTATTCATCTTCTGTGGCGTGATGACATTAATTCGTTATATCGGGGTAGATTTTACATTCGGGCTTCTAGATTCTGTTCGTTATATCGGGTATTTCGTTAAATCGGGGCTCGTTAAATCGGGGTTCTTTTCCATACATTTTATTGTAATTCTGGCCGGGCTGAATAAATCTGTGCGTTAAATCGGGGACTTCGTTAAATCGAGGTTCGTTAAATCGGGGTTTCACTGTAGTTAAAATAATGTGGCCACATGGGTATACTGAAATCCCCCCTTTTTTTCAGCCGCTATTACAGAAGTGGTTCAAATTTACTGCTAGATGGTGGTCCATACACAAAGGCCTTAGAAGTAACTATCCACTTCTGCATTTTTTTTCCTTTTCATCAGATTTTTGTCCCTTTTCTTGTCTGCTAGGAAACGTTCAAACCAGTACAGTACTATAATGAATTATTATTTCTAACTGCAGTTTGCCTGTGATGTGAAAGCTGAGATTGTCGGCAAACCTGCTGCAACATTTTTCCTTGCTGCATTAGAAGGCATTCATGTGTCACCTGAAGATGTAAGTGGCAAATGCAATTAATTTAATTTATTTATTATTAAAGAAGCCATTCCTTCCGAGTGTTCAAATGGGTTTTTGACAACATTTCTATTGTTTCCTTGTAGGCGGTTATGATTGGAGACGACATTGTGTCAGATGTGGGCGGGGCACAAGCATGTGGGATTAGAGGAGTGCAAGTTAGAACTGGAAAGTTCAGGTATCGATTGTCATACAGAAATAGCATGGTTGTGGGAGTATTATATATTAATATTACCTTTATTCTAATGAGCCCATGCTTCTTAGCATTAAGGTTAAGTAATGACTTATCGTCATAGTGACAAACTAGACTACGAGCAGTCCCTCATTTTTCTCAGGGATAGTCGAGTGGGAGAGTACGCGAGCGCGCGCGAAAATCTCCTCGAGGAGACGCGACACGCGGCGGCGTCTCCTCGAGGTGATTTTCGCGCGCGCTCGCGTACTCTCCCACTCGACTATCCCTGAGAAAAATGAGGGAGTGCTCGTAGCCTATGATAACCTGCGATCAGGCGAATTTGTCCACGCTCTTATTTACTCTTCGTCTTTACGTGGTCGCGCGAAAAATGCATTTTATCTTATTTTTATTTTATTTGGTTTCGCCTAAGATATATATAACAAAATAAACAGAAAACGGAATAAATATTTTTGGCGCGACCTCCGGAAAAATTGGCCTGATCGCAGGTTAAGTCTACGACAAAGGCTGACACAACAATGTTCAGAGTGTTCAATTGTACAGTAAGAATGAGAAACACCCAGCGACTACTAACCACCAACACAAACATTCTTTTGGCCCATTTTCCATTGAGGAGGAACTGAGAGCGAGCGACAAGCAAAACTGAACACTATAATATGAGTAGAACGCTACACAGATTTCTCAAATGGGAAGCCCCTCCAATGCTATTTAATATTTATAAAATAAAAATATTGATGATTTATTGAACATTGTTTAGGAGGAGAGGGTAGCCATATTTTTCCAGAGTGTCCCTATAAAGTGAGCTCAGGACAGTTCTTCAAATTTAATGTAAATTTTATTCCACAAGTAGCATGTATTTTCTTTAGAATAGGAAGGAACTAAGTTATCTTTATGTGATCAACTGCTGTTATATATCATTGCAGGCCTGAAGATGAAAATCATCCCACTGTAAAACCGGATGGATATGTGGATAACCTAGCACAGGCCGTGGACCTTATCCTGAAATACAATTGAAGTTTCACACCAGATATATAAACAGTGGAAAAGTAACAGTGAACTATTTTCACCGGTCTCACCTGCACCTCTATAATGAGAATGGGAGCCCTGGCGGACGCCCTCAGCGGCAAAGGGATAATGAAAAAAGGGAGGGAAGGGCGGGAGAACCGCTGAGAGAGACCGTTCAGGATGGATAAATGAAAGCAGGTGAAGATAGCCATAAGATGCTACCAACTGCCATGACACATACCACGGGTGTGCGAGAAAAGAGAGTGAATATATAATGATGGATTCTCCTTATATACGCTCCGGTGGGACCGCTGGCAATAGTTACACTGGAGTCAACACAAGTCAGTCGCATTCCGGCTACCAAGAGATCAATGTTTTGTTACAGAGGATAACTCTGAACTACAGTCAATGGGAGACTACATTCAATACATGGCTTTGTTTTTCAAGTTACAAAGGATAATACCGTCACGCAAGATAAAGGGCAACAGACGTTCCGTGTGGTAACACCAAATTCAAATCCTGCCTTGGGTGACACTGCCTCCATTACAGTGGGCAATGCACAGGCTTACCATCCTCTGTTTGTGTGGTCACAGATGAGATATCTACGATATTCAAATTTATTAGTACAATAGAATTGTTATTAGGTTTTTTTTTTGTAATACATCTCTCTACGGCAAATTTCCCCCGGGGGGGGGGGGGGGGGTACTCAAAAATGTTTTATACGGGGAGGCTCCGCCCAGAGGTCCAACCCCTTACCCTTTCATATCCCATTTTTCACAGAAAAGGTACCCCATTCATATACCTTCCATAGAAAATGGTACCCCTTTCATATACCTTCCATAGAAATTATGAAAATGGTACCCCTTTCACATACCTACAGTAGAAGCACTGTATCCCTTTTCTATACCCTTGTAATGAACTTAATGAACAATATATATCACCAGAAATCATCAAGCATTACCAGTAGAGATGTTAACCAAACAATAATATCATTTACTCATTTACTCGTGAAATCCCTACCCTTTCATATACTTCAACTCGTGAAATCCCTACCCTTTCACATACCTCGATCCTAAAAAAGGACCCCTTTCGGGCGGAGCCTCCCTTTATAGTCCATTATAGGGAGTACCCCCCCGGGAAAATTTCTGACCTTTCCACTTTGTTTTCGCAGCTTTTCGACAATAGCAATGAAATAACTACAGGTAGAAAAGGAAATAACTAAGCGTGGCAAGCGTGGTTTCATGTGGCCGACCGGTAGCTGTCAAATAATATGCACATTTCAGTCAACGGTCTGCTGGTTGAAAAGCCGTCGCAGTCGCGGAGCAAATCTCTGTCTTTTTTATCAAACCGCTCAAATTTCCGCTTTGTTTTCCTGATTTACTATCAACTCTCTCACGGTTATGGAAAGGGCTATTTTCGAATGGACGCTACGGTTGAATTATTGCATTATTCGATTTAAATTTGGAAGTTTGAAAGGAATAACGAGATTAAAAAGAGGTTATTTGTATTCAGCGGAAAGTTGTGTAATACGGCTGGGTATTTTTACGAGTCAGTTTTTATTTTTTCGAGCCTTTAGGCGAGAAAAAATAAACATTGACGAGTAAACATTGAAAAGTTATTCTCGAATAATAAGCGGAATGCGCTGAGTATTTTGACTGTTAGCCTGCGTAGCTGGCGGTCTTGTTGGCGCACGAAGTAAAAATTCGGAGTTCCTCTCTCGCGGCTTGCGCCGCTCGTTGTCGCGGCTTCGCCGCTCATTTTCCCGCTCCGCTGACAAAACTTTACCTTGTGCGAACAATACCGCCAGCTACGCGGGCTATTTGACTGTAAAATATCGTGACCCCTGGATCGTGACATTACATGTCCGCCTTAGGGTGCCCGCCTTGCATTGTTTGCGTGAGTTGTAAACCTCAGTGTTGGAGTGTAAATTTTATTCCCGCTGCTACACGTTCGATATGAAGGAAAACGTGTTTCTATTTATCCCTAACTTAATAGGTAAGTACTTTTAGAGCTCTTGGCATGTCGACTTTCCCTGTTGAGAGATGTTGTCGAGATCGCATGCCGTTTCAAACGACTTCAACATGTCGAGAACAAAAGAAATAGAGCGTTTTCACCAAAATAACAAGATCGTTTTGTGTGCATCAAAAACATCAACAAACTCGTGCATCAAAAACATCAACAAACTCGTGCATCAAAAACATCAACAAACTCAGAGATTGTAGAGTAGGTGGAAATAAATATATTCCCCAAATTTTAACTTGGCAGTGTTCATTGCAACGAAGTATCAGGAAAACAATATTCGGAAAATTACAGAGCTTAGTACTGTATATGGGACCGCCATATTGGTGTACCAGTTTGGAACACCAATATGGCGGCCAAAAATGTCAGCGAGAAGAAAAAAATATTTTGCTTCCAAAGTCATGAGTTTTAGTTCGGAATGCTGTAGTTATCATTTTAAGTTAGCATATGAGCATATCGGAAAATTATTTTAAAAGTGCGAAAATATTGGTTTCTGTAACATTCCAGGTCACATTGAGCCAGGCCGTCTCAAATTTCAAAACGCTTTATCTCCAAAAAGACCAAAATGAAGCACTCTGCTGGCGCAACATTTTTCCCAGCAATTAGCGACACTGATGTATAGAATATACTAAAAGAACAGCTTTGTAGGATCAATAGTTTTGAATTTAGAATTTTGATGACGTCACGTGAAAACGCTCTATATTGAGAAGATGTTGAGACAAACGGCCTCAACATCGGCTCTCAACAAATGTTGTGACCGTTTGATCGGGGCTTACATCATCATTTGTTGAGAGCCGATGTTGACGCCGTTTGACACCCCCTCTCAACAATGTTGAGACGAGTTTGAATTCATTTCAACTTTGCCTCGACATCTTCACAATATTTCTTTTGTTCTTGAAATGCCGTTTGACCGGGCATGGTCTCAGCATCTCTCCACATTACTCAACAAAAGTAATGTTAATGTCGAGAGAATGTTGACCAGACCTGATCGGGCTTTTGGTCGAGTTCACGGCCCGGGGAGGGAGGGGGGGGGGGGGGACTTCCATATAAAAGTGACGGGGGTGATCGTCGTACCTTTTAGGGCTTAAAATCCGTGGATTGGTACCGCTTAGCGTGTTTAAAATCTAAAATGTCTACCGTTAGAGTTATTCCGGTACCTTTTAGGGGATTTTGCGGGGAAAAAATATGACAGGTACTAGTTTTGTCTTAGAACTGGAACCTCTTAGTGGTGAAAAATGAATTCGAGCCACACCCACCAAACGAGATTTTGGTACCTTTTAGGGGTTGTTTTCAAAATTTCCGACGATCACCCCCGTCACTTTTACATGGGAGTCCCCCCCCCCGGGGGGTTCCCGGTTGCATTGAAGTGTCGACAACTGGCTAGCCTGCGTAGCAGGCGGTCTTGTTGGCGCGCGAAGTAATTTTAGCGGCGTAGCCGCGAAAGCGAGCGGCACATCCGCGAGAGTCTGGGGCGGGGAGATTACTCCAGAGCCTGCCACGCAGGCTAACAAGTGGCCATGGGAACAGTCCTACCTTTCCCACGAAAAGGCAGTACGTGCGTTTTAATCTTTGTACATTTTCTTTTTAGCCGTCCTCTGCAAAACAACAACGTGAAATGACCCTACATATCCAGTTGAAGGGCACTAGACTAATTCGCGAGATTCTGAAGTAAAATATAAAACATATCCACAACAAAGTTTTTCAACTTAGAAGCTAATAATATTATCTGACAGGTTATGCACGAATCGTGTTAGCCATATTGTCGTTCTACTTCATGCCGACCAACTACATCATCGCTGCGAGCATGTATCTTCTCAGTGGCTTTATACTTGATGAATTCGATGGATATGCAGCCAGATATCTTAATCAATGTAAGTTTACGCTTGGTTCTCAACTTGCCAATTCTTTCTGCACCAACGAGTCCCGTTCGTGTGATGTAAAAGCTATCTGAATGTTAACTTTGCGATCAGTATAAACACTTTGCAGACTGGGTATAAAATATAAAATGCAGACTGAGACAAAAACTGTCACCAGGGCCCGGGTAAACTTGCCACAAGTCGACTTCTTTGAGCGACGAAGTCGCGAAAAAAAAAACCAAAACGCCAAACGGACTTTGAGAAAGTCTAGGGTCCGGGCACCAGGGCCGGTTGTTCAAAGGGTGGATAACGCTATCCACCGGATAAATCACTATCCTGTGGATAAGAGTTTTAAAAACAAACCAACTACGCTATCCATAGAATAGTGACTGGGAATTATCCGGTGGATAGAGTTATGACCAGTTATCCACCCTTCAAACAACACTGCAGGTCTGCGTTGGTAAATTGCATATTGGACAGCTTGCTGGCGCAATTCAAGTCAGAGGGTTTCTTTTGAGAACACTTTCATACAGCAAATTTCTAAAATTACCACTTTGTTTTCGCAGATTTTAGACAATAGCAATGAAATAACTACAGGAAATAAATAGACATAGAATTCTTTGCAAAGGAGAAGCCAAGCGTGACGACTAAGGGCCTAAAACGGTTTGGTTGGCTGTCATATATGCAAATTTAGGTCAACGCTATGCTCGGGGCCGGAGGGGGTACTCCCATACAGCTGTTTCGAGAAAGGCTGTCGGAAAAAAGCGCACGCGACAATCCCGAAAGGTATTGTGGATTGAAAGACAACCTTTTAAGTTCACGGTTCCTTGATTTCAGGGAAATCTGAGAAAATGACACGAGACGCCATGGGATGGACGTATGTTTGCGAGTGATAAAAGAAAGCAACAAAAGTAGGTTCGACAGCTACAGTGTCAGGAACGTACCTTGCTGATCATATCCCAGATTACCTTTCGGGATTGTCGCGTGCGCTTTTTTCCGACAACCTTTCTCGAAACAACTGTATATAGCCTATGTAGCGATGTGCCGCCCAATAGGGTTTGGGTTTTTGACTCGACGCCCCGGGGTGAGATACTCGAAAGGGGTACCTTTTCAGGCTGGAGGTATATAAAAGGGTAGGGGTTTCACAAGTTGAAGTATAGAAAAGGGTAGGAAAAACTATCATTTAGGTCTGTATTTCAAAGGGCCTTTCAAAATATCTCGAACAGACGCACCTGACGGCTGATTCAAACATCTCTACTGGTAACGCTTGATGTTTTCCGGGGATATCGTTCATTAATTAAAGTTCATTCCAAAGATATAGAAAAGGGATGCAGTGTTTCTACCGTAGGTATGTGAAAGGGGTGCCATTTTCTATTGAAGGTATATGAAAGGGTTACCTTTTCCACAGTCCCCAAGACGCTCGCATATAATTGAGACTGAGAGACGGCTGGGGAGTGGGGACGAGTCAGTGGTTGTAATGAAAAGCCGTGAAAACAAACCCCTATCTTTTTTTTAATCAAATCACTCAAATTTCCACTTTGTTTCTCATGGGTATTGAAAGAGATACTTTGTCAATAATCAAATCAACATTCGATATTCGAAAGGACGCTACGGTTTAATGATGGCATTATTGAATTAAAAAATCGAAGACGTTTTTTATAGGCCGGGAACGCTTCAGCCAAAATAACTTTTGAATAAAACGAAGCGACATGCAGTTTTAGTCTCATTCAGCTGCATTTTATACCCAGTCTGCGCATGTCTGCAGTCTGCATTTTATACTGACCGGTCAACTACGGGGAGGCTCCGCCCGAAAGGGGTACCTTTTCAGACTAGAGGTATAGAAAAGGGTAGGGATTTCACGAGTTGGAGTATAGAAAAGGGTAGGGAAAAGTGTCATTTAGGTATGAGGTGGACTGCAGGTTTGAAGTTCTTAGCCATCGTAAGCCAGCTTCCTTCCACTTTCTTCTGGGGATATATATTGTTCATTAAGTTCATTCCAAGGGTATAGAAAAGGGATGCAGTGTTTCTACTGTAGGTATATGAAAGGGGTACCATTTTCCATGGAAGGTATATGAAAGGGTACCTTTTCTGTCAAAAATGGTATATAAAAGGTTAAGGGGTTGGACCTCTGGGCGGAGCCTCCCCATATAAAACTTTTTTGAGTACCCCCCCCCCCCCCGGGGATCAGGGGATAACTAAATTTATTTGTAACGACATAAGCTCTCTCGATGAGCGCATGTTGCTCTTAGAGCAAATGTCGAGAAATATATATAAAAAAAGAACAGTGCCATATCCCCCCTGGTAACCCCTGGTAACCGAAACATCGATATGCTCATTGTATAAATGATAAAATTTATGAGGTATTGAACAGGATGATTTGACGCCCAAATGAGGAGTGAAAAAGTACAGTGATACTACACGTAAGCAGAGGTCTATAACTAGAGGTTTCCATCTCTGGTATTGGGCCTTGGCCCATCAGATTCGGAGTTAGGCTATTTTTAGACATTTTTCGCGCGAAACCAGCAGCCAATCACGTTGAAGTTGAACCATCTTTAAAATGATATGCGGCGAGCGCTACGCAAAGACAGAAACTTTGGCCAAGGAAAGCGAAAAAGCGTCACAGCAGAATGTAATAATTGTTTAAATACTTCACTAAATTTAGGTCAAACTTCGGTATACTTTTTGTAAAACTATAAATCGACTGAGTGATTTTTCAGTTCAATCTAAATGAAGCATGATTTGTATGAATTCGGCGGCAAAACTTCTGGCGGACTGGCGCGCTGTCCAGTTGGCAAGTTGAATGAAAAGTGTTCTCCGCGGATTTAAAATCTTCGCTCAATCTCTCCAAAGTTTCGTATATTCTGGAAAATTGTGCCGATGGTTTAGCTTAACATGGGAAGATTCGAAATAATTGTGGAGCTGAACATTATATTCATTTTACAAGTTGAACGGACAGCTATACGCAGCCGAAGGTTTCACTTGTTTACATTATACGGCGGGCAAAACTTGCGCGATTACAGAATTTAATAAGCTTAAACTAAATTGTGTTGAAACGAACTGAGCTTAAAATCAAGTTCATTGAAGTAAAAGAACAAAGGAAACCCTCAATATCTACATGGATGGAAAGAAAGAGAGTGGTCTTCGAAGAGAATTTCACTGTGAAGTGATCTGACCGTCACGAACGCTTGACGAACTGCCGTGGATATTTATTGTGCTGATTGTAAAAACTTAATTCAGCTCGGAATTGACAAGCCTCTTCGAAATACAAGGTAACAATACTGAATAGACTAAGCTTAAACTTGTGTTGTAAACAGGCTTTCATTCTTTGGACGAATTAATTATATGTCCGCGGTTTTCGGATCTGATCTTCCCGTAAACTAATTTCAGGTTGCCTTTAGTGCTCTTTCAGTCGCATTAGTTGTACATTTACAGGAATTTCCCATTAAATATTTCGTTCCAAACTTCGTGCATTATTTAGTAGAATTAATTTTTGTTTGATTTAGAAGGGCCAAGGTTTTTTACTTAATAATTTTAGCCATCTTTTCAAATTTCACTGTCAACCGTCTTGAACAAAAATTGTCGAGCTAGCGCGTTCAGTGACCATATTTGTCAGGCATGGTGCGTGATTGGCTGCTGGTTTCGCGCGAAAAAATGTCTAAAAATAGCCTAACCCCTAATCTGATGGGCCGCGCGCAATGCTAGATGGAAACCTCTAGTTTATAGACCTCTGACGTAAGCTTTGGACCGGACCCGGGACTTTGGACCCGGGGGGAGGAACTCTCATATAAAAGTGACGGGGGTGATCGTCGTACCATTTGGGGGTTAAATGTTTTGGTTTGGTACCGCTTAGGCTGTCTAAATCTAAAATAATCGTTCAATTATATTTTTATTTGTCAGGTACAATGTTTGGTTCTATGATGGATATGCTCACTGACAGGTAATGACATCACAAGTCTCGTTATAATGAGGGGGTGTGGAAGGTGGGCAGGGGGTGGAAAGTCTACAGGAGGGGGAGAAGACAGGGAGAGAAGCTGGATTCCTAGGGTAAACATAGCGCGGGAGGTGCAGTGGCTTAATGGCCCGGGGGGGGGGGGGGGGGGGGTAGGGGTACTCCAATAGCCCACTTTGAAAAAGAATGATAGCGTGGATCGAGAGTGGACGCGCGATCGTTTGTGGGATTGTTTGGGGGGACGCGGGTCTAAATGCACGCGCCGGATGGCGAATTTTATTTAGCCTATGAATAGGCTCCGCGGTGGGTATGGGGTAAAAAGAAAACAACCTGTCTTTCTCTCGGGCTGCCAATCTCGTCTCCAGAGCCCGCGATTCTTTTGGTCAGCACCAAGATCTCGAACTTTCGTGATGCTTCTAAAGGATCGCGGGCTCGCGGGACGAGATTGCCCGGGCTGCATTCTCGTCCCCAGAGTCTGCGATCCTTTTGGTCAGCACCAAGAAATCACGACCTCTAAGCTTGCGCAGAGTACTCGTTTTCTCTTGTCTTTTGTCTGTTCATTGTTTTAACAGCCAATCAAAAAATTCTGTATCTGTCCCCGCCAGAGTCCGAGATTCTTGGTGCTGACCAAAAGGATCGCGGACTCTGGGGACGAGAATGCCCGGACTGAAATTCCATTCCGATTACATAGGCTTTTTCAGTCCGTTTGACCAGCTGGAATTTTCAGCACGAGCTGAATTTCAGCCCGGACTGAAGCCTTCTCCATATAATCGCCAACATCATTTCAAGAGGATTTGTTTCGGAAGCCGGGCTGAAATCTCAGCCCCCCCTTCCCCTAACCAGGCCCGGGCCATGTAATCGGCCCCTTGATAATGATTTTGCCAGACTTTTCAACCATCTCGGTTTTGGTATGATTCCTTTTTTTGCTTGAAGTTAATCATTATTGACATTTTTAATCTAATTCTTCAGATGTGTTACGACAGCACTGCTTGTGATGTTATCTGTTTTCTATCCCAAGTACACATTTGTTTTCCAAATGCTGATTTGTTTGGATATTGCAAGTCACTGGATCCATATGCAAAGGTTGTTAAACTACACTTGTCAACCTGTATTAAGCTTAAGGGGGGATTCTACCTGAATTTCAATGAAATTTTAAGAGGTTTAAAGAAGGGATAGAAGGAAAAAAAATATTTTGGAACACCAACAGACAGTTGATACCCACGCGGGTGCTCTTGCGTGGTTATCAACTGTCGTCAATGTCAATCTACTAATTTTTAACTTCAAATTCCAATTTTAAAACTACATTAAATCTTCAATATTTCTTATTTCCCTAAATTTTACAACTCCTTTGAGAAAAACTATTTCCTCCCCAAAATACCCAAAAATCACCCAAAAATTTACAAAACACCCCATAACATAGATTCATGGGATGAGCATAGAGTTTTTGGATTGCTAGAAACGTGAACGAGATATTTCCATTTAACCCATGTTAAGTCGCAGAAAAATGGCATTCAGGTAGAATCCCGCCTTAATTAAGCAGTCACCCTCTATTTAGCGGTCAGGTGTCAAGGTCCGAGAAATTGCACCACTCGACCAACTGAAACTTCACCTTTATTCAGAAGTCACCTGACTATTAAGCAGATGTGGTCACCTTTAACAAAATCCAGGCTAGTGTTATTGTTTATGACCTGTATCAACGGACGTCACAGTAAATCACAGCCGGAACGGAACAAACAAACAATCAAAAGTTTCACAGACAGTATTAAGAAAAAAGATCTATCTTTACTAATGGCGGATGATTGTAAAAACTGTGATTTATGTAATTGAGAATTTTCTCAATTTTGACTCAGTAAGAATTCTTATCTAGGTTCTATTACATTCTGAAAAGCTAATATTTAACTTTAATTTAATTTCAGTATTGC
Organism: Desmophyllum pertusum; assembly: GCA_029204205.1. Taxonomy (NCBI): domain Eukaryota; kingdom Metazoa; phylum Cnidaria; class Anthozoa; order Scleractinia; family Caryophylliidae; genus Desmophyllum; species Desmophyllum pertusum. The sequence goes on from MU826826.1 coordinate 2,864,509, forward strand.
TGTGCGCATGATTAGTTTGGTTCATATTTTACCTATTATTATACCCTTAAAACTATAATATTTGTACATTTTTATATATATTTTTATCTTGAATGCTCTATATAGTGTCCCCAATTAGTTTTTTTAGCTAAATACCATTGATACTTAAATAAAGTTATTCATTCATTCATTCAAATAATAAAAGTGTGCTTCAGGAAACCAAAAAATACTTCAAACTGCAGCAAACTGACTATAATATGATTTCACCAAAGTTATTTTTATAAAAGTCTGGATCCGATGTTCCACGGATTATCTGAAGATAAACGGCAAATTCCTCTTGAACAAACGTTTTTGTGAACAGGTTGTTTGTGGGTGAACAAGCATTAAACGGTCAACCTATATCCCGGGAGGGGGACTCCCATATAAAAGTAACGGGGGAACCCCTAAAAGCCACCAGAATCTCGTTTTGTGGGTGTGGCTCAAATTTATTTTCACTCCTAAAAGTGTCAATATATTATCCAGCAGACAGGCGATGAGAATAAAGAAAATATTGGCTAGGAGTGGCACATATATATAGCACAGTGTAAACTGCCCTTTTCATTGTTATTATTTTCACTTCCTCAGTTCATTGTTAAAAGGTGGAGCCAGTCACAAGAACATAGATTTGTCTGGCAACTTCTTCCTCAGGATCTACTATCATTCCTGGGTAATCACTTCTTTGCTGTCATTCCTTTGTGGCAGTGAATTATAGTACAGTAGACAGCGAACAGTCCCTCTATTTTTTACGCTGAAATCGCCGGGCCATCCTGTTCGATTGTGAAGCCAGCCCACTCCCATACCCGGAGTAGTTTTGTCCTCTACTCAGATTTCGCTCACCAATTTATTTAAGAATGCTGGCGACTTTTCGATCGAACGTGGTGGCCTGACGATTACAGAGTAAATAAAAGAGAGGGATTGTTCACAGTCTATAGCCAGGAAAGCGGGAAAAAAGTTTCCATATTTCTTGTTCTGTGCGTAATGATTTCACTCATTCCATCCAGACTGGAGAAAGAAAACACTGATGTTAAATATAATAATGAATAGAAAAGATCTTGAATTTTTGCATGTAGAAATTATTATGAACCCTTATAGGAGGTGTTACACTTCAACTACAGCACCTCCAAACCTAGACTTGCCACAAGTCGTCTTCTTTGAGCGAAACCGGGCGACGCGCGACAACGATCGAGGAACGTCGAGGAAACCAAAACCAACGAAAGGGAAAAATAATATTGGAAAGGGTTTTTAGAAAGTCTACTCCAAACCTTGAACTGTGGCATGACAGTCTTTCACTTGATCACAATTTTGGTGCAAAAAAACCTGGTGCTGTTTACAAGTGCTTCAGAATGTGTGTCAAATTATTGTGTTAAGAAGACTGGGTTTATTTTCACTCTGCAGGTGCTGTTTATCATGTGTGCTGGCAATGAACTGTTTTTCTGTATGTTGTACATGGTTCATTTCACATCTGGACCAGTTTGTAAGTACAGTCGAACCTCTATCAAGCGGCCACCCCCTATTAAGCGGCCAGTTATCAAAGTCCCGAAACTATTGTCAGTATAATACTGTTTAAGCGGCGACCTCTATTAAGCGGCCGCGGCCAGCTTTCGGCCGTCCCGATGAAGGTTCTCTTATTGTTTTTACCAGTCTTTGGCGTTTTTTGATCATCTTCATAAATCTTTGGAAGTCTACAGGTCGGCTTTGGGGGTTTGTGGGTTAAAGTGTGTGGTTTGGTACTGCTTTGAATGATCCTGTAACCTTTTGGGGTATTTTTAAAAAACAATGATCATATTCAAAACCCGTCACTTTCATATATGGGTGTCCCCCCCTTCCTGGGCTTCAGAGGTCAGAGGCAATCTTTGTGCATTTTAGGAGTAATTTTGCCCTTTAACAATAATTAACAAGAAATTTCCTTCTTGTTTTGCTCTCAAATGTTGTAAAGCTGCAGGTTTAATTTAGGGGGTTTAAAATGATAACATGAAATTTGAAAACAAGCACCCAGGTATTCCCACATATTAATCACTGTGTTGTTGTTTTCTTTCTTGTATAGTGTCTGTTGCTGGTTACTCATTTGGTATGTGGATGGCTCTAGCATGGCTGACACTTCCCATCAGTGTGGCCAAACAAATAATAAATGTCATCCAGCTTATTGTAGCGTGTATTAACACTGCACGCTTGGATGAGAGTGAAAGAGAACGAATAAATAAATTAATTAATTAATTAAGAGTCTCTGACTGAGAAATCCAGGCAGAGGTCGGAAGAAGGGGGTCGGCCAAACTCCTTCATATTTATGTTGGTTGTTGACCATACCAAACTAGTAATCATGGTTACAATCATTTCTTGATTGACTTTATTGTTTTCGAGAACAGACCCCCCCAAAAAAACTGCCCAAATGGTGTAGGAAAGGGCTGATTTTACGTCAACTTTACCAGATTATATCTTTCGACTTTACCAGATTATATCTTTCGACTTATTCAAGCAACATATATAATTTTACATCAACATAACACATATTTCTTTGGCCATTTAAATGCATACTAGAACAAGTGTTTACTGTAAATCGTTTACGTTCAGCATGCAAATGAAGAATCCATGCTTGGCGACATTTTCAAAAATCGCAAAACCACACATTTTTAAAGTGGTTGTTTCTCGTGAGTCCGGAAGATACAAATATAAAACTATTTGCAAGTTACTCACCATACATAGGTAGATCATATAAAGCAGTGTTGAAATTGGTCCATCGAATTTAAAATTTTTAACGGTTCACTGTTTACGAGGATTTCTTGGTTTTCGCCCTTCTGGGCTAATCGCAGACTGTCGTGAATTTCTTTTCGCTGTCGATCTTTTTGTCCGGATTTTGACTAGCAAACTGTTCCAGAATATCTGTACAACCGTTAGCTATCGTTCCTTTCCAGATTATTCCGGATTCCAGCTTCAATGAAGACATAGTGAAACAAAACGTCACCGTTGGAGAATTGCGTGACAGAAGTCAGGTATGCATCGAGTCAGTTCAGCTTCGACGCGTCCTTCCAAAGCATGAAAGTCCATGTAAGATTAACATTAGAGTTCATTTCATCCTTGATGTGGGCTCTTAGTTCGTAGCAAAACTCTCAGAAAGTCCACAAATTCGCCCCATTTTCATCTCACTGGATTGCACTCGCTGTTGGCCACTATCGATTCGTCTGTATATTTGTAAAATGTCCATTATTTCTGTGATCGCCCCCAGCTATGTTTCGGTCTTTAATTCCTCAGAGAGTCCCATGAAAGACTTTGTTGAATGTGGCGCCGGAAATGTGGAGGAAATTTAGGCCCTAAATTACATGGAAAGAGGATGATCCTAGTGCTAGGATCATCCTAGCGAGAGGGTCAAAGATAGCCCCGGTTTACAAGCAAAATTTCACAGGTAGGATCACCCTACTGCCCGGGACAACTCAGGCGTCACGCTTTGAAAATAAAACACGCAACGGATATAAAATTTAGCGCCCAAAACCGATTTTTTCGCTTTAATTACGTAGCTTATCAGTTCCAATAAAATCATAGTCAATTTCTAAAGCTCACTAAAATCCAAGACATAAGTTTTCTTAAGTTTGGAACGCGTTTGACGGCAAAACTATAAACTATTCTGCTATCGAGTATTTTAGCGACAGTAGCGACAAATATTATATCGAAAATTTCGTCGCAAAAAGCCGTTATCGGAAAATTATTTACTTACAAAGCAAAGGTAAAAACAAATTCTGAATAAATACGATGTTTTTTGGTCACAAATAATTGATTTTGTTGGTATTTTGAACATATTTTGCTTTTTGAAGTCAAAATAAAGTTGTCCCGGGTAGGCGAGTTGTCCCTAGCAAAGCGTTTACAAGGGCAAAACATAACCCTGGCGCTAGGATCATCCCTCATCTCAGATAGGATCATCCTAGCGCTGGGATCATCCTAGTGCTAGGGCCAAATGCAACCCTTCGCATGTAAACTGAAAGCAGAAAACATGTCGCGCCTAGGATGATCCGCCTGCTAGGATGATCCTAGCACTAGGATCATCCTCCTTCCATTGTAAATAGGGCCTTAAACCCTGACTACGATGGTTGAGGTCGAGTTTTATAGCTTGGTAACCTGGCACACAGAGCTTTGAAAGAGATGGCGTTACTTTAGGTGGATGGAACAGGAGGAAACATGGGAAAAAGAGCTGACTCGTCCCCAGCCCGTCTCTCAGTCTCCTATTAATTATTATACGCGAGCGTCTTGGGGACTGGGGGATGCTCCACTCGGCCGCGCTTCTCTCGTTAAATATTAGTAGGAGACAAGAGAGACGACTGGGGACGAGTCAGGGAAAAGAGTGTGTTTTGCACATCATTGCTGTCAATACAAATGTAAACCAGGTTGACCTGTTTGCTACCTTACGGCGCCAACTGAAGATACAATTATAGAGAAAACCTGTATATTTTCTTTATTAACGCCTGTGCAGTTTTCGTCATTTCAGTTGGACACAGCTTCACTTGTCAGTTTGCAATTGATTATAAAGGCCAAAATTGAACCATAAATTTGGCACAAGTTAATATCAGCGTACGGGGCTGGGGGGGGCCCCAGTTGTAAAAAAATTAAAGAATTATTTGGGTAAAATTGATTAAATATTCGGTCAAAGACACTGTCTTTGTCTTGATTGATTTATTTTGAAAACAGCGAAAGTTGAATTACATATGGCTTGCAAATAACAAATGCCCTTAGATATTCCATTTCTGAAGACACCGAATTCTGCATCTATTGTGTATTATAATCCATCAAAATTTTTCTCGCGCGCGAATTAGTCTAAACACGTCACGTGACGCAGCCAAAACTGGGGAATATCCGGGTGATATTCCCCAAGTGATATTCCCCAGTTTGAAAATTGCGTTTCACGTTCGCAGGTTCAGTTTTCGTCTCAAATAAATTGCTAAATTAAATAAAACTGATTGTTTGGCGAACAGACTAGAAATATTTTTGAACGCCAACAGAATTATTTTGATGTTTAAAACAGCTTGGCCGACCGAGATCTTCCACGGCAAACAGAGCGGCCTTAGTGAAAAAATATTTGAAGGATAATAACTACAATAGCCTCCATTTGGCTTCAAAATATGCTCGGATATTTGTCCGCGGACATTATCTGTTCCTCGAAGCTCACAGTTTTTCCTCGAGCTTCGCTCTCGGAAAACTGTTCGCTTCTCGGAACAGATAATGTCCGCGGACAAATATCCGAGGCATATTTCCTCGCCAAATGGAGGTTATTGTTTATTTATTTGGAATTAAATATAGACTGAAAGCTGCGCGCGCTCTGATTGGTTAAAAAACCATGTTTTATCAGAGTTTTAGAAAAATAGCTGCCATATAAACGGCATGGAATCTGACCATACCTTTTTTTATGAAAATAAACAAGATACTATGAGTGTTTTGATTGACATCAAAACCATTTACCATATAAACTCTATGGCTAACATAGAAAACTGCTTTCACTGTGTTCAATGTTTCATAAAAAAAAACAATAGAAAGCGTCTTACCAACCTCGTTCCCAGGGCTTTTTTTCCTTCAAAGGGGACTGGCGGGAAGGAAAGCCCTGGGAACGAGGTTGACGTTTTCCCTGTGTTTCCATAGAGTTCATTCTCGACCCCAGACCTTCGCTGCTTCCCTTGACTACGCAAGCGCGCGAAGCTCTGGGAAACTCTGCGCAAGCGTAGGCCAAAATCTGACTATGTCGACACAGCGGCAAAATGAGTGCGCGTGCGCCAACCTGCTCGTTCATTTCCATACAAACATAATGGCGGCAATTCAAAATTCCCGGAATTTGTTTTCATTTCGCGTGGATAAGGCCGTCACGGAACAAATAAGGTTTTTACCTTGAAAACAATTCCGAGAGAGACTCTTCCTTTCACATATCTTTTTTAGCAAACTAATTATCTTTTCCACAATAGTGACTTTTATCGCTCGAAGTCGAGCGATCGTAAGTGAAAACACGAAAACATAGCTCAAAGAGTTCATGTTTCACTTAGCGCGTTATTCGATCCCAGCCCTAACTATGATCCCAGCGAGGAATCGGCTTCCAGTTTTCACGCAAACTGCAGACTTTAGCGTGACTGGCGTGACTAACAGCCTTTCAACTTGGAAATCAATTATTAACTTTGTCGCTGCCCGGTTTTAAGTTATATATATTAAACTTCTTGTTAATAAATGACGAGGAATAATTTTAGCCCTGAAGAGTTTGTCGCGAGTGTAGAGAATAATTATGGTGGTTTATTTTGAACTGTAACATAGAAAGTTTTATGGGTTTTTTTTGGTTCTTTTAGAAGAGTTTGTGGACTGAATCAAGTGCATGTATACAAGACACGCTCGTTTGTTTGTAATTCTTCACAATTCGTGAAGAAAAATCGCAAGCGCTCATCAACCATGTAATAAGTAATAGGTAAGTAATAAGTAATAATTTATTTAAGGTCGTTACACAGGGAGTGGTTGCCCATTTTCCCGAGCCAGGGGCTCATAATAAAAGTGCTCGACAACAAGAAAATACAAAAACTAATAATAATAATAATAATAGAATTTAATTTAATTAATAAGGGGAGACTAAAATCTAAAAAAATGTGAAAATATATTAAAATACCACTACATTTGATTTATAACTATGTAATAATTTAGTATAGATATAACACTGACCACCGTTAAATTATATGCAGTTGTTGCACTGGCAGCCAGCTAGGTCAGAATGATTAATTAAGTTCCGAAATTACGATAACGAAGTAGAAGATTTTAGCAGCTGAAGATAACTGGTTCCAGATGCGAGAAATAGTATAAGAAAAGGAGTTGTGTAGGTAGCAGCTATTATAAGAATCCTGTACTACATTATAACCGTTACCTCTTAAGGCATCTGGAGTGATACGGGGCTTGAAAAAGTTAGAAATGTAGGTTGGACCTTGTTGTTTTAAAAACTCTTAAAAAATATGATTACCGTAAAAGCTCTATTTAGCCCCCCCCCCCCCCTCTCTATTAAGCCCCCCCCCTATCTAATAAGCCCCCCTTTGGAAGTCAGATTTTGTAATAAGCCCCCCCCCCCCTCTCTCTATTAAGCGCCCCCTCCTTCAGTCACGCTGATGATAATGACTTTTCAGCAATATTTTCTGACGTTTCAGTCACTTTGTATTGAAACGTGGTCTTTAATTTTCAGAACTATCGTCGAGTTAGGGTATAAATGACGTTTCCTTTGTAAGACGGTCATACATAACCCATTTCTTGTTCTGTTTTTGTTAGTGGTGTATATAGTAAAGTTTGAAAAATTAATGTGAATTTTCTTGAAAAATTTATGATTTGAAATAAGCCCCCCTCTCTAATAAGCCCCCCCTTCTTGAGGCCTGAAATTAAATAAGCCCCCCGGGGGCTTAATAGAGCTTTTACGGTAATACTGTTCAAGCCGTCTGTGCTCCAACGAAGCGCATGGAGGCTAAGTTCAGAACTGACTCATAGCTTACGTTATTATCTATATTCATTAATGTTTTTAGACCATAGTGATTTGCATGTTCGAGTTTACTCCTAAGCGGCTTACTAATTCCTATTAATATAAGGCGTTGTACAGTTTTATTAAAATGTCCACTGGTACCATGCGTTTAAGGCGACGTAGGGCTGCAATCTTGGCATACGTTTTCTTGAGCATTTCTGAGACATGCGGCTTGAAGGTCAGGCTTGTATCCAGGGCTACTCCGAGGATTTTCAGGGTATCTTCAATTTTTTATGGTGTTATCAACAATTCTGAGATCATTGTTGTAACCGGGATTTCCCCAGAATCATTGCTTGTGTTTTGGCACCATTAATTTTTTGAGTGGGGGGGCTAATGCGAACGCGTCAGCGTGAGCCATCTAGGGGGTCCGGGGGCATGCCCCCCCTCCGGGAAAATTGTGAATTTAAGTCCTCTGAAATGGCTGGAAATGCATCTAAAATTAACAAGCTGGTGCAAATTACCAACTTTCAGCGCTTAAAAAGCCACTGTTTTTTAATACAAGAATCAACATTTATTATCCGGTCTTAAAATTCAGAGAGAGTTGTCCATTTTTCGAAAAGCAATCAGAGATTTTTGTAGATATTTTCTTTCTAACAGCCAGAAGTCTTCGTTAATTATGCTCATTTTACCATGTGCGCTTCTCTGTTTGGTTATCACGCAGGACTCCCGTGTCCCGCGATGTCCAGAGCTGTGTATAATTTTCAGTTTAAAGTATCTATGGCGATAAAATGCTGTCATAAAAACGTTTCTCTATAAAACGCAAGATACAACTGCTCAATAGCATATTCTCCGTTTTCACATCGCTCCAGACCTTTCGTTCAAAGACCGCGCGCATTCGTTTGACAGACCAACCCAAAAATACGACTGTTTTTGCAGTCTAAATAGTGTGACGAGAGGTTTTTCGGGTGTACGGCGATTTGGAAACTTTAACTGAAACGTATTGAACTTGGGGGGAAACTTAACTCAAATGGAGCACCACTTGGCCTGCGGGAATAGAAACCGTCACTATTTCTCGGTACCTGGGAATCTACTTCGCTGAAACTTCTACGGACGTCAAGGAGGAGACAGAACTTGGTTCCAACAGCGGTTTATTCTTGACTATGTATTCATCGGCAATGTCATCCGGGATGTAATCGAAGAAAGCTTTACAAGTTACTTCCTTATATCATGTATATATGATTGTACACGCGTCTTTTTGTTAACAGAGTGCAATAAGTGTGCTAATATAAAGATGTGAAAAAACAGTTACAACGGAGATATGGTCCTTTGAGGATAGCGCAACTTAATTAAAATTCTAGTTTAACTCGAAAGCTTATTGTTATAAGTGTTCGTTACCTAGGGAAGAAAGTATCTTTAAAAGTATGTTACTTTATAACTACCGAAGCAATTTAAAAGTAGTGAAAAGCTAACAAATTGTGAGGCGCTTTAATAGAACGATTTCGCATAAGTCGATTTTTCAGTATATGCTAATGAAACCATTAAATGCTAATGTAGAGGAACAATAGAGAATTAGGTGCGCTGAAATAAACTATTGTTTAAAATTTGAAGTTGTGTACGTACCACACGCACCAAACGTATATTACACGCTGGTATCTTCACAAATTCGAATTTTACACAATAGTTTTTTCAGCGCACGGAATTCTCTATTGTTCCTCTACATTAGCATGTAATGGTACTCATTAGCATATAAAAATCGGCTTATGTGAAATCGTTCTAATATTATAAGTTCCCTAAAAGCAATGAACTACGCGAACATTCATTAGTGAAACTGGATGTGTTAGTAAATGTATTACAACGCTTCAATACTAACAGGTTGATAATTAGACGCTCGTGTGGCAGGATAACTAGGAAACGTAACTTAATAGTAAATATGCTATTTACTAAAGATAACACTTATTTCTTGAAAAGCAAAAGCATTACTAGGAAACGTGACTTAAAACCAAACATGCTATTTACTAAAGATAACGCTTTCTAGGACTAAAGTTGTTTCCACAGAATAACTATTGTCGGCTTTTAAAAAGGGTTTTTAAAACACTGAACACGCATAAACATAAAAATGATTGAAACCGGTAAATCCTCTCATGACAATAACATAAAGTCAGTGAACTCAAAGTGATCTTAACTCTTGATATTTGTTCAGTTGTAATCGCGTCTACTTTGCTAATCGTCATTGCAACTTTTGTCCGTTGCGATCTACTCTAGATCAAAAGAAATTTTATCACCAACTTCTGAAAAACTTCTGGAAATTTTATTATTATTATTATTATTAGAAAAGTGGGGGGGGGGGGGCTTTAGCCTCCCCCTGCGCGGACCCTGACATTTCAGTCAACGGTCTGCTGGTTGAAAAGCCGTCGCAGTCGTGGAGCAAATCTCTGTCTTTTTTATCAAACCGCTCAAATTTCCGCTTTGTTTTCCTGATTTATTATAGCCTGCGAGCAAGCTCTCTTAGGGTTTTTTCTCCTACTCTCCCAAACCCAAGAGAGCTTGTTCGCAGGCTAGATTTACTATCAACTCTCTCACGGTTATGGAAAGAGCTATTTTTCAATTAATGAAATCAACATTCGATATTCGAATGGACGCTGTGGTTGATTTAAATTTTGAAGTTTGAAAGGAATAACGAGATTAATGAAAGTTATTCTCGAATAATAAGCGAAACGCGCTGAGTATTTTGACTGTAAAATATCGTGACATTCATTAAGGCCTGTTTACATGGAGGGAGGGTGACCCGGTTACCAGTATTCACATTTATCCCAACCGTACATTTATACCGTACAGTCAGCCTTACCAGGGTCACCCTCCTAGCCGGGCTACCCTGGGAGGGCCAACTTGTCATACATTTCTTTACAAAGCACACTGAAGTGTTTACATGATAGACAGGGTCACCCACCTACTCGGGTCACCCTGTCTGCTTGCCAGGGTCACCCTTCTAGGCGGGCTATCTTTTCTGCATGTAAACGGTCAACCCGGGTCACCTCCTAGGCGGAATATCTCTGTTGACTTGAAAACCCGCGAAAATGGCGGAACAAGCAATAAAAACAGCAAACTCGCCGCTATAGCTTCTTCTTGCTACCATGTTTGTTAGGTAGTGCTTAATAAATCGCGCCGTTGCAATAAAAATAGTCCGCCAAAACATGAGCCCGCCAAAACAAGAGCCCGCCAAAACAAGAGCCCGCCAAAAAAAGATAGCTCGCCTATATGATAGCCCGCTCTAAAAAAAAAAAAAACAGGCCCGGAGCCCGGGGCCCGGAGGTGCCCGCCTTGCATTGTTTGCGTGACCCCAGTAAACCTAAGTGTTGGAGTAATTTTATTCCCGCTGCTACACGTTCGCTTTGTATATCGTTCTGGTTTTGGAAGTGATTTGTTTCAGAAATATGAAGGAAAACGTGTTTCTATTTATCCCTAACTTAATAGGTAAGTACTTTTAGAGCTCTTGATATTCCGACTTGCCTGTTGAGAGATGTTGTCGAGATCGCATGCCGTTTCAAACGACTTCAACATGTCGAGAACAAAAGAAATAGAGCGTTTTCACCAAAATAACAAGATCGTTTTGCGTGCATCAAAAACATCAACAAACTCAGAGATTGTAGAGTAGGTGGAAATAAATATATTCCCCAAATTTTAACTTGGCAGTGTTGTGTTCATTGCAACGAAGTTATCGGGAAAAACAATATTCGGAAAATTATATGGGTCCGCCATATTGGTGTACCAGTTTGGAACACCAATATGGCGGCCAAAAGTGTCAGCGAAAAGAAAAAAAGATTTTGCTTCCAAAGTCATGAGTTTTAGTTCGGAATGCTTTAGTTATCATTTTTAAGTTGTTAGCATATCGGAAAATTATTTAAAAAGTGCGAAAATATTGGTTTCTGTAACATTTCAGGTTTACATTGAGCCAGGCCGTCTCAAATTTCAAAACGCTTTATCTCCAAAATGAAGCACTCTGCGGGCGCAACATTTTCCCCAGCAATTAGCGACACTGATGTATAGAATATACTAAAAGAACAGCTTTGTAGGATCAATAGTTTTGAATTTAGAATTTTGATGACGTCACGTGAAAACGCTCTATATTGAGAAGATGTTAATTGAGGGGTGTCAAACGGCCTCAACATCGGCGCTCAACAAATGTTGTGACCGTTTGATGATCGGGGCTTACATCAACATTTGTTGAGAGCCGATGTTGACGCCGTTTGACACCGTGTTGTGACATAATGAGACGAGTTTGAATTCATTTCAACTTTGCCTCGACATCTTCACAATATTTCTTTTTGTTCTTGAAATGCCGTTTGACCGGGCATGGTCTCAGCATCTCTCCACATTACTCAACAAAATTAATGTTAATGTCGAGAGAATATTAGACAAATGTTGAGACCTGATCGGGCTTTTAGTCGAGTCACGGCCCGGGGGGGGGGGGGGGGGGGGGCGGGGACATGCCACGCAGGCTAACAAGTGCCCATGGGAACAGTCCTACCTTTCCCACGAAATGGCAGCACGTGCGTTTTAATCTTTGTACATTTTCTTTTTAGCCGTCCTCTGCAAAACAACAACGTGAAATGACCCAATTCTGGGTTTTGTAGAACGTGAACCACATGATTACATATCCAGTTGAAGGGCACTAGACTAGACTAATTCGCGAGATTCTGAAGTAAAATATAAAACATATCCACAACAAAGTTTTTCAACTTAGAAGCTAATAATATTATCTGACAGGTTATGCACGAATCGTGTTAGCCATATTGTCGTTCTACTTCATGCCGACTAACTACATCATGGCTGCGAGCATGTATCTTCTCAGTGGCTTTATACTTGATGAATTCGATGGATATGCAGCCAGATATTTTAATCAATGTAAGTTTACGCTTGGTTCTCAACTTGCCAATTCTTTCTGCACCAACGAGTCCCGTTCGTGTAATGTAAAAGCTATCTGAATGTTAACTTTTCGATCAGTATAAAACTTTACAGACTGGGTATAAAATATAAAATGCAGACTGAGACAAAAACTGTCACCAGGACCTGGGTAGACTTGCCACAAGTCGACGAAGTCGCGAAAACAAAAAAACGCCAAACGGACTTTGAGAAAGTCTAGGGCCCGAGCACCAGGGCCGGTTGTTCAAAGGGTGGATAACGCTATCCACCGGATAAATCACTATCCTGTGGATAAGTGTTTTAAAACAAACCAACTACGCTATCGACAGAATAGTGACTGGGAATTATCCGGTGGATAGAGTTATGACCAGTTATCCACCCTTCAAACAACCCGCTAGTCTGAAGTGTCAGCCGTCTCCTCGCTCTAACCCCCTCCGTGGGCCACGGGGGGGTAAGAGCGAGGAGACGGCTGACACTTCAGACTAACAACCCGCGGGCCCTGACAGCGTTGGCTGAAATTTGCATATTGACAGCTTTTCCAAACTGCAGGGCGGGTCCGATATTGGAGGAGCTTGCTGGCGCAATTCAAGTCAGAGGGTTTATTTTTAGAACACTTTCATACAGCAAATTTCTAAAATTACCACTTTGTTTTCGCAGATTTTAGACAATAGCAATGAAATAACTACAGGAAATAAATAGACATAGAATTCTTTGCAAAGGAGAAGCCAAGCGTGACGACTAAAACGGTTTGGTTGGCTGTCATATATGCAAATTTAAGTCAACGCTTTGCTCGGGGCCGGAGGGGGTACTCCCATACAGCTGTTTCGAGAAAGGCTGTCGGAAAAAAGCGCACGCGACAATCCCGAAAGGTATTGTGGATTTAAAGACAACCTTTTAAGTTCACGGTTCCTTGATTTCAGGGAAATCTGAGAAAATGACACGAGACGCCATGGACGTATGTTTGCGAGTGATAAAAGAAAGCAACAAAAGTAGGTTCGACAGCTACAGTGTCAGGAACGTACCTTGCTGATCATATCCCAGATTACCTTTCGGGATTGTCGCGTGCGCTTTTTAAAGACAACCTTTCTCGAAACAACTGTATATAGCCTATGTAGCGATGTGCGCCCAATAGGGTATGGGTTTTCGACCTAGATTAATAAACAGGGTATAGGTTTTTGACTCGACGCCCCGGGGGTGGGATACTCGAAAGGGGTACCTTTTCAGGCTGGAGGTATATAAAAGGGTAGGGGTTTCACGAGTTGAAGTATAGAAAAGGGTAGGGAAAACTGTCATTTAGGTCTGTTTTCAAAGGGCCTTTCAAAATATCTCGAACAGACCCACCTGACGGCTGATTCAAACATCTCTACTGGTAACGCTTGATGTTTTCCGGGGATATCGTTCATTTTAGTTCATTCCAAGGACATAGAAAAGGGATACAGTTTCTCTACCGTAGGTATGTGAAAGGGGTGCCATTTTCTATTGAAGGTATATGAAAGGGTTACCTTTTCCACAGTTCCCAAGACGCTCGCATATAATTGAGACTGAGAGACGGCTGGGGAGTGGGGACGAGTCAGTGGTTGTAATGAAAAGCCGTAGAAACAAACCCCTATCTTTTTTTTAATCAAATCACTCAAATTTCCACTTTGTTTCTCATGGGTATTGAAAGAGATACTTTGTCAATAATCAAATCAACATTCGATATTCGAAAGGACGCCTCGGTTTAATGATGACATTATTGAATTAAAAAATCGAAGACGTTTTTTATAGGCCGGGAACGCTTCAGCCAAAATAACTTAATAATATAACGAATAAAACGAAGTGACATGCAGTTTTAGTCTCAGTCAGCTGCATTTTATACTCAGTCTGCGCATGTCTGCAGTCTGCATTTTATACTGACCGGTCAACTTTGTGTTGTGATCAGGGCGAAGGGGGGGGGGGGGGGGGGGGGGGGGGGGGGGGGGGGGGGGGGGGGGGTGTACTCCCTATAATGAACTATACGGGGAGGCTCCGCCTGAAAGGGGTACCTTTTCAGACTAGAGGTATAGAAAAGGGTAGGGATTTCACGAGTTGGAGTAAAAGGGTAGGGAAAAGTGTCATTTAGGTATGAGGTGGACTGCAGGTTTGAAGTTCTTAGCCATCGTAAGCCAGCTTCCTTCCACTTCCTTCTGGGGATATATATTGTTCATTAAGTTCATTCCAAGGGTATAGAAAAGGGATGTAGTGTTTCTACTGTAGGTATATGAAAGGGGTACCATTTTCCATGGAAGGTATATGAAAGGGATACCTTTTCTGTCTTAAATGGTATATAAAAGGGTAAGGGGTTGGACCTCTGGGCGGAGCCTCCCCATATAAAACTTTTTTGAGTACCCCTCTCCCCCGGGGATGAGGGCAAATGTCGAGAAATATATATAAAAAAAGAACAGAGCCATACCCCCCCTGGTAACCGAAACATCGATATGCTCATTGTATAAATGATAAAATTTATGAGGTATTGAACAGAATGATTTGACGCCCAAATGAGGAGTGAAAAAGTACAGTGATACTACACGTAAGCTTTGGACCGGACCCGGGACTTTGGACCCGGGGGGAGGAACTCTCATATAAAAGTGACGGGGGTGATCGTCGTACCATTTGGGAGTTAAATGTTTTGGTTTGGTACCGCTTAGGGTGTCTAAATCTAAAATAATCGTTCAATTATATTTTTATTTGTCAGGTACAATGTTTGGTTCTATGATGGATATGCTCACTGACAGGTAATGACATCACAAGTCTCGTTATAATGAGGGGGTGGGGGGGGAGGCGGCAGGTGGGTGGGAAGTCTACAGGAGGTGGGAGAAGACAGGGAGAGAAGCTGGATTCCTAGGGTAAACATAGCGCGGGAGGTGTAGTGGCTTAATGGCCCGGGGGGGGGGGGGGTACTCCAATAGCCCACTTTGAAAAAGAGTGATACTCTGAGATCGAGAGTGGCCGCGCGAACGTTTGTGGGATTGTTTGGGGGGACGCGGGTCTAAATGCACGCGCCGGATGGCGAATTTTATTTAGCCTATGAATAGGCTCCGCGGTGGGTATGGGGTAAAAAGAAAACTACCTGTCTTTCTCTCGGGCTGCCAATCTCGTCCCCAGAGCCCGCGATTCTTTTGGTCAGCACCAAGATCTCGAACTTTCGTGATGCTTCTAAAGGATCGCGGGCTCGCGGGACGAGATTGCCCGGGCTGCATTCTCGTCCCCAGAGTCTGCGATCCTTTTGGTCAGCACCAAGAAATCACGACCTCTGAGCTTGCGCAGAGTACTCGTTTTCTCTTGTCTTTTGTCTGTTCATTGTTTTAACAGCCAATCAAAAAATTCGTTGTATCTGTCCCCGCCAGAGTCCGAGATTCTTGGTGCTGACCAAAAGGATCGCGGACTCTGGGGACGAGAATGCCCGGACTGAAATTCCATTCCGATTACATAGGCTTTTTCAGTCCGTTTGACCAGCTAAAAATTCCAGCCCGAATTTTCAGCACGAGCTGAATTTCAGCCCGGACTGAAGCCTTCTCCATATAATCGCCAACATCATTTCAAGAGGATTTGTTTCGGAAGCCGGGCTGAAAACTCAGCCTCCCCCCCCCCCCCTAACCAGGCACGGGCCATGTAATCGGCCCCTTGATAATGATTTTGCCAGACTTTTCAACCATCTCGGTTTTGGTATGATTCCTTTTTTTGCTTGAAGTTAATCATTATTGACATTTTTAATCTAATTCTTCAGATGTGTTACCACAGCACTGCTTGTGATGTTATCTGTTTTCTATCCCAAGTACACATTTGTTTTCCAAATGCTGATTTGTTTGGACATTGCAAGTCACTGGATCCATGTGCAAAGGTAATATTATTACACTACAGTCAAACCTGTATTAAGTGGTCACTCTCTATTTAGCGGTCAGGTGTCAAGGTCCAAGAATTGCACCACTCGACCAACTGAAACTTCACCTTTATTCAGCAGTCACCTCTATTAATCCAGGCTATAGTGTTATTGTTTATGACCTGTATCAACATACGTCACAGTAAATAGTAAAAGTGTGCTTCAGGAAACCAAAAATACTCCAAACAGCAAACTGACTATAATATGATTTCACCAAAGTTCTTTTTATAAAAGTCTGGATCCGATGTTCCACGGATTATCTGGAGATAAACGGCAAAGTCTTCTTGAACAAACGTTTTTGTGAACCGGTTGTTTGTGGGTGAACATGCATTAAACGGTCAAACCTATATCCTGGGAGGGGGGGGGAGGGGGGGGGCTCCCATATAAAAGTAACGTGGGAGCCCCTAAAAGCCACCAGAATCTCGTTTTGTGGGTGTGGCTCAAATTTATTTTCACTCCTAAAAGTGTCGATATATTATCCAGCAGACAGGTGATGAGAATAAAGAAAATCTTGACTAGGAGTGGCACATATATATAGTACTGCATGATTGCCCCAATTTGAGAGAATGAAACAATAGAAGCTGTGTACCACATAAACATGATAAAAATCCAGTGTAAACTGCAACTTTTCATTGTTATTATTTTCACTTCCTCAGTTCATTGTTAAAAGGTGGAGCCAGTCACAAGAACATAGATTTGTCTGGCAACTTCTTCCTCAGGATCTACTATCACTCCTGGGTAATCACTTCTTTCAGTGCTGTCATTCCTTTGTGTCAGTGAATTATAGGACAGTAGACTGCGAACAGTCCCCTCTAGTTTTTACGCTGAAATCGCCGGGCCATCCTGTTCGATTGTGAAGCCAGCCCACTCCCATACCCGGAGTAGTTTTGTCCTCTACTCAGATTTCGCTCACCAATTTATTTATATAATAATTAAGAATGCTGGCGACTTTTCGATCGAACGTGGTGGCCTGACGATTACAGAGTAAATAAAAGAGAGGGATTGTTCACAGTCTATAGCCAGGAAAGCGGGAAAAAGTTTCCATATTTCTTGTTCTGTGCGTAATGATTTCACTCATTCCATCCAGACTGGAGAAAGAAAACACTGATGTTAAATATAATAATGACTAGAAAAGATCTTGAATTTTGCATGTAGAAATTATTATGAACCCTTATAGGAGGTGTTACACTTCAACTACAGCACCTCCAAACCTAGACTTGTCACAAGTCGTCTTCTTTGAGCGAAACCGGGCGACGATCGAGGAACGTCGAGGAAACCAAAACCAACGAAAGGGAAAAATAATATTGGAAAGGGCTTTTAGAAAGTCTACTCTAAACCTTGAACTGTGGCATGACAGTCTTTCACTTGATCACAATTTGGTGCAAAAAAACCCTGGTGCTGTTTACAAGTGCTTCAGAATGTGTGTGTCAAATTATTGTGTTAAGAAGACTGGGTTTATTTTCACTCTGCAGGTGCTGTTTATCATGTGTGCTGGCAATGAACTGTTTTTCTGTATGTTGTACATTGTTCATTTCACATCTGGACCAG
Source organism: Desmophyllum pertusum (assembly GCA_029204205.1). Taxonomy (NCBI): domain Eukaryota; kingdom Metazoa; phylum Cnidaria; class Anthozoa; order Scleractinia; family Caryophylliidae; genus Desmophyllum; species Desmophyllum pertusum. The sequence goes on from MU826826.1 coordinate 2,882,337, forward strand.
TTTGTAAGTACAGTCGAACCTCTATTAAGCGGCCACCCCCTATTAAGCGGCAGTTATCAAAGTCCCGAAACTATTGTCAGTATAATACTGTTTTAAGCGGCCACCTCTATTAAGCGGCCGCGGCCAGCTTTCGGCCGTCCCGATGAAGGTTCACTTATTGTATTTACCAGTCTTTGGCGTTTTTTGATCATCTTCATAAATCTTTGGAAGTCTACAGGTCGGCTTTGGAAGCATCAGGGCCCAGGGGGTTTGTGGGTTAAAGTGTGTGGTTTGGTACTGCTTAGGGTGTTAAAATTGAAAATGTCCACTGGTTTGAATGATCCTGTAACCTTTTTTGGGAATGAGCATGAAAAAATAGGATAGGAACTATAGTTTTGTCTTATAATTGGTACATCCTAGAGGTGAGAATGAATTCGAGCCACACCCTCAAACAACCCGTCACTTTCCCCCCTTCCTGGGCTTCAGAGTTCAGAGGCAATCTTTGCGCATTTTAGGAGTAATTTTGCCCTTTAACAATAATTAACAAGAAATTGTAAAGCTGGTTTAATAATGGGGGTTAAAATGATAACATGAAATTTGAAACAAGCACCCAGGTATTCCACATATTAATCACTATGTTGTTGTTTTCTTTCTTGTATAGTGTCTGTTGCTGGTTACTCATTTGGTATGTGGATGGCTCTAGCATGGCTGACACTTCCCATCTGTGTGGCCAAACAAATAATAAATGTCATCCAGCTTATTGTAGCGTGTATTAACACTGCACGCTTGGATGAGAGTGAAAGAGAACGAATAAATAAATAAATAAATAAATTAATTAATTAATTAATAAATGACGTGGAATAATTTTAGCCCTGAAGAGTTTGTCGCGAGTGTAGAGAATAATTATGGTGGTTTATTTTGAACTGTAACATAGAAAGTTTTATGGTTTTTTTTTTGGTTCTTTTAGAAGAGTTGTGGACAATCAAGTGCATGTATACAAGACACGCTCGTTTGTTTGTAATTCTTCACAACTCGTGAAGAAAAATCGAAAGCGCTCATCAACCATGTAATAAGTAATAAGTAAGTAATAAGTAATAATTTATTTAAGGTCGTTACACAGGGAGTGGTTGCCCATTCTCCCGAGCCAGGGGCTCATAATAAAAGTGCTCGACAACAGAAAATACAAAACTAATAATAACAATAATATATAATTTAATTTAATTAATAAGGGGAGACTAAAATCTAAAAAATGTGAAAAATATATTAAAAATACCACTACATTTGATTTATAACTATGTAATAATTTAGTATAGATATAACACTGACCACCGTTAAATTATATGCAGTTGTTGCACTGGCAGCCAGCTAGGTCAGAATGATTAATTAAGTTCCGAAATTACGATAACGAAGTAGAAGATTTAGCAGCTGAAGATAACTGGTTCCAGATGCGAGAAATAGTAAAAGGAGTTGTGTAGGTAGCAGCTATTATAAGAATCCTGTACTACATTATAACCGTTACCTCTTAAGACATCTGGAGTGATACGGGGCTTGAAAAAGTTAGAAATGTAGGTTGGACCTTGTTGTTTAAAACTCTTAAAAAAATATGATTACCGTAAAAGCTCTATTTAGCCCCCCCCCCCCCCCCCCTCTCTATTAAGCCCCCCCTATCTAATACGCCCACCTTTGGAAGTCAGATTTGTAATAAGCCCCCCCTCTCTATTAAGCCCCCCCTCCTTCCGTCAGGCTGATGATAATGACTTTTCAGCAATATTTTCTGACGTTTCAGTCACTTTGTATTGAAACGTGGTCTTTAATTTCCAAAACTATCGTCGAGTTAGGGTATAAATGACGTTTCCTTTGTAAGACGATCATACATAACCCATTTCTTGTTCTGTTTTTGTTAGTGGTGTATATAGTAAAGTTTGAAAAATTAATGTGAATTTTCTTGAAAATTTATGATTTGAAATAAGCCCCCTTCTCTATTAAGCCCCCCCCCCCCCCCCCCCCCTTCTTGAGGCCTGAAATTAAATAAGCCCCCCGGGGGCTTAATAGAGCTTTTACGGTAATACTGTTCAAGCCGTCTGTGCTCCAACGAGCGCATGGAGGCTAAGTTCATAACTGACTCGGCATAGCTTACGTTATTATCTAGATTCATTAATGTTCTTAGACCATAGTGATTTGCATGTTCGAGTTTACTCCTATGCGGCTTACTAATTCTTATTAATATAAGGCGTTGTACAGTTTTTAAAAATGTCCACTGGTACCATGCGTTTAGGCGACGTAGGGCTGCAGTCTTGCCTGCGTTTTCTTGAGCATTTCTGAGACATGCGGCTTGAAGGTCAGGCTTGTATCCAGGGTTACTCCGAGGATTTTCAGGGTATCTTCAATTTTTATGGTGTTGTCAACAATTCTGAGATCATAGTTGTAACTGGATTTCCCCAGAATCATTGCTTGTGTTTTGGCACCATTAATTTGCAGAACGTTCTCATTGAACAACCGGACGGCGTATGAATATCCTGATTAAGGGAGTACTGAAGCACAGCCGGGCACAAGGGGCGTACCGAGTGGTATCATCAGCGTAAAGGCGTGGGCATGAGTTGTTGACAGTTTGATTGACGTCATTCACAAAGATGTTGAATAGTAAAGGGCCTAACAGACTTTATTGTGGCAGCCAGTCAGAATAGACACCATTTCACTTCACCCTCTGTTTACGATCTTTTAAGTATGATCTCATCAATTGCAGTGGCATATAGAATCAAATGCTTTTGATAAGTCGATTGCGATCGTACCAACCACCTTTTTCTGGTCAAGTGCCACCCGCCAGTCATCAGTTAATTTGATTAGTGTCGTGGCACACGAATGGCCACGAAGGAATCCCGACATGTTATCCGAGAAGATGGCCAGAATCGGTTGTACAACTGATCAAATTTGACTTTCTCAAACAATTTGGAATGGCGGATAAGACGCTGAACAATTATTGGATGAGGTTGAGCATGATAGCGAGAAGTATCAAGGTCGAGGTTTGTGTTGGCTGAGGCGGAATTCTGTTGCAGAATTGCTGTCAGTGAAATTCTGTTGCAGAATGTTGCAGAATTCTGTTGGGTTTACTGTCGGGTTAATCTGGTTTAGCAAAGCTTGGTTGTGGACTGAGTCTTCCAGTCGTTCAAAGTGATTTGTGTCTAACAAATTATAGTTTTGGATCGAGTCTTTCAATCCAGAAATTTTTAAGATTTCTTCGTATTTTAGATCACTTCGTACTGCCGGTTCCCGTTCGTGCGCTACAAATTTTTGTATCCTTTAGACTTGCTAACTGCGTGAAATGAGACGAACGAAAATAAAACTTCTCACTTACAGTGGAACCCCGCCTTATGGCCACCCCGTTTTTGGCCCGGCGAAATCGCACTTAATCTCTTGTATAAAAACCCCGTTAATACGGCCACCTCGTAATACGGCCAACGGCCAGTTTTGCGATCCCCGTGCGCCTATTTTCTTTGTAATTTTACCCCGCATTACGGCCACAAACTCGGCGATGGATTGAATATTGCAAATCATTGACAGAATGACTCCGTATGAGCAGGTTTTCATAAGTAGATTTTCATTGTTTTGACGAATTTGTGTCTGTTTTCGGATCTTCCTGTAAATTGGTTCAGGTTGCCTTTAGTGCTCGTTCGGTCGCTTTTGTTGTACTGTACATTAACAATGATCCCACAATTACCCGTATTACGGCCACCCCGTTATTACGGCCAGCTTTTTTTGCCCGTAGGTGTCCGTATTAACGGGTTTTCACTGTACTGTACTTCTTACTTAAAACTTCATTACCCATTATTCCGTTCGGGCATTTCTTGATTCTACGTCATCATTACCCATTATTCCGTGCGCGTCCTGTTTATCCTGGAAAACGAACTGTATATTTTAACAGTAAGTACTATTACGCGGGGCCTCCTTGGGTTAACCCTGCGGGAGCAATTGCCTTGTAACTTTGCACTAAATAGGGCTCCTCTATTTTATCCAATCAGATGGCTGTCAACCTGTTACATATTCGGTGGTTTAACAGTGATCAAACGCACTGCATTTGCGTAGTTCTGCCAAAAAATGCAAGAACTTTGTAAGAAAACATTACAAAACCAAATACGAGACGAATAACTGTGAATAACGCTCTATGCATATTCGGCGTTCAAAGCTTTTAAAAGTCTTCAGTAAATGTTTTGGCTTGAAAGTGGAGCATTTCACAAATTTGAGACATCTTGCAGTGGCAATGAAGACCGCAAGTGACATTTGGCCACTGCATGTGTGTTTGGCATTACCCCATGGCTTGCACGCAACAATGTTTTCCTGCCATCATGTGCTGTTTGTGTAAGATCACCTACAGTCCACAACAAAATTAATCATGTCAAGGAAAATGTTTGGATACTAGGAGTTTTAATTGTTTGCTCAAAAAATGAACACTTCTAATATTTTTAAAACCTAAAACACATACAACAAACGTTTTTGATTTTAAAAACTATTAGAAAAAGAACCGAGGCCTCTAAAAAATTAATTTAAAATATTAAGGGTGTCATTATTAAGTTAGGTGCCTTTCTATGAAATTACTACCTTGTAATCCCTACAACATCTTACACAAAATGGTCTCTTATCTCTCCCTGAACTGGGAAATGTCCTCTTGTGGACTGAACGGAAATAGACCTCTTGGCAAGATGCATGTACTGTTAAGCATGGGTTATTACATTGCCTAGCTTTGGGAATTCGTTCATGATCAAAATTAATACATGTTTGGAGGCTTGGGGGGTGAAAATTAGCTAGTCTGAGCGGAAGCAGGTGACGTCCCGCCCCCCCCCCCCCCCCCCCCCCCCCCCCCGCCCTCCCCCCTAGAACAGTCGCCCAACTGTAGTGTACGTCGCCCCGAAGTGTAGTAAGTGACGTCGCCCGAAGTGTAGTGACGTGTCGCCCCATAAAGCAAATAAGATTTATTCTATCGATATTTTAAAAAAATGGTAAAACAAACCAGAGTAATCACTAGTTCGTATCAATCGTGAATGAAAGAGTCAAGTTGAAATGGACATAGAAAATGATTGGTCAGTTTTTATTCTAAGCGATTGCGCTTAAAAAAAGCTTGCGTCGCAACAACATCAAACTTCGATTATTACAGTACCTATACTTGTAAACTTATTGGCGCGTTGATCATAAAAATAACCAAGCTTTCGTCGCACACGCTCCACCACGCTCCCCCAACATCAAACTTACTTCGATTATTACTTATTGTGCGTTGATCACAACAATAAAAATACTTCGATATTACTTACCGTGACGTACGTGTTTATAAAACTCACGCCGTGTGAAAAAGGCGTGCGTTGTTTACTTGTGCTATATATATACTTGTTGTCGGCAAGTTTAATAAAACTTGTAAAAGCGTGGCGCGAGTTAAACACACACACTCAAAAAGTAAGTTTATCATTCTTACTTGTTATGCAACTCGCGCCGCGTGCGTTGTTTAACTTGTGCTATACAGTTGTTTCGAGAAAGGTTGCGGAAAAAACGCACGCGACAATCCCGAAGGCATTATGGGTAGTTTTAAGTTCACGGTTCCTTGACTTCAGCATTTTCAGGGAAATCTGAGAAAATGGCACGAGACGCCATGGACGTATGTTTGCGAGTGCTAAAAGAAAGCAACAAAGTAGGTTCGATAGCTAGTGTCAGGAACGTACATGCTGATCATATCCCAGATTACCCTTTCGGGATTGTCGCGTGCGCTTTTTTACCAAAACGTTTCTCGAACAGCTGTATACCACGGTATAAACTTGTTTCGCAAGTTTAATAAAACTTGTAAAGCGCTGGCGCGAGTTAAAACACCCCACACAAAAAAGTAAGTTTATCATTCTTTACTCGTTATGCAACTCGCGCCGCGTGCGTTGTTTAATTGTGCATATACACGGTATATACTTGTTGTCCGCAAGTTTAATAAAACTTGTAAAAGCGTGGCGCGAGTTAAACACACAAAAAAAGTAAGTTTATCATTCTTCACTTGTTATGCAACTCGCGCCGCCCACCCACGCAACAAAACTTGTGAAAAAGTGGACCAATAATGGGGCGACGTCACCTACATTCAGTCTGACATAACTTGCATAGGGACAACATTTTACAGCGTAATGATAAGTTGTTGTACAACATGTTTGTATGACTATGATACAGTTGAAGCTCTCTGAGCGGATACACTCGTAAGCGGACAGCTCTACTGACAGCCACCTTTACAATAGCCTGCAAATACAGCCGACTTCCATCGCGCGCCACTTGCAGCGTCCCGTGAGAAAGGATGCTGCAAGCGGCGCGCGATGGAAGTTGGCTCCTTTACAAAACCCTGTTTGAACTCTGGCTCATACAAACTCTGTATTTACGCATTCCCGCACATTCCCGTAAGCGGCCAGCTCCAGTTGCGGACAGTTTTTTCTGCTTCCCGAGGGTGTCCGCTTATGGAAGCTTCGACTGTAACAGAATATTCTCCCAATAAATTTCCAATGATGATCGAAAATATAAAAGTGTCCCTCATCCACATGCTAAACATACTGCTACATTAAGCTCTTTTACAGTAACAGGACGTTTGGTCATTTAAGTTTGGAAACAGATTAAAATGATACTGGTCTAACCCACTTAATAAGGACACTCAATAATACAGGCACATTTCTGTGATTCCCTACTGGGTCTATATAAAAGGGGTGTACTAATTAGCAATATTACATTATTATTAAATATATTTTTATTATTGATGCTGTTATTGAGGCTGTCCAAATTTGCTCTTCAGACTGCGTGAGATGTAATTCCAGTACTCTCTTCTGATGTAGTCAACATCTGTAGCAAGTTTATAGCACAGCTAGAAGAGAAAAGTTAAACACATCATTAGCGCTGACTGGAGTCAATAGCTCTTGCGAGGAAATACAAAATAATACAGCGGAACCCGTTAATCCGACCACCAACGGCCAGCAAAATCTGGTGTCGCATTAATGGGGTGGTCGTATTAAAGGGGTTCTTAAATAACAAAATGACTGAGAGAACTTCAGTTCGGGACAAAAGAAAGTGGTCGTATTAACGAGGTGGTCGTATTAACGAGGTGGTCGTATTAACGAGGTGGTCGTAAGGCGGGTTCCACTGTACATGGTTGCTAAAGAAGATAAGGAATTTCTCTTCTCGTGTTCAATTTGATTTCTCACAAGTGAGTACAGGAAATTCCCAAAAATTTCCAAGATTGCCAAAGATTAACCGATTGCAAAGATGGATGTTTTGACTGTACACCACCAAGTTTAACTTCATTCCACTTTTCAAAAACAAACATGTTAACATCACACATAAAATTATTGTAATTGAAGGGTCAAGTGGGAAAACTATGCTAAGTGAGCAAACGCGCTTTGCTCACTTAGCATAGTTTTCCACTTGACCCTTCAATTATGATTTATCTAAGTGGTTGGAATCCTTGTAAACACTGCAGTTTAATATATAATTATATATTAATGATATTTTAATATGAGAAAGATGGTTATCAGTCAGTGACACAAGCTACTCGGAAAAAATTCTGAGTTCTCCCAGAAGGGATCGAACCTATGACCTTCCGCACACTGATTGGATGATCTCTGAGTAGCTCCCACAAGTCTCCAGTAGCTCAGTGGTAGAGCATCCGACCGGTGTGTGGAAGGTCATAGTGTTGGAATGAAGTTGGCTATGGTCCAAAGGCCTGTGCATCTGCAAAGAGGTGTGATGGGATTAATTTTGTAATGTAACCTTCACTAGATAGTTTGTGACAACATCCAACTAGCCCAGTTAAACAGACGTCTCTACTCTTTCTCCACTTGTGAGATGTCTGACATCCTACCCTAACACATACTGTACATGTAGCTCTATGGCGATCCATGTACTGTGTCATATCGGTTGTTTTGTGTGCAGAAATTCAAGATCGAGCAACAACCAATCAGAGACACTACACAGATCTATCAGTGGCGGATCCAGACGTGTTTGTAAGGTGGGGGCCCAAATCATTTTCCCGCCCCTTTGGGCCTTAAATTAAGGTGGAGACCCAAAAATTTCTGGCCCTTTGGCCGTAAGGTATACCCACAAGGGGAGGGGGGGGGAACTGGCCCCCTTGTGGGCAACTGGGACTCCCGGGCCCCTCCCCTAGATCCACCACTATGTCAGTAAGTTTATTTTGGGGGTGAAATCTCTTGAGCAAGGAAGCAATGACTATGCATAGAGAGACATACTGTACCTCCAAAGCTTGATCTAGGCAGTTTTGAATCAGTGCCACCACTCTCAAGCTCTTCTTCATAGATGTCAATCAATGTCGACATTAAGTGCAATGAATCAATTCCATTACTGTACATTTCTAACAGGGTTTCTTTTAATCCTGGATATTTACTGAGACCAGTCTGGGCAAGAACACTGTAACACAAAGACATCCATCAGTTCCTGATGTGTTTACTGAGCAATCATATTTTTTATATTTTGATGAGTCATTCATTTTTGCATTCTTTTTAAACCTTTTTCATGTCTGTATACAGCTATTTCAATTAACGTTGTCAGATAGAAACGTAAAGCCTACAAGACAAGACCTAATGGTAGTCTGGGTATTCATTAGAATTTGCATATCGGTGTAAAAGAAATCTACAAGTTGTTATTTTTTAAGTACCTATGTATTTTTTTTTCCATGTTTTTTCACTAGCTGATTCTGCTAAAATTTAGTTTGGCTAAAATTAGCTTACTTCTACAGGTTTAAAACAAAAAGGAAATGTTAGAAATAATGTTTTTCATGTTACTTCTCATTAGTATTCGGTGGCATGCAGCAGTTTTTCTACTTTTACCCATGCTACCTTTCGGTCTTGTCTTGCGGGCTTTTATATCCGACAACGTCATTATTGAAATAGGTGACAACTGTATGACATCAAGAGAGCAATAACAGGTCTATAGCAGTGCAGAATGATTGAATAAAATAGAAGCTATAGTAGCTCAGGCTGATGGAGTTGACTAGATTTTGTTGGTATATTTTTAAGATGCTATCTTTAATCATGTTTAATGTACATGTAACAGAATCACCTACGATTATTCATGAGAATTTGACATGGTCTTAAATTATACATGTATATTAAGACCTCCAAATAATGGTTTTAACCCAACTATGCGTAGTTTGGAGTCTTTTTTTGGGCTATGCACTTTGGCCAACGATAAAATTGAACGTTTTTTGCCTGTCCAATACAGCTTACCCTTTCAAGTAATTCCAGGCACTTTCATTATTGGCACCTTCTTTATGAGATCCATAGTTAATCTGTAACAAAATAACTCAGCGGACTTGTGATTCAATTCTAATATGATACAAACACCTAATAGTTTCCCTGGTTTAATTGCAGTAGAAATTCAGAAATTTCATTACTTTCTACAGTTAGAAAACAGTTTCAAGTCAAACTATAAACCATAAATAATAAATTAATAAATATTTATTTTAAATTTAACTGGGCAAACTTGACAAATTAATTTTCTGTCATATTTATTTGCTAAAAAAGACTTGTTCAAAATCTGTTTTAATTAACATTATATAGCTTTTTGTCACCTTTTTTTAGATTCTGATATTCTTGATAATAAAATCAGGTTCATATTAGATTTTTGTAGCCTTGAGAATCCACCTGACCTATGTCCACATAATGGGTACGCTCACCAACCTAAATACAGTCAACTCTTGTAGTGGCGGGACACCCTCAGGATGTAGTTTGGAGTCTCTAATAGCAAGAGCCCACAATAACGGGAGTCATTTTCAGTCAAACCTCTGGATTTTGTCCGTAATAGCGTGTGTCCGTAATAACGGGGTGTCCGCAAGGCGAGAGTTGACTTGTTTTCATAAATGTTATTCCTTTTTCATGAAACTTCTTAGACTTCTAATAACATACGATTTAGACAAACATTTTAAAAGAAAAATAAGTGATAATAAAAAAGTGTATCGCGATCCACCTTTAGTTTTGCTTACGAGTGAGACAACATTATTTTGCGGTAATGTCGTCTCAAATGCGGGCGCCTGGTGATTGGTGAATTGGGTTTCTCACGTACGCATCAAAATTCAAAAGTTTTTCTTCGATTAACTCGTCGGCAATCGCTTATATCTTGTCATGTGCTCATTTATGGAGTACTTTATTCGCCGGTACAACTTTTAAATTAAAATTAAAATTAAATTGCTCAATCTAAAAGTTAGCGTATGGTGAGTATTAAAAGTCATTTATTTCTTGTAAGAGTTTGTTTACTGTTTTCACTTGCTTTCGCGATGTGCACGCGCTAAGTTGTAAAATCAACTTTTTTGGTGCAAAATTGAATTATTTTCCCATTTCATTGGATTTGCTGTTTGGTACTTTAAAAAACTTTGTGGGACATAATTCTGAATTGATTTTGTTTCCATAAGCAATTTACTGGTGAAAAAAGTCTGACTTTCTTTGAGACGATAAAATGCTTTCGCGTTCAAGTATTCGTGCACATTACGTTGCGTATAGTGGGAATTTCTATTTCAATCAACAACAACTGATCTTAATTTTCCTTTTAATTTGTCCAAAAATGTTTGAATCGCGATATAAAACTAAATTCAATTTTGAGATGACATTACAGCTTTATAATGACGGCGTTGGGAGAAAATATAATCAGTATTGGGCTCCGTCGCTTCACGACTCTGCCCAATACAGAATATATTTTCTCCCAACTAGCCGTCATTATAAAGCCGTAATGTCGTCTCAAAATCGAATTTAGTTTATATTATCTTTTATCACTTACAGTAGAACCCCGCTAACTCGAACTCAGTTAACTCTAACTCCCCGCTATCTCAAACTCATTCCCCTTGCCCTTGTTTTTCAGTCATTTACTATCGGCTAACTCAAACCCCCGCTATCTCAAACTATTTTTTGTTTCCCTTGGGAGTTCGAGTTAGCGGGGTTCTACGGTATTTCTCTTTTAAAATGTTTTTCATGAAAGACATGTACAATGTAAAAATCATCATTATTAAAAAATACTCACTTGACTTCTCGATGTACAGTATCCTTGGTAAAGCCAGTTGTTTTAGAGATCACAAAATATCTTTGATTCCAAGCTGAGTTATTTCTAAGATCTTCTGTTAAAAGTTTATCAACATAATCAAGTTCCTTTTCCCATAAAGCAAATTCTTTGATGACCCACTGTCGATGTTGCCATGCATGGTAATTCTTTGCATCCAGTTGTAGAATATTCTCAGTAAACTGTAACTCATTGCTTGGATCTTTGAGCCATTCAACCACAACCTTTCTGTGATACCTGTTTTTTGGACAAGAATGTGTACAAAGGCTTGACTGATGAATGACAAAAATCAACTACAGTACACAGCTACCTTTAAGTTAGTTTAAATCATGAGCTACATGTATATGAGACGTAGATTTCGACTAAATAAAAGCAAAAAATACTTACAAAGAAGTAGTCCTTTGTCTTTAATTATCATCTCAGCCTATCAGAAGCTTATCACCTAGAAGCGTATAGGTTCGATTCAATGCGTGGGTTTTTTCCCGACCAATCAAAATTAACTTCCTTATATGGAATGGCAGATGCGGTTTAACGCCCGTGTTCGCGCGCGGGATTTTTTCCGGGAATATTTTTATTCGTCCAGGCGCGTAAAAGTGCGTACTGCGTAGTCGATTTTCTGGGAATCTTGTCTGCAATTCTGATAATCAACCAGCTTTAATAAAGTATACACACTCATTACATATCATTCTAGCAAAAAATATCAAACATCAACACCACAGTTTAAGAGCTGATGTCTGTAATTATCAACCGGAAGCATACAATAGGGAAAATACCAAAATTCTCAAAAAAATTCACAAGATAGCCCTTGGTGAACTATTACTAAAAATATATGTTTTACTTCAATCCGGCAATTATTTTCGAGATACGGAGGTAAACTTGGTTTGGCAGCTCTCAGACCGGTTTTTTGGCGTTTGACACCACACATTGTGGAGACCTTGTTTTGAAACTCAAAACAATTTTATTCCGAGAAACAAATTACTCATCAGATTAAGTAGATAATAAGATATATTTTGAGCGATTATTTTATCAATTTGAATTAAAATTGAATATTTGAAAGATTTTTCATTATTTACATTATTTTAAGCAATTTCTTGCAATGCAAAATTGACGAAATTGAGAGGCTAAAATCGTTGACTGGTACATAGCCTAGAGTATAGAGACTTATACCACATGAAAGAGCATTATTTCTTCTTTTAAAATCTGTTTTCAAAACCATGGGCAACTTAAAAGAAGAATTTTGAGGCTGCGAAATACAAGTAGTACTTTTGTGTAATTTGAGCTTTTCCGTCACGGCATTCCGATGCTAAAACTCAGATAAACACAACATTAAAACATTTTGGAACAACAGAAGTTTAATAATATTTGCTATCAGGCACCAGCACATGTTACAAGACTATTTTCTGTCATTTGCTATCGCTTTTTCGCAATAATAAAATAATTTAGCTATTTTATTAGACCTTGAGTTCCAAAGCGTACACAAGTCACGTAACGTTTGTCAAGGTCAACTTGAAATCAAATCAAATTGGAACATTTTGCACTCTGAAATTACTGTTTAACACACAGAACAATAGCTATGAGTGCTTTGTTATTCGTACCTTAGATTGGGCTTTCTGGATATTGAAGAAATCCATGAGATAAATCTGGAACAACATCTGATGGCTGTATAATTAAATACGGTATGCGGTTTCCAAATTCGTTCAGAGATTGCGTTACATACATTACAGTGGGAGACCGCTGTAATGTTATTTCGATTATGGGCCCCGAGCGAATTGTTTTTAAAAAAACTTATGGAAATTTCACAACCGAATGGCCACGATGCATTAATTTGATTAACGTCACCGGATTTAGAAATTTTGAAATAAATTAATCCAGGACGCTGCCTCAAAGGACAAGTGCAAGAAAGGGCCGTCGACATAATCCCAAGTGCCCCGCTTAACGTCCACTGGGTCAAGGTCAGAACCCCCCACTCCCCCCCCCCCCCCCCCCCCCCCCCCCTCCATAACATCCACTTGGAATTTTGCTGTCCAATCTTTTTCTAGTGTAGCTTGCAAGCAGGCTCGCGTTTGGGCCCATATGCGAGCAACGAAAGTCGTGAGATTTACGTGCGATACTGAGCAATCACATGTGTAAGTGAAATGAAATTGTTCTCATTTGTTCTCATTTTCTACTGAACTATGTTTTCTCTTTATGTTCCATTCTTAAACATGAAGTAAAATAACAAAGATTTGCCTAATTTTTTTTTTTTGCTCAAAATGCCCCACGCTAACGTCAAATATTTTCTCTCCTTTTTTTTAGAGAAAATCATGATCCGAAATGGACAATTTATACATTATACGAAGCTAATTGTTTTTATTTAATTTGATATCATGTTACAAATGAGAATCGGAAAAAAACATTTTTCGGGAAAATGGAATCTAAAAATAAGCCAGTAGTTTCTTGTTCCGGGTAACAAGCTCTTCTTCCAGACAGAGGGTTAGTGCTGCACTTTTCTGAAACTTTTCTAGCGCTTGTAGCTGTTTCTGGTTTGTTTCTAATAAAATTGTTTTTATTTTCTTTGGGTTATTACTGACATATCATTTACAAATTAAAATGTCATAAAGAAAAAAAAGTTACTTACATTTATTTAAAGATTCGCTAGCACGACATTAGTTCTTGTATTGTGATTGTTTGTGACCTTTTACACAGTTGGGGATGCGACAATTTATGCGTATGAGAAATGTCGACGATTATTTTGTTCATTAAACAAAGAAATCTCGCGCTATTATCGTCATTATGAAGACTTGGTCCTCCTAACGCGGCCCTCCCCTAACGCGGATCTTGTTGGGTCGTGTTCTTGCACGAAGGTCTAAGATATTGCACTGTTGCCGAGTTTTGGAACATCCTTTGACAATGACTAGTTCCACTGATTTTGTTCAATCCAGTTTTTTTTACTATAATGAAGTTAGGTGATGGTTAGGGGCCGTCGACATATTCCCAAGTGCCCCTCCACTGGACGTTTTTACTATAATGAAGTTAGGTGATGGTTAGGTCGCACTTGTCCTGTAAGTACAGGCTCCTGGATTAATTTCTTTCAAAATTTCTAAATACGGTGACGTTAATCAAATTAATGTATTGTGGCTTCAGTTGTGAAATTTCCATAAGTTTATTAAAACAATTCGCTCGGGGCCCATAATCGAAATAACATTACTGTCAACAGCGGTCTCCCACTGTAATGTATGTAACGCAATCTCTGAACGAATTTGGAAACCGCATACCGTATTTAATTATACAGCCATCAGATGTTGTTCCAGATTTATCTCATGGATTTCTTCAATATCCAGAAAGCCCAATCTAAGGTACGAATAACAAAGCACTCATAGCTATTGTTCTGTGTGTTAAACAGTAATTTCAGAGTGCAAAATGTTCCGATTTGATTTGATTTCAAGTTGACCTTGACAAACGTTACGTGACTTGTGTACGCTTTGGAACTCAAGGTCTAATAAAATAGCTAAATTATTTTATTATTGCGAAAAAGCGATAGCAAATGACAGAAAATAGTCTTGTAACATGTGCTGGTGCCTGATAGCAAATATTATTAAACTTCTGTTGTTCCAAAATGTTTTAATGTTGTGTTTATCTGAGTTTTAGCATCGGAATGCCGTGACGGAAAAGCTCAAATTACACAAAAGTACTACTTGTATTTCGCAGCCTCAAAATTCTTCTTTTAAGTTGCCCATGGTTTTGAAAACAGATTTTAAAAGAAGAAATAATGCTCTTTCATGTGGTATAAGTCTCTATACTCTAGGCTATGTACCAGTCAACGATTTTAGCCTCTCAATTTCGTCAATTTTGCATTGCAAGAAATTGCTTAAAATAATGTAAATAATGAAAAATCTTTCAAATATTCAATTTTAATTCAAATTGATAAAATAATCGCTCAAAATATATCTTATTATCTACTTAATCTGATGAGTAATTTGTTTCTCGGAATAAAATTGTTTTGAGTTTCAAAACAAGGTCTCCACAATGTGTGGTGTCAAACGCCAAAAAACCGGTCTGAGAGCTGCCAAACCAAGTTTACCTCCGTATCTCGAAAATAATTGCCGGATTGAAGTAAAACATATATTTTTAGTAATAGTTCACTAAGGGCTATCTTGTGAATTTTTTTGAGAATTTTGGTATTTTCCCTATTGTATGCGTCCGGTTGATAATTACAGACATCAGCTCTTAAAAAGCAAGTGTTTTATTGTGTACTATAACTTCATGATACGATATTTTCTAGCCACAAAATTTCGAAAAATTACGAGTGGAAAATTCGCTTGCCGCAAGACAAATTTAAAGCGACAAGCTCACTAAATACGGCTAAATAAAAGACAAATCGGTAAAACGTTAATATTAGTATATGTTAATCAACCTTTTAAAGTGTTAAAGGTGGTTTTTGGGTCGGAAGAACTGCTCTCAAAGCGCAAGCAAATGCATGAAAAAATGCAATTTCTTCCCCGCATGATCGACAACAATCTCAAAAACTTAGCACAAAAACATTGTACAATCGTTACCCACGAGAAAAAAAACCCACATTTTTGGATAAGGAAAGCTATCTGGTTTTTCTGAAGCGATACTGTCGATAGTTTGATCGAAATGTCTTATAGCTACTGGAAGCGGTTGTTTTGAAATTAATAACTCAGTTTGACAGCGAAAGAAAGCTATGCGAACACAAATCCTCAGCTACAAGCTCGTGAAATAAATGAATCATCGACTTATATAATTCAGTTGTACACTAACTAGACAGGTTAAACAACCCATTTCAAGCTTAAGAGGTTGTCGGCTCTCAAACCTTGTTCTTTACATATAAACCAAACTTGTAAACAACAATAATAATTATCATCCGCGCGTTAGATCGATCTAGAAACTCGTTAAAAACACAACGACACCTTTTTACAAATTCGTTTGCAGTGAAATACTCCACATTTTTAGGTAACTGAATAGCTTTCTATTTTGTTAAAGCGATACTGTCGCTACTTTGACTGTAAGTTTTAAAATTATCTTTCTCAGAAAAAATCTACAAGAGAACTTGAAAACAACCACAATTACCGCACGCTATTTCTGTCGACAAACACGCTAAAATAAGTAAACACCAAAACATATTTACAAAAATACTCATAATTTTCGGATAAAGGAGTAGTTTTCTTGTTTCCTCGTTTGATACTGCCGTTATTTTGACTGTAATAATGTCCTCTTGCTCAAAAAATCTGCAAAAAGATTTACTTGCGGTTCTTTGAAATCAACAACTGTTGACAGCGATCAAAAACATAACACAAGATCCTTACCCGGCGATGGCATTTCCTCTACTGTATCTCAGTACATATCCCGGCTAGCTGGCTAGCTCCTCAACTCGTACCACATGCGGGTCTTTTTCTTTCCGAAAATATAAAATCAAGACATCCTGAAGCACAGCGTATTTAGAGTATCCCGAGAGAACTTTTAAATAAATCGAAAAAATTGTCACTTTCCCTATTCACACGATTCAAACTCATTGGGACAAGTCGAAATAGACCTTCAAGGTTTCTGTCAACTCACCGGGAACTCTTCCAAATAATACTTCGACACTTAGCGCTTTCCCAGCATTACAAATGTCATAATATTTTCTTCGGGCGAAAATTTTCCTCGCGAAGCCGCCATTACAGATGTAGTTCTCGCGAGGAGCCGCGAGGAGCGCGAAAATCCTAGTTTCCATATAAGGGCAAAATTGATTCAGCGATTCTGATTGGTCGGGAAAAAACCCATGCATTGTCCCAAACATATAAAGAGAAGTTACACGCTTCTAGGTGATAAGCTTCTGAGCCTATACATTGGGTATTCAAGGCATAAAACTGGCTGAGATGACAATAATTGTCATGAATGGTCGCTCAAAATTTTGAAGTGCTCACAAAATTAGGCTTCTGCTCGAATTGTTCGCAAAATTTTAGTGGGTGCTTGTTTGCTTGTGCTCGCATATTTTTAAAAGTGCTCGCATGCTCGGTTATAGTAAAGGTAGTTTTTTGCAGAGTGCTCGTTGCTCACAAGGCTTACTTTTATCAATGCTCGTGCTCGCAAAGAAAAACGCTGTGCTCACATGCTCACAAATGATCGCAAGGAACCATTCGATAGCCCTACAAAGGACTTAACTTCTTTGTAAGTATGAAATTTGCTTTTATTTAGTCGAAACCCACGTCTCCTATAGCTCATGTTTAAATCTCCAGTCTGTTGTTTTACTTTATTATTATATTAATATGATATTTATTGTAAGCCAAAGTTGACATGTAACAAATCCAAGACAGTTCATCGACTAATGTCATTGTCAGGGTGAGAAAGGATTGTTGTTGGTGAGTGACGTTTAGAAAATCCACTCAGGTTGTGGAAACGGCATTCAAAATTCTGAGGCATCCTTGCAATCTCTCTTTACCTCCTTCTTCCCGCCCCCCCTCCTCACCCCTCAGAGAGCTTGCTGCACAGGCTACCATTTTAACTAACTTAAAACATGTTTAACTCTTATAAAGTTTGTCAAAATTGTCTGAGCCACCCTGTGTGAAATAAAACATTTTACACAAGACAATTTGAAAGAGAATGCAAAACAGAAGGTAAAGTTAATGATCTTACTTGTGAATAAGTTACAAATCAGAAGCCAGGGTATTTTTAGTAGAAATCCCTTCTACATGTGTATTGAATATTATTACAAATCCTCCAAATATTAATTGCCTTACGTACACATGAGAATTTAGAGTTACATCATAATACCCATCTAGTTGATGATAATTCTTTATTGTCATCACCTGTCTGCTTACCAATGTATTGAACACTGCAAGGAGAAATTAGCTGTTGATCCAAACTTACCAAACTTGGTAGTTCTTTGGTTGATCATTAATGACTTGAGTTACATATTGTAATTCATGCTGCAAGTCCTTGTTGAGGGATTTCAGCAAAACTCTACGGAAATGCCTTCCAGTGAGGAAAAACAAAGAAAACAACACTTACTGTACATTGAGTGTGTATTGTACCTGTTTAAATGGACTGTCATTAACATAATACACCTATTTCAATTAACGTTGTCGGATAGAAAGAGTAAAGCCTACAAGACAACACGGATTGGTAGTCTGGGTATTCATTAGAATTTGCATATCGGTGGAAAAGAAATCTACAAGTTTTTATTTTCGGACGTGATGTATCTGGTTTGCCCCGAATTAGATAATTTGTTTTCTTAGCCTGCGAGCAAGCTCTCTGGGTTTTTTTGGGGGGTGGGGGGTGGGGAGGCGGGAAAGTGAAAGAGAGCTTGCACTGCGCTCAAAAAATCGACGCGAAATGCTGATTGGTGGAAATTAATTAATTGATGACGTCTTCTTAGCAGACATGACGCTTTTAGTGTTTATCACCCATGCAGAAAAATTAGTTCAGGTATTTTTGGAAGTAAACTTCGAAGGGGCACGTACTAAATAGTTTTTTTCTGTTCAGCGCTTTGAAAATGCTTTCCAAAGAGACCTCTCTCGAGTCAAATGGTACGGTAGTTCCGGAGAAACAGCATTTTTCGTAGCATACTTGGAAATACTACACACTGGCTTTTGTAATTAAATATGCAAAATCTTGCAACAGAAATTTCAGAGCGGAATTTCTAACAAACGGGGAACAAATATTATAGCTGTCCTGCGCTTTGAAATCCCTATCGATAGAGATGTTTTTCGATTCGATCCATTTAGTACTTTTCGAGAAACGACTTTCGAGCGTGTGAGATCGAATACAAGGCATTGCGTTACGTAGAAAATTGAGACGACCACGAAGTTTCAATTGACCAAATTATGACAGCTCAAACAGCTGGAAACGGCGGGGGGTTTTGAGGGACGGCATTCAAAATTCTGAGCCATAAGTGCAAGCTCTCTTTCCCCCGCTCTTTCTCTTTTCCCCCAAAAACGCCAAGAGAGCTTGCTCGCAGGCTAGTTTTTCTATGTGTTTTTCACTAGCTGATTCTGCTGAAATTAAGTTTGGCTAAAAGTAGCTTACTTCTACAGGTTTACAACAAATAGGAAACGTTAGAAATAATGTTTTTCATGTTACTTCTCATTAGTATTTGGTGCGTGCAGCAGTTTTCTACTTTTACCCATGCTACCTTTCGGTCTTTGCGGGCTGAAAAACATTTCTATCCGACAACGTTAATTGAAATAGGTGTATATCAAAATTAACCAAGCCCCAGTTGTTCAAAGAGTTGATACCTAATCCAGTGGATTAATCCTTATCCAGGAGTTGAAATTTTAATTATCATTCAACTGTACACATTTGCTTGCACTGCTCAAATATTTCATTTGATGGATATGATTTCCTTCCCGGAAGCAAGGTTGTTTGAAAATCACAGTTCCAGTGAAAAACAACTTTCTTTCTTTTCATTACCTGCATGTAGTTTGAGCCATTAAGGTATCAGCCACCCTTCAAAATAATAGAAATTTTCAATTTTTTGAAATTCTGGTAGATCTTGCAAAGAGCTTTTATTTCCAAAAATTCTACCTCAAAATGTTATTTCTGTGGAAAGTTATTGAACATGAAAAATTTCCTTATTATTTTTCTGTAATTAGCTGTTGACATTTCAGTCATATCTTCAATTATCCAATTACATACAATAATATTATGTTGTAATCGAGCCTCGAGCCGGGAGAAGCCTGGGGAGAGACGTCTCTCCCCAGGCTTTGACCGGCCCGCGGCTCTATTATATACTCGATTTCATGGAGCCGCGAGCCGTTGAAGCCCCGTATTTTGTTCATCGTCTACAATTATACCAGGTATGGTGTCAATGGGATACAAAATGAGCTGTGCAAAGCATCGAATTATTCCCGCATTGGATACTTAATGAAGTCTTCCTTGCAAAAAGTAATTAAATACACGCTCCTAATATCCTACTGGTGATTTATTTACTCAGCTATGTAAACACACTTGCACGACCAGACTTATTAGATTACATTGTTTGTTTCAACACGGTGATATGGTGAAACGCGAGCGAGCCGTTTCACCGACGGTTCACCATTCGTTAAAGACGTTCTACATAGTAATCCACAACAAAAATCATTTATTTTTTTCCTTGGCAAATTGCTTAATAATGGTGCTCTGATTATACACACGTTTTTTCACTATTTATCTGATTAGAAAAGCTGTTTTGCAACGGATCACCATGGTGAAACGTAGGTATTAAAAATAGACTCCAGAAGTTCTTATCAACTTATCGGGTTTCTTTACAAAGCGTAACCGCCGTAAAAATGAATGTTTGTCAACACGTTATTTCTCGAAAATGAAAGAGAAACTAGCGAAAAAAATAACGGGGAAATGTTTGGTAACTAATTTTTAGGTCACATTCCAAAAACGCAGCAAATCTTAGGGAAAAAAAAAAGGTCCTAAAAATCAATATAGGCTCAGTGGTTATGCCCTCAGCCCTTCAATTGTCTGCGCTGCGCGGCTGATTTCATAGCGAGCGACAAAGGTTTCTCTACCACTTCCAGAGTCAAGGCAAAGTGACTTCCATCAAATCCATTAAAAGCAAAAATGAAGTCGCCCTGTACAAATACTACCTAAAGTTAATTTTACACATGTAGGTTGAATTATTGAAATGATTCTGAGACACAAAAAAGCGCACAAGTCGCTAGCGTGCGACCCGCGTGCATTTATTTACTCCAATATTCGCATACTGTGCCTGTGAAAATAACTGTGGAAGATAGAAGAACTTCTTACCCAGCTAATCTCATTTCTTACAGCACAGTCGTTTTGTGATCTCGTCGGTTTCATCTGATTTGAGGCGCCGTTCTGTTCGCTATCGCCTGGCTATCGTGAGTGTTTAAGCGAACGTTTGTTCCTGTTACATGTTACCTGTCAAAGTCCTATTGTTAGAGAAAGTTGATCCCTCTATGGTATCGATCAAAATAGACGTTTAGGTGCCATAATCTCATTCCAGGTAAGATGCCGCAAAAAATGTATTTTCCTTTTTATCTCGGAAGGAAAATTTTGCCGAGAGGCGCGTGCATTTTGAACTCCAAGTCGGCAGCCATTCAACCAATTTGGCTGACATTTGGCCAGAATGATGACATACAGTGTATATCTCTTCTACAAAACCGTGTCTGCGAATTTTAATACTCCTTTTAATTTTAAAGCTAGAGCTTTTTTCCACAGGGAGTGCTAACTAATTGTCACTCCCAACTTCATTTGCCAATAAAAGAAAAACAAACGCACTTGTCAAAAATCTGAGACACGGTTTTTTAGCCGAACGTGTTGAGAAGCGAATACGGTGTTAATCGTTTTCTTCTGTTTATTTCCGGAGGGAGTGGAACATGATTTATAAAGACATGTACTTTTACACAAAGCTTCCCATTTTCGAAACACATTTAAGTTTATCGTTTTTTTTAGTAAAAAGCCATAATCTGGAATTATTAAGAGCTCCTGCCCGAGAGCATTCAAAATCTTACGACAGCGACCATTTTGGCACATTGCTCATATTTTGCCTGAAGATACCCTTGGGTGAACCATTTTCAAAAATCATGATTTTAAGTTCCAGCGTTTTTTTTATTTTTGAAAAATTCTCGAAAGTTTGAAAAAGCGGTCAAAGTGCGATTTTTTCTTAATCGAATTCCCCAAATAACACGCGAGGACGAAGCGTTGCTGAACTCTTGAAATTTAATCAACTAGTATCAAATTTTATACAGACTTAGAATAGCTATTCCTCTTTATGTATAATGTAAAACATATGTCAAATGCACTAATATTATGAATTTGCAAGCCATTTTAAAAACACGTCCGACGACCTCTAAACGAGCGGCAAAATATTGGCTATTTTTGACTGGGTAGAACCCTTCCTGGTACCTAATTTTTTCAAAATTTAACTTGATAGCCTTAAAGATTAGTTATTTAACTGTTAGCCTACCAAATCTCAAGGTCGAACTCGAATCGGTTCCCTTTGAAACAATCTGAAATCTACGACACGTGTTCAGCCCATTTTGCATAAGATTTAGACGCAATGAAAGACTGAAACTCAATGTTTGCCGCCATTTTTTTATTTGAATTAATCATCGCTTTTTCTGGCAACTAACAAAATGCTCACCTAGAATGTATATATATATTTATAGATAATTATACAGAAGAAAACAGTCTTGAGATTCGAAGATTTATATGACATACCAATTTTAGCAATGTAAACATCGCTCGCTGAATGGTCGTCCTTTTGCGTATCTATTTTCAACTTTAAAGACCCATTTTCATCCAAGCTGCTTTGCGCGCTTGTGTTTTTGTTTTGAGACGGTTCTGATTGGAAGCCATTTCGCGGTGGCGCTTACCACCTGCACTCAACCTCGTTCCCAGGGTCTACTCCGCTTTCAAGATGGCGGCTGGGCGCGGAGAAGACCCTGGTCTACGCTGTGAAATACTCCACGAATCGTGGAGTATTTTGTCGTCTTCGCTACACTTGACCAGCGGTTCCAGGATTCAATATGGTCGTCTTCGCTACACTTGACCAGCGGTTTCGGGATTCAAAATGGCTACTGGAAGGAAGCTGGCGAGCTTCGTTTTAACACGTTTTACACCAAATTAAGCCACGGATAACGTTTTTGTGGTCCGTTGAATTTTCGAATAGATTTCTGCTGTCTTTACGCATGATTGGTGAGCGGTCTATTTTATTTAAGGTGAGGTTTATTACACATTTTATGACTGTTATTTAGCACCAGTTTAGCTGTATAAACAACGCACGATCATATAAAGAAAGTCGAAGTTGTCGAAAGTTTAAGGATAGTTTTGGGGTGGATATATTATTTTTTGGTCGATTAATTTGGTTTATTTCGTGCTCGGATCGCGACCTTGTAATTTTTTGTTTTTATAGCACGAAAGTCATGCCCAATTTAATTAATAAAAAAAATATTAATGCAGCATGATCATGGTCGAATCTTTGTGTGATTGTTTTTATTTAGAGGTGATATTTTTAAGGTTCATGCTGAGTCAGTACTTTGTGTGTGTTATCTAAATAAGATTGCTTCCTCCTCAACACTTCAGCATGGAAACTCACAAACATTTAAACAGATTCAAATTAATTCAGTAAAATATCAAAGTGTAATTTCAACTGTACAAAAAGTGGGAGGCTTCCCTGCGTGGTTTCTGTGGATGACAATGTTTTATAGCCTTTTATATTTAGCTTTTTATTTGGAAACCAATAATTACCGTTAAGCTCGGGGCGGGGGCTTATTAATTTCAAGCCTCAAGAATGGGGGGGGGGGGGGGGGGGGGGGGGAAGGAGGAGCTTATTAGAGAGGGGGCTTAATAGAGAGGGGGGGCTTATTTCAAATCATAAATTTTTCGAGAAAATTTCCACATTCATTTTTCAAACTTTACTACCTGGGGGGAGGGGGGGGGGGGGTTGTACTCCACTCCCTTATGTGGGGCCTATACGGGGACATGCCGTTGGACAGGGTATGTTTTTTGGCCCTCTCATTGCCCTGAACAGGGTATATATTTCATGCACGTCTGTCCTAAACAGGGTATGGTCTGCACGACTGTCCGTAAAAATACGGTTTAATACAGTATTAGAGATCGGAGACGTTCCCGCGTATCAGTTCAACAGCTTCGCTAAATAATTTGCAACCTAAACAGGGTCCTAAATAGCGGATGTCCTACACAGTGTAGGTATTTTAGGGTTTTTTATTGTTTTGTTTTTTTGTCCTAAACAGGGGTCAGGTTTTCAAACCCTTAGCGGCACCTATACCCAAACATGGGTCAAGTACTTCCCCTCCCCCAGGCTTTACTATTACACCACAAACTAAACAGAACAAGAAATGGGTTATATATCACCGTCTTACAAATGCAGTGTCATTTAATATCCTAACTCAATGATAGTTTCTGGAATTAAGACCATGTTTCCATACAAAGTGACTGAAACAACAGAAAATATTTCTTTAAATACATTATTACATCAGTCTGATGAAAAGGGGGGGGGGGGGGGGGGGCGCTTAATAGAGAGGTGGGGGGCCTAATAGAGCTTTTTACGGTATTTATTATTTTTATGCCCTGGGGTGTACTTTGAATTTTTGGAGGGATTGTGCCATCCAGTACTGAAACCAAAAATGTATAACTTTCTGTACACTATTTACAGACCTGGGCCAGGTTTTTCAAAGTGGGTATGGCTATCCACCAGATAAATCACTATCCAGTGGATAAGTATTATCCATCTTTTGACCAACCGGCCTGGTCTTTAAAATCCATACCCTATTTTCTGACTACTTGTTTCTGTTCTAGTTGTACACTGGAGAACAATAACTCTATTGAGGGCGGGTACTTATTTATTGTCTATCTGCAGGGTGGATCTTATATTTTTGAAAGGGGGGGGGGGGGGGGGTGGTGTTTTTGTTAGCAATATTTTGTCATTTTTATTTAGCTAAAACAGTACAATTTTTACACACTGACCAAAGTGCTTGATTTTTTGGCGGATTTGGGACCACCCAATCCAAAGTGTTCCCACACGTTTTCTTGACTCACACCAAGTAAGGTAGAGTAGCACCCAAAATATATGACGAGGGCCCTGGGCCCACGGTCAGCCCATATTTTGCCCAAAATCCTAGTCTCCCTCCCCAGCCTGAATGCTTGCTCAAATTATCCCATCCCAACAGCAAAAATTGGTGCCCCAAATCCCATTTTTCCAGTGAAAACAAAGGCAAATCCACAGTTCCTATTTTACCTCTTCAGGACCCTATCCCCAGCACAAAAAAAAATTACTTACAGCTAAAAAAATACTCCATAACAAGGATAATAAGATAAAGGTAAAGCAACTTTATTTATACATGTCAATCTAAAAATGAAAATACCTTCCTAGAACAAAAAATTAATTAAAAATACACCCATATCACTCTGAATAAATTTCATTTCACACCTCCCCCCCCAAAAAAAAAAAAAAAAAAAAACCCCCCCCCCCCCCCCAAACACAAATATAACATTTTTGAGGGGCATAAAGGAACAATAAATGTCATACAAAAACATTGCAACACAGCAAAAAAAAGGCAAAAAACTGAAAGAAATGACCTACAAGAAAACAAATACCCTGACAGTAAATACACCAAAAGAAACTGAATCCACACAAAACTTGCACCCAGTACAGTACAGGTCTTTATTGACATACAGTGTACATACAAACTGCCGAAATTCACTCACCATGGAAGGCCCCCTTAATGACCAAGAAAACATACAACTGTTGATCGTATACCGGCAGCAGACCCACTGACGGAACAACCATCCTATTTGGAATACTCATGCTAGTTCTGCCTGATAAGACCTAGGCAGTATACACCAAAGCAGTCTAAACGGTTGTGATCATTGACAACACCTCAAAGTGAACTCTATCATGATCAAATGATTAAATATTCATCTATCTACCTGAGCATCCTACGCAGACGCTCTTTGGGATCGTCACGCAATCCTTTCCTCGCGCCACGAACGTTCGTGGGGAGGAAAGAATTGCGTGACGATCCCAAAGAGCGTCTGCGTTAGGAGGCTACTATCTAACCACGATGAACAATAATTTCCCAAACATCAGACAAAAATATAAACTAATAGGTGTCCCTTTCATAGCAGTATCTGGATTACAAACATTATATATATGAGTGTGGTAAAGGAGGTGGTTCCCTTAATAGAGGTGGCCCCGAAGTAGAGGTTCCACTGTATGGTTTTGTAAACTTGTATAGGTGATTTAATACCTATACCAGCTTAGAAAATTGAGAAAACAGCTTATATAACCTATAATCTTCATTTTAAGTATAATCAAGTTTTACAAAATATTTCAAGGAAGGGCTTTCCTTACTTTTAAGTGCAGTGCATCAAAATGGTCATAATATTGTATCTTGTTCTGTTTTCAAAATCATTTGATTGTAAGCTTAATCATTCTCTGAAAAGTACAGATCACTAGTTAGTGAAAACATTCGATTCGTCATTTGTGCGAGCTAATACATCAATTCAGGATTCCGTCACATTTTCAATTCGCCGTTTAAAAGCACTTTGAAGAAATTCCAGGCTTCGAATAATAACACATAAGCTTAAACATTCATAAACGTGTAACTCAATATCATCGATCTGATTTTCACCTTGCTTGATATCCAGCTCTTGATCTGTGCGCCTTGAGGCATTTCAAATTAATGTACGGTCCAACGGCCAAACTCCACCTCTTCCTTAAATGCCGTCATAATTTTAAACAAGCGGGAATATTTAACAGGCAATAATTTACGTTTCAATTCGAGAAGAAATAAACAAAATAAAACTCCGCAAGTCCGGCCATTTTTGCAAGGAAGACTATTTCCCGCCAATCACGACCCTGATGTAAGAATCATAAATCTAAAGACCAATCAGCGTGGGCGTTATATCAGTGTAGCCCAGGGTCTTCTCCGCGCCCAGCCGCCCATACTTGAAAGCGGAGTAAGACCCCCTGGGCAACGAGGTTGACCTGCACTCTCTATAAGAAACTGCTCAAGGTTGAAACTGTTCGAGATGTCTGGCTGCCAACCGTCCAGCACGTACTGGTTGTGGACATAATCGTTGTTTTGTTCCTCTGAACTATTGTTGACATAAATGTATCTATAACTTTCCACTGCAAATGCTAGAGGGGACAGTTTATCTGTGATCGAAGATGCGAAGCGTTCCTTACCATCACAGGGAAAAGCTCAGGTATTCAAATTCTCCCTCAGCTCTACGTAAATTTCCACTGTTTGAGCAAGAAAAAAACTCGAATAAGGGCAAGAGCTAAATTTAAAAATTATAACCCAAAACTAAAGCTACACGAACGACACGAAACACTCCTGCAGCTTACCTCTCGGTCAACTTCGACATTATCTTCGCAGCGATGAAGTAGAATTTCAGCAAAATTGCTATCGGAAATCTTCTCGACTCCAAGCTGCCTTTTTCTTTCCTCCATAGCTGGAAGACATACTCCCGAACTCTAATGAACTTTGGTTTCCCAGGTAGTTTAGGCCGGACTCGAGACGCCTGGAGGCTTTTTGCGACATCTGATTTTCCCTTCCTTACTAACGACCCTCTTCTTGAAATATTTCACATAAAGTAGAAAACGATACTAAATAAAGCTCAAACCACGAAAAAAGAACGATTATTCTAGAAATTAAAAGCTCGATGAAGTGATTCCTGCTTGCCACTTTCGGGCGCTCAAAATGGCCGATTGCAGATTTTCTGTATGAGCGAAAATCGTCGCGGCGCGCATGCTTTTGGTTGAAAATGGGTCTTAAAAATGCATTTCGAATCTCTTCAAAACACGATTTTAGAGTTTACATATGGAAGATTAGAACATTTTGCCGGTGCCTGACGGCGCTAAATTTTTACTTTGGCGATCGCGTAAACATTTATTATTTTCTGTAAACTTGTCCCTTTTCCGTCTGGTTATTAATTTCTGTAACTGGGCCTGTAACTTGATCCAATTTCACCTTCACTGTACAAAGTAGCTGTCAGCTTCTTCGTATTTGATATTAATTTGGCAGGGTCTTTAATTTATAAACTTTGACATGGCCAGAAGGAAGTCAAGAGTTTTGGTAAAGCAAACAGTGGAAAAAAATATAAAGAGAGTAGCCAAAATGCTAGCTTTAAATCTAGCAAACAATTTGTAAACAACATTTACCTAGAGTGATTCCGTGTTCCGAACTCATGCTCATGCACTCGTGTAAAGTCTAAATTATGTCCAAAGTAAACACAAAATACGCACCAAAAACCTGTATATCCATCTCCTCGCTTACTGCTCCAGCTTTCAGTTCAATAAAAGCATATCTGATGTAAGTATCAGAGGTGTTTTGGAAAATTCTGTTCGTAACACGCATCGCACGCCGGTCAAGTTTTCTTTTACGGATCAAACGAGTAACGCAACAGCCAAGTCCACGCGCGCCACCATGTGTACAACATCAGGTAGCTCAAGTTGCAGTCTTCAGAACTATTGTAGAACATGTGGACAGGGGCAAACCCAACGACAAAAATTTTCTTGTAGGTGTCGGAACGTTGGTTTTTACGTTTATAACTATGCTTTTTGTTCAGTTTATGGCTTATTTTTAATCGCCTAAGAAAAATGTTTTCTTTTCGGCTACGTTAGCTGAACTTTCAAACATCAGAAAAATTTTAAGGGATTGAAACTCTTATTACCCGAATTTACGAGCTGAATTTGCCTTTCCGAAAATCCTAGCTGACATTTTTTGTACCCAAAAACGACATTTTGTATCTCTCCGAAAACAAAAGGCATTAATTTTTCCCATATTACGAAAGTTTGAGATGACATATTTCCCTAACCGAATGATCTGAGGCGATATAGGCCCCTTCCGAACAGATATTCCACCGAAACGATCGTTGGGTGCCCCTGATGTGAGGCCAGTCTTGCTGTATGCTTACTGTGCCATTTGATTTTTCGTAGGTAATTTCTAGTTTTTTTCAAATGGCATTTTTTGTAGCTACATTACACTACAAGGTAAGGTCGAATCTCTTGCGGACAATCGAGCGATTATCCGGGTACACGAGAATGCGTAAGTCTGAAGGACTGCACGAGAGGATGTTTAGCAAGCATTTGGCCAAGCTTCAAACGTGCGGAAGATGAGGGTATAAATACCGAATGAAGTGCTGTTTAGCGAGAGCTGGTAAGTAGGGTCATTCATAAATTTCTGAACCGGCAGTTCCCCATGTTTACATCCTAGATCATCTGCTAAAAAGCTGCCAATGTTTCAGGGGTTTTTTACAGTGGAAGAAGAGCACGAGTTGCTCAATATTTGTCCACACCACAGGGGCCGTTTTTGGTATCCAGCTGGAGGACGAGGAAATCTGTCTGCACAGGTCCCTGCAGACATGCCGCCCACAAATCAGCGAATGCCAAAGGGAGCCACCGAATGAATCGCCGCCAATCTGCCTATATTTTGCAGAACACCAAGAGTCCTCATTCCAGTTGGGCGTGTAGTTGTTTTATTTTTATCCGTAAAATCAATAATTTTTAGTAGAGGGAATGTGCGGCAGCAATTGGGGGCGGCACTTTACGTCTATAAATTATTACCAATAAAAAAAAACCAGACAGCTTATATATGTTTAGCTTTCGCATAGCCTAAAAGTTTGCAAAATCTCGTACAAAAGGTAAACTGTTCCTAGTTTTGGAGACACGAAAAGCAACATGGTGGAACAGACATGAGCTCGGTGACGTAGGCGCAAAGGGAAGGAAGGCGAGGGAAAGGGGAAGGGCAGAGGGGCGAATTTTCCTCTTGCCCGCCCCCTCCCATCCATCTTCCTTTTAATTTTGTTCTCTTGATGCAGGCTGCATCATTTGTCTGCGACCTGGAATTTTCTCGCACTCATTTGAGGCGGGCATAACAACCAAACGTAGTGCCTCTTCCCCTTATCCCAATCCCTCCACCTCCCACCTTCCAACACTCCCAACCCCTCCCTTCGCATTGTTTTTTTTCGGGTTATTTTTAGTGGTATGATGATTACACAGCCGTCCTCGTGCAGTATATTTTCTAATATATTTATTGCTTCGCCATTTTTCAGCAATGCTGCAAACAGTTGTACAAGAGTTTGTGAGGCTAGATATACCACAGCTCCCGTGCGCTAAGAGAGCCCCTAACATGGACCCTTCTAAAGGAACATCCACGCGGAAGTGCCGCTTGTCAACATGAACTGTGGAACGCTACGATCCGCAAGCACCTGGGGGTAAATTAGGGACCTGTTTTACAGTGAGGGATGGTAAACCTCTGTCCTAGCAAGAGGGTTCGAAAGATACGAAGCAAAATTGGCATGAGGTAGGGTTACCCCTACTGCCCCGGGACAACATCCAGGCGTTACGCTTTTAGTAAACCGGGTAATAAACCACGCACCTAGATATAAAATTTCGCGCCAAATATTTCGCTATCAGTTCCAATAAAGTTCCATCATATTTCGATAGCCTGCCGTAGCATGGGCGCTGAGTGGTGCTTAAGTGAAGAAGAGCGCGATTTTTTAGGGCGCGCGCGCGGAGAGAAAGAGACGTGCTCGCTCACTGAAAATCGGCAGACAACATTTTTTTCGTTAAGTTTGGTGAACGCGTTTTGTGAAAGGCTAAAACTATAAACAATGCCTGCTATCGGTATTTTAGCGACAGTAGCGCGACAACATCGAAAATTCCGTCCGTGCAAAAACAGCCGTTTTATTCGAAAAATATTATTTACTTACAAAGCAAAACTTACAACGAATCCTGAATGAATACCGATGTATCTTTGTTTGGTCACAAATACGTTTGATTTTGTCGGTATTTTTGAACATTTTTTGGCTTCTTGGAGTCCAAAATAACAGTTAGGCGAGTTGTCCCAATAGCAGAGCATTTTACAAGGACAAGTCGGGTTTACCCCTAGTGCAAGAGGTACCCCTAGCTGCCTTGGTAAACACGTCTGATAACAAAAGAAGAAACGTGCGAGTGGCTATGGTATAAACCCTTCTTGCTAGGGTTTACCCTCCTCCCCTGTAAACAGGACCTTTATAAACGCAACGGTGATAAAATACTAAGATTACCCGTAACACCCGAAATAAGCCCTGTACTCATCACATTCAACGGAAATTTATTTACGCTTTGTCTTCGGTTGGACTTTAACATCGGTGGGGTTAATTTTTGGGGGGAAAATCTGGGGAATTGCGTTTCAAAATGCCACTCCATCCCAAAGCTTTCATTACAACTTTGTCAAAATAACGTATGTTTTGAGCTCCTGATTAAGACCAAGGCCTTATAGGCCTGTTTATATGGAGGGAATTATTGGATGATGTTTTTGCGATTTGTAGGGCTTGGTGTGGGGTTACATTCTGGATTTAATGGTACCATGAGAAACGACTGCGCTTTCTTAGGTTTCACTTTTGTCCGACTAACTCCACAGATTTACATTTTCAAAGCGTGATAGTTGTTTATGCATCCGCAGGTTTCAGGAAATACTGAGATGAATCCGCAAAATGTCGCATTTAAAATCACATTTCCATATTAATTTTGTTTATATAATTTATTTTTGTTTAGGGATTGACAGGTTTTGTGTGTGTGTGTGTGTGGGGTGGGGGGGGGGGGGGGGGAGGGGGTAGAGGGTGCATGGGGTGGTTCGAATTTGTTCCTCGCTCAATAATGTTTTTTCCCACTCCACACGTTTGTGCACGGATTTTTTTTTTGCCGTGGATCGTGTTTTTTTTTTCATGGCTCGTTGTTGCATGAATTTTTTTTCTCAGTTTTTTGCTGTGGGCAGGAATTTTTTTTTTTAGGGTAAAATTGCCCAACCCCCTCCCCTCAAAAGATGATACATGGTCCAGCGAGGGTTGCGTTACTCCTGTGTCAACCAGTGTACTTGAACTCGCTGTCAGAATTATAAAAATGTCCATTTTACCTTGATTCCTAAAACATATGCTTTCAAGGGCTAAACACCGGTGATATTGGAGTGGGTTTCGATCTCTTGGTATGTGATCCGTGCCGCTTTCTTCTGGATTTTAAATATAAGCGACTCACTCGATGAATCGCGTTGTTTATAAATAAGAGTTCTACTTATAGCGGAAATGAAAATAGGGCATATACTGTAGCTACACAGGTCACAAGCAAAGTTAACCAGATGAGCCTCCTGGAAAATTGTCTCTCATAACTTCCTAATTATGCATAAATAATAATTCGAATTGTGTTTTTTTTTAAAAAGTTGCAAAAGTTTGTGACTTGTGGTTTGTGTCTTCTTCAGTCCCGGGTCCTTCAGTGTGACATCGGCAATTTATATACTTTCTCCAAGTGATATACTGTAACAAGTGATCCAATTTCATCAATGTTATTTCGTTTTCGCATTAGACTAGTTGAACCTACGACCTTCTCGCTGTACTTTCAAAATGGATTTCTACATGCTTATTCTAAACCTTTCAGGCTATATTCATGGTAAGGTCAAGGTAGAAACTACATACCAGGGCTTAATTTATCCCTCTACATTGAAGTTTAACGTCCATTTTCGTGTTCAATTATCCGTTTCATTTTGAGCGTTAAACCTGATTATAATATTTTCGGTTTTCCAGCAACGGAACCGATTCGAGTTTGACCTTGGTATTTTGCAGGATAATAGTTTAAAGAACTAAACTTAAAGGCTTTCAAGTTAAATGTTGAAAAAAATTAGGTACCAGGAAGGGTTTTTTACACAGTTTACAAATAGCAATATTTTGGCTGCTCGTTTTAGCGTCCGTCCGGACGTGTTTTTAAATGGCTTGCAAATTCATAAATATTAGTGCAATTTGACATATTTCTTTACATTAACCATTAAAGAGAATGTAGCTATTCTAAGTCTGTATAAAATTTTGATACTAAGTTGATTAAATTTCAAGAGTTCATCAACGCTTCGGTCCTCGCGTGTTTATTTGGGGAATTCGATTAAGAACAAAAAACGCACTTTGGACCGCATTATTCGAATTTTCGAGAATTTTTTCAAAATAATAAACACGCTGGAACTTAAAATCAATGATTTTTTGAAAATGGTTCACCCCAAGGGATCATCTTTCAGGCAAAATATGAGCAATGTGCCCAAAATGGTCCGCTGTCGTAAGATTTTTGAAATGCTCTCGGGGCAAGGAGCTCTTAAGCTTTTCAAAAAAAATATATGGTTTAATAGGGGTTTTTTATCAAAACCAACTAACGCTACAGCGATCCGCACGCGGACGGTCCCTGAGGTTTGGCTGATCCTTAAGCAAATTTCACCTAAATAACACAGTAAAATGTTTTGTTATTCCTTCTTGGCCTGTTTTGTTCAAAGCAGATCATATACATACTAGGACTACATGCTGTTGATACTACTGCTACATGAAATTGGGAAACAAATTCACACATGGAGTTAATGAGGCCCATCCCCACCTCAGTGCCTGTTCGTTCTACTAAAACCCCCGACTCGTACAACATTGTAGAATGAAGGCACTGAGGGGGGAGGGGGGTCACTAAGTTCCATGTGGGGATTTTGTAAGCCTTTGCAAATTTGGCTTAAATTGCATTATCATTATCATACTTCACTAAGTTTCACTTTGTAAAGCCTAAAAAGCCTAGAAATAAAATAAATATACTTAGTTGC
This sequence comes from Desmophyllum pertusum, assembly GCA_029204205.1. NCBI lineage: Eukaryota > Metazoa > Cnidaria > Anthozoa > Scleractinia > Caryophylliidae > Desmophyllum > Desmophyllum pertusum. The sequence goes on from MU826826.1 coordinate 2,915,429, forward strand.
TGGTTTTAGTGTAGTATCGCAGTATATTTTTACAAGTCTTGACGTATTTTGGCGAGCTCGTTAGGGCGAGTCAAATCAAATAATAGTAAAAATGTACAGCGATACACATATTAAGATGATTTCCCGCTGGACGTTCGAGCAAAAGTGCAAAAATAAGTTACCCAAAAAAATACTCATAGCACGGTAAACATTTTTGATTATGCGATAAATTAGCTCCCAAGCTGAACCCGCGAGAAAGTCATTACATATTTGTTAATTAAAAAGACGCTTCATGTCAGTTCAAAACAAAATGGCGTGCGTTTTTATAATTTTTTTTACGAGGTTTGACATTAATTTTCTCGAGAATGCTTGAGAATTTAATTGCGGGGGGCTCACTTGGAGAAGTGAAATTAAGGGGCGACCCATTACTTCTGAGGGGGGGGTGGAGGATTTTTGGTATAAGGCAAGATTTTTTTTTTTAACCCTTTCATGCTGCAGGAATTTTTTTTTCTCGAGCATTTGTGTGCATGATATTTTTTTCTCCATGTAACATGCTGGCAGGATATTTTTTTTTCTTGCGTGGTTGTATGGGGCCGGGAGGAAAAGTAGCCTTTCCGTTGTGACTGACCTTTGATCGCCATCTCGTTGCTTTTTAATACGTTCAGTAATAATACATATGTATCAATAATACCTATTTATTATTACTGATGTAAAGCAATGAGATGGTGATCCTCTTTCCACTTGCACTGATGAAAGGAGTCAGGCCTTAGGCCTGCTCCTGGACATGCTTTCTCCTTCATTTCCATCGTACCACATCCCTTGGCCCTGCACCACATATCTTGCAGGTATAGTGGTGGCTACCGACAGGCCTCGTAGACCTGATTTAGAATGGCGGGGGGGGGGGGGTGCGTTAAGAGTACAAAGGTGGTAATCCATATGATGCGCCGAAGGCGCAGCCTTCTAGGGGGTCCGGGGGCAAAATGCCCCCCCCGGGAAATTTGAAAAGATTAGGTTTCTGAAGAACTACATTTCGTGCGTTATTGAAGCAGTTTGACATGCACCGAACGTAAAAACTATGAGTAATTTCTGGAAACTGTTTTCAGTTTAAAAATTCAAATGATTTTTGACAAACAGGAACTTTATGATGAAAGAGTACTAGTGAATACATATTGCGGACCTTCGATTAAAGCCAAAGGAGTGAATATTTGGATGAAGAAAATGACTCGCTTGGGATGCTGTCCTTTCTCGATGAAGACCATATGTAAACACGTTCAAGCTGCGATTGGTTTTTGGTTTATTGATGAACCATTTGATTCAGACTTCATTTTTCAACTACTACTAGAGCACAAGCCTACTATTTTCACTTCTTTTGAACCATCGGTTTCCCAATAGGTGGACCCTCCACAGCCCGTTTGATAAGGAGTACCACCCCCCCCCCCCCCCCTGGGCCCACCATCCTGGATTTGACAAAACTGTAGAACTGGTACGGTGGTAAACCACAGCTATAATAATAATTATTAATGTACAGAAAAAGCTATCTGAAGAAGGGAGATGGTGCAAAATTATTGTAGTTCCAGTTCCCCTTCTTGCCAAATACAGATGCTATTAAAAATCCCAACTGCCTGGCAGCAGCTGAAGATGAGTTGAAAGTCAAGCCCAGTAGTGGTCTTGCAAGGAATTTTTTTCGCCCACTGAACGTGAAATGAATTTTTTTTCCGTCAGTGGTCGTGTGCAACGAAAATTTTTTTTTCGTACAAGTTCGCTTTGCAGATATTTTTTTTCAAAATCCTCCACCCCCCCCCTCAGAATTTTAAATGGGGTCGCCCCTAAAGTGATCTGTTTTTTCAGATAGTATTTAAAATGTTACCGTGCTATGAATATGTTTTTTAGTAATTAATTTTTTGCCACTTATTGCTCGAACCGTTTGAGTCGGAATCCGTCTTAAAAACTGTCTAATAAGGAGATTTATTATATCTAATGTTTTTTTCTTTTCTGATATTCCAGACTTTTCCAATCCTGTTTTTGCATTGTGCCAACGGATACCAACATTTACCAGACTACAGAAAACTGTTTTATCCAGTCCTCCTGCCAGTGAAATTTTTGTGAGATATTTGTACTCGTTTTGTCACGTTATTTGTACCCTACTGAGTGGAAGTTGGATAATAAGAGTGTTACAGTTGGAACCTGGGTTAATACTGACACCAAAGGGACATGGAAAAAAGTGTCCGTATTATCCGGGTGGTCCGTATTAAGCGGGCTGATATAAGAGAAAAATATCTGTCGTCGGGACAAACAAAAAAACTGTCCGTAATAAGCGGGTTGGTCCCATATTAACGAGTTGTCCGTAAAGCGAGGTTCCACTGTATTTATCATAGTAACACTCACCATACAGTATAGTTAGCTGCATTAAGACTAATGGCGTCTTCAGTCAGCTCAAAAAGCACGTTCACTTCTCTCATCGGCTAACAGAACTGCTCGGAAGTAGTTATATACATCTTTGACTGCGAATATTGAAAAATATGACAGCATTACACTCTAGTCATTTCATATGATTCTTCTCATAGCTGGGAATATAAACCAAATGCGAAAGCAAACACACTGACTTTATGCACTCTGTACAAGTTCTCACAATACAGTATTCAGATGACATGGCTTGCAAACGTAACTCAAGTGATCATGACCCATTTCATTTGGGAAAAGGACTTGAACAACAATTAGCTAACTAAACATTCAAGAAAAATAACTACAGTGTTGAATTTTACAACATACTCGCTCTTATTCGAGACTTCGACACAATTTAGATTGTCAGATAAGCTTAAACCTTCAAGCATATATCATGTACTCAGACTACTCACATTTCGAAGCATAGGCGATTCTCACCACTGGATAAGGTCCATCGTCCTTGTTCAACAGGAGTAACATCTTTCCATTCTTCCCGATCACGATAAAAGACAAAATCAACCTCAACAACAATCTTCATCGCCTGAACTGTCCGCCATCTTGCTTTTACTAGGTACCAGGCTTTCGTCAAAAAAACGCACGTCAAAATTAGGGCGTGGCTAATAAGGGGTAAACGGGGGAGAGGGTAATAATCGAAAGGAATTGTGCGTTTCAAACTGTTTGGTGCGCACAATAACGAAAATGAAACACAAACCAAATTATGCAGTCCTTCAAATGAGAATCACAAGTCTCTTAGCATATTGTAAGGACATAAATTACAACACAAGGGGGCCCAAGTTGTACAACAGGCAACCTTCGTCCCCAGAGCCCGCGATTCTTTTTTGGTCTAAAGGGATCGCGGGCTCTCGGGACGAGATTTTACAACAGGGGGCTTGGTTACCATTAATCGAACTAAATACTGATATTCGGGAAGGGGGATTACACTGTAACATATTATCGGAAGAATTTTTGCGTGGGAGATCTAGGGGCTTATTTTCGGAAGGACTTAATATTTTTTTCGGGGAGCTCGCTTATTACTGGAATTTTATGGTACACAAAGAACGCGTTCCAAAATAGCGCAAAACGATGTTCCTCGGGCTAACCAAAGAAGCAAAGGAGCCAAGATGGTTTATGGTTAGTTGCCCGTGAACAGGCTCTCTTTGCTCACTGACCGTTCTTTTTCCTACCTGACAAGCCAAAACACGGAAGAATGACACAAATGGGGTAACTAACGATTGCGTTTTACACTGCTGTCAATCTTTTACGCACCCCTAAAATAGATCAAAACTCACGGACTACTTATTTGTTTCCCGTGACTTCCGCTATAAGATGATTGACAGCAGTATAAAACGCAACCGTTGGCCGAGTTTTTAACTTCAGACTCCGCGTGTTATTGAAAGACGCAGTAACGTATATCCCCAAATAAGGCAAACACAACTTGAATACAGTAAATATCGGCTTTTATTGCAAATTACGGATTACTGTTTAATGTACATATGTCGTCGAAAAATTCTATCCACTTTATTTTACAAAAATACTGTTGCTACGTCGTTTTAAAAGCTCACCAAGATCACGAACCTTCAAAAACTAACTATTCTACTGCCAGATGGGCAAGTTAGTACTATTCTCAATAGCCGTGTGAATATAAAGTATTGAGAATTCATCAACTTTCGATACAAATCAGTTTTGCAAATGATCACCGAATAAGAATGAATATTGTTCCTATTCATCACAGAAGGCCGTGCTGTGCTTTTTCGTCTGGCGTTTAAATAATTATATTTCCATTAATTCTACGATAAGTGAGTGATTGGTGAATGGAGAAATGCACGCCTTGATTTATTACACCTTGATGCAAATACCAGAATCGTCCCACAGCCCAAGCCCTGGGCGATCTCTCTCGCCCGCCAGGGGTTTGGGTTGAGGGACGAGATCAATCCGCGCCGCAGCCAAAATATCATTTGCATCACTGACGCAATGTAAATACAAGACGGCAATTTACTTTTCTTATAAATGGAAAATAAATGTTACGTGGTGTCATAACTATAACATGGCCTCATGAAAACTAACTGCGAACCAATCACAGAGCACGTTATATATATAGTTGTGGTGTTATATTAAAGTATTATAACTCCATGCAGCGCAGGTAGCCTGCGAACGCATGCCATCGCCTTACAGCAACTCAGTTTACCTATTAGGGTAGCTTCTGGACTGTACTCTGTCAAAAATCTAAGTAGAATGCGAGCAATCTCTCTTCAAGTTTTCTCTAAAATCTCTGTTGAGTAAACGCAAAATATCGCTATCAGGTACAAAGCGTTCGCTCACCACATATTTTAGCCGCGCCCGCGCTACTCCCGCTCGTATATATATCGTGCTATTTTGCGTTTGCTGAAGAAAAAAAGAGATTGCTCGCAGTCTAAAACTAAGTTGCAATCACGAGAAAACCTTTGACTCTGAGTAAAGGTGATGTAACATACACATCGGTATGACAAATAAACATTAAAATAAAGCAGACTTGTAAGATATACTGTACACTCTGGAAATAAAAACGGTAAATAATAGAAACGATAAAAAACGCCAAATAAAACACATTGTAAGATATACACTGTATAGGAAAATAAAAAACGTGGACACACTTATACGACGAGACATCATGCTGCATGACTAATGTCAAGTACAAATTACAGTTCTTTATATTCAAAAGTAACAAGACCAGCTTCAAATGAAACCGTGATCTCGCATTTCCAAGCAAACCATTTCGAGTTTGTTAATAAAAATCCTAATTTCTTTTTCAAACGTTAGACTAAAGCCTGGTTTCCATATGATCGTTGCGATCATATGGAAACCAGGCTTAACAGTATTGAGGAAGGCGGTACCCGACAACTAATAACATGCATTAGTAAGCTAATAACACTCGAATTCTCTTCTGCGCTAGCCTGCGAGCGCAGAAACTCGAGCCGGAAATACGTCTGCGCTCGCAGGCTACTTCTGCGCTTACTTTGCCATAATAAATGATCTGGTTACTTAAAAAACGCTCCGCACTTTTTTGTCTGATAATATCGTCGTATTTTTAATATGGTGCGTAAAAACTTGAAGTGGTGGACCTGACAGCACGCATGAGAACAATAACCTGTAAATACTAAATCAAAATTCCTAATTTCATAGCTATTTGTAATTAATTTATACAAATGACGGTCTGCGCCCAGTTGTATAACAGGTCTTTCCTATCTTTGCCGGCAGTGCCAGACATTGTCATTTTGTTCATGTGCCTAAAACTGGATCAATGATTATACCGGGTACATAATGTGAATGTAATTTCCGACTTAACTATGAAGAGTTGAGCCGAAACTGAGGAGGATAAAATGCAGTATGTTCGTTTGACTATGGGTATATTTACAATTCAGACGGTTTCAGAAAATGTTTCGCCTACGCGTACAAGCGCTCATACTTTTCGTCAGCTAGAGCCACGCTCTATGCCGTCGCACGATTTAGACTTTAACCACTAGTATTTGTTGACGACTACACAAACGACACGTCGAACTTGCGCTGAAATTCCATCTAAAAATCAAAATATGGCGAGAATTAGTGACATAGGGAGACGAAAAACTATATTTTCAAGATGATAATAACGTATTTGCTTTGTTTTCCAGTTTGCTGGGCGTGATAACAGGGCTTAGAAACTCGTTCAACCTGTTATAGCAAATCAGAGCAAACATGCCAACCAGGAAACAAAATCCCCATCAATTATGACATGGTTTAGCACCGCTCACGTGTTTACGCTTCGAGTTCTGATTGGTTCATCGCGTAAGTTGCGTTCGTTGTGACTGGCCAAATGCTATTACTGTGTGTGGAATGGGTTTTATTACAGTCATTAGTAAACTGCTCTATCAATGCAACGATATAATTAGTTATTAAATACTGCACAAAGCACTGCTGTTATTGCTTGGGTATCACCACGATTTCCATCACATTTTTGGACTTGTTATTGTACGATTTTCTAATGATGTCAACAGCTTCTGCGTGCGTCACGTCTTGAAGACTTTCTCCGTCCACAGACAGGATCTCGTCACCGCTCTGAAGTTAAGTAAATCACGAGAGAACAACAGTTACGATCACTCGTGTCTCACGATAAGCTAAGGCGTGATTGTGTTTTATGTTTTATGTCGTCTCCCATCAAATGCGCATTACCGTCACGTGGTACCACGGGTGAGAGGGATGGGGAGGGAATGATACACAAGCCTTATAAACCTGGCAGTAGCAACTCGCATCATTTTGTACGTGTACTACCGTATTTCCTCGATTTAGCCCCCCTGCCTCTAGTAAGCTATTAAGCCCCCTGCCTCCTCCACGGGCTTTTCGCGAGAGCGCGAAGCGCGAGGGAGCTTGGAACGAGCGCGAAGCGCGAGAGCGGGGGGATGACGGTTCCTCTCCTTCCCATCGTTCCCCGCGCGCCCACTGTTGCCGCGCTGTGCGTGCTTGAGAACGACTGGGGACGAGGCAGTTAAGCCCCCTTCTAATAAGCCCCCCTCCCTCCCCGGTTTCAATGTGAATTGTAAGTCTGTAGTCAGTGTAGTGGCGGCCACAATCGCTTGTATTGACAGTAAATTACTACTATTAGTAGTAGTAGTAAATATCAACCAGTAAGTAACTAAAGCATGAAATTGCGACTTGGAAATATTTAATAAACCCTCTCCCTCTATTAAAGCCCCTGGCCTTCTGATAAGCCCCCCCCCCCCCCCCCACCCTTTAATAAGCCCCGGGTGGCTAAATAGAGGAAATACGGTATACAATGTATATGTTAATCCAAAGACCTCACCTTGAGTCTACCATCATCGGCTGCGCCGCCTCCTGGGAAAATTTTCTCTACCCTAACCTCGGGTTGTGTTTTAGAGCCTTTTCCTCCTGAAATACTTATACCTGGGCACAAAGAAAGAGAGGAAAATGACCGTCCGTTATAATCTTTGAAGCAATGTTTTAACAGGGTTTATACAGGATCTCACACCTTTTGAAAAGAAAAGAAAAGAAAAGAAAGAAAAGAAAAGAAAAGAAAAGAAAAGAAAGAAAAGAAAAGAAAAGAAAAGAAAAGAAAAGAAAAGAAAAAGAAAAGAAAAGAAAAGATTCCCGCAATAAAGAAAAACACGTGTATCTGTTGCATGCAATCTTGAATGGACTGAGCCCACGGTTTTCGTCAGAAAAGTTGCTAAGCAACATGACGTATTAATGCAACTGGCACCATGCTCACGTGACAGTCATTATTTGATTGGATAACAAGTATCGGAAACTCTTCGTGTTCTCTATTAGAATTGACCAAAAACGTGCTTCTCAATGTTATGTTGATTGGAATGCATTATAAGAAGGAAACAATTCCGAGTGAAAAGTTGGGAGGAAATTTATAGTATCAAGAAGAAAATCATACAAAAAAAACTTTACGAATTTGCTCAACAAAACTCGACATTCACAGCGGACAATTTCCTTTCAGCATGAAGGAAATTAAACGTCTGCACGCAAACTATACGGTCACAGATTATTAAATCAACACAAGACTAACGCAAGGTACGGGAAAAACAAAACCCTTTATGCCAACACTCCCAGTATCAAATAGAACAAAGATGATTCACGTTCAAAAGGCTTGAGGGTTTTGCTCCCCTTTGCAAGCGCAACAGTAAATCATAGACGTGAATAATTTGGTGACGCGGAGCGCCCCACTCTGTCCGAGCTCAAAAGTAATTCGCTCCCATAATTTACGCCTGCTATTTCTCCTATCATTGCTAACACCGGAGGGGGCGGGGGTTGAAGGACTGGGGAAAGAAAGGGGGATCGGGATGGGGTAGCCTGCGAGCAACTTTCCCGCCTCCCCACCCCCCACCCCCACCCCCCAAAAAACCCAGAGAGCTTGCTCGCAGGCTAGGATGGGGGTGGTGGTGACGAGAGGAAAGGGGGAATCTTGCCGTGTTGAGGGAGATGAATAATGAAACAATACAAGCAATAACTAACCTAAACTGGTTCTCTTTTTGGAAAGAAGTATTGTAACCGATGTCGCCGCCTCGCTAGAAACAGCAATCACTGGAACTGCAATCGATATTCCAGCTGAAGATGAAGTGGACGCCACCTGAGCTTCAGTTTCGTCTTCATCGTCTTTGTACTCCATTGATACACGATCCGGCACCAGGAGAGAGCTGGACATGGATCGTTCGTTATCGTTTTCATCGTATTTGAACGCTCCAGATGCTGCCTCGCCATTGTTCAGCTGTATTACTGGAACGTCAAATGAAGCTGGAGCGCCATTTGTAAGCGGCGCTGTACTCGTATCAATTATGTAGTTGGCCGGTAAAGTTATCAAGGCGTTTGGATTATTTGGGCTTCTCGTGTTCCGATCTAGAATACTGCCTCCTAACCACGCCGTTTGTTCTCGCTTTTTCTCCATTTCTTCTTTTCCTTGTTTGATCTTCTCCACTTCTTCTTTCGTTCGTAATTGGAAACTCCCTCTGCTGTCTGTAAATGTAAAGTTTAGCAAGATCTGTCAAAAAACAGACAAGAACTACACAAGAGAAGCTTTCGTGCAAAGTTTCTTCGTCCAAAACACATATCATTGTTGAATATTTGCGTTCATCGATAACAGGTTATCAGCGAAAGCCGTGGGATGTACCTACCCCCCAAACATTTACACAGCAGGGGCTGTCATTATCAAATGATAAACACATTATATGTAGAGAATCACAAAACAAAACACTTCATTAATAATATACTAACAATACTTTCTCGGTTAATTATTAATTTACGATTAAAATGTTTGTAGATATTGCCTCAAACAGTGCCAGATAACAAAATACAGTATTTAAGAAGAATTTTAAAAAAACGTTTTTTCGTGTACTTTGTTGAAATTTCATTCTCTGAAACCTGACCTGGCTGGTAAATAAATAGTCAAACTTAACAAAACCCGCGATTTGCGAAGACGAAGTTGAATTAAAATTTTCAAAAAAATATATTAAATTAGTAAATTATTACGACTGTCATTAATTATTACTGCAATCAGATTACATTACGGCAGGCATAATCATGACTAAAGTGACAGACAGTGCAATCCCGATATGTAACTATAAACCATTGTGACTAATCAGTAGACTACGAGTAGTCCCTAATTTTTCTCAGATCGAGCGGGCGAGCGCGCGGGCGAGCGCGCGGGCGAAGCGCGTGGAAATATCCTCGCGCGAGAAGACGCGACGCGAAGAGGCGCGCAAAATGAGGGACTACCGACATACGGCCAGCGTTTGACCCTTCACGGCCGAGTGATTTTTGGGTGTCAATTTCATATCGTCTTTCTTGCTGTACTGCGGGAGATGTTTATCACAGACCAGGGGCCGAAGGAATGCGCTTTTCTTCGTGGATGTTTCGCGGGAAGCCATCTGAGACGCCTACAAAAGCGATAGGAAGGCCTCAGAAAAAGCCTTGTATCAACGATTTCTGCCGTGTTTGAGGCTGCAACTCCAACACTTTTTAAGCTTACGGAGATTTTAAGCGAAGGATTTCAACCGAAAATATTTTTGAAATTCCAAAACGGGCAGAGTCGAGAAATCTCTCCTCGCCGCTGAATCAACTGGGGTTTCCTTGTGAACAATCTGCTTCATTTTCTTCCCGTGTGTGTGCCAAATGTGGCACAAAAATAAGGAATGTCGTGGATCTGATCCGTTTCCTTCGTTGTTGACGAATCGGGTTCGCAAATTGCGACTGAAAGGTTTAAAAGACTGGCGCGTTCCCCTTGCTCGAGCTCAGTTAGTTCCAAGTCAAGCCGAGTAGCATCACCATTGGACACGGCGAAAACCGGCAAAGCTCGACGATCGATCAATAGCAGAATCGCGAGAACGTCTCGACCAGCAAAGAGTGCCTCCAATGCTTCGATTTGTTTTGGTTTTAACGCATCTATTTCTGGCAGCTGATCGATACAAGCCTGTAATCTATCAGCCATGATAAAGATGAAACCCTAAAAAATCCTTGAGTGTTGACATCGGCTTGCGCGTATTAACTAATCAGTAGACTACGAGTGAGCGCGCGGGCGAAGCGCGTGGAAATATCCTCGCGCGAGAAGACGCGACGCGAAGAGGCGCGAAAAATGAGGGACTACAGACATAGGGCCAGCGTTTGAATTATGCGTTGCTCTCACAACGCAAAATTCTGATTGGTTTCTTTCTTGGAGATCTGTCAACAATCTGTCAATACGCGCAAGCCGATGTCTTCTCGCGCGAGGATATTTCCACGCGCTTCGCGCGCCCGCCCGCCCGCTCGATCTGAGAAAAATTAGGGACTACTCGTAGTCTACTAATCAGTAATTTCCTTGAAATATGTCGAAAATTCGCCAGATCCGAGTTAACGTTTGCAAATATATCGGAAATTCTTTGTTATATCAGACCGCTGCCCTAATTTATGTTGGAAGCATAATTTATTATAACATACCGTGAATGGCAGCCACAAGTTGGCGTTTTGGTTTCTCAGTTACAGTGGGTATTATTGTTGGCGAACCTTTGAAAAGAAAAAAGTACAACCACAATCATATATTTATAGTGGGCAGATTTTAAAATGTTCTACAATCTTGTAAGTTAAGTATTTATAAGATGATACATACCAGGTACAAATCCACTGAGGTAGTCTAACGCTTCCTTCTCGTGGGCAGACACCATCGCATCAAACCTTCCCAGGTCATACGGTAAAACTAACGTCCTACAAAAGAATGATTAAGGACCTGTCTTTTTTTAGTTCTGATCTTATTCCATAAATAAATTACAGCATATTTTGTACATAATAAATAACCACATTTTTCAAGAAAAATTATCGTGTTTAGCCAATCAGCGATCACATTTGCACGCGTCAGTTTTGGCGCCAATGCGAGGCGGTCTACTTCGAAAGCCAAGTAAGAACTTCCAAGACCATCATTTGCATGAAAGCAGAAAAAGATCCCAATGCGGACATTTCAGCCACTGAAACATGTGGCCTTTTCATAATTCAAGTTGTAGCAGTATGACTACTTCTCGAGTGCAAAGAACAGAGAGAATTTGAAGTAACAGCCACAATGAGAAAGCTTCTCTCTTTCAAGCTTACTCGGCAACTCAAGAATACAGAAACACTCTTCCACAAAGGTCAGAATCTAAAGCTCTTTGAAACTCACTATGTCGAAATATTTTATAAATTTAACAGTATAACATGTCTAATCTATCTAAATCTAAATGTCTGCTTGAAGGAATGGGAACTTCTCATCACTTCTTTTTAATTCGCTCGACAAGATATTCCACATCTTTGTGTACAGTATAAGCTGGCCGTAAAAGCTTATCATGATCGGCTGGGGTTTGGGTATAAACGGTATAGAAGGGGGTTTAAATTGAATATTACGGTATGTTTGCATTGAAATATGGGTATTTGGTATATTTTGGTAGATTACTCCATAAGATATCAAGTTGACGGTTTGATGGGTAAGCTTAATTTTAAAAGGCCGTACATGTAAGCTTAAATTTAAGGATAACAATACATGAATACCCTATCACCCTGCCCGAGCCGGGGTTTGTCGCCTGTTGTTTTCATTAGGCACGAAAGGCTAACAGTAATCAAGAGCGTTAAAAACACAACACTTATGAAAGGGTTATCCCAAAACGTCCGACTGTTTATATCAGATTGTAAGCACTCCAAACATACAATTTTTTATATAGCTTTCTATTGATGCTGGTGAAAAGATTGCCCATAAAATGTTCTATGAAAGAAACTACATGATTGTATAATGGCATTAACTGTAGATATGTATCCTTACCTAACATCTCTCAACAGAAGAGCCTTTTCAGGTCTGTCCAGTATTGCTAGCAGCTTATTTACAAGAGCCTCAACATCTGAATCTTCTTGGTACTGTAATGACACAGTTATAAATGTGCCCTTGACTGTTTTGTTTCATTCACAAAGGTTAAAAGACTATATTTAAAAGCAATAAATTCTATAAAATAATTATTTCACATATCATATCTGCAGGCTTTTGAAAACCTGACGGAATTCTGCAAAGTGACACATTTTTAAACCTCCTTTGACAAACCCAGTGGCCCTTGGATCCCAGATCGAATTGGAATTTAGAAGTGTTGGTTTTTGGGGAGGGAGGAAAACCGGAGTACCCGGTGAAAAACCCTCAGAGCAAGGATGAGAACCAACAACAAACTCAACCCAATATGACGCCGGGTCCGTGATTCGAACCCGGGCCACATTGGTGGGAGGCGAGTGCTCTCACCACTGCGCCATCCCTGCTCCCCTTGTAATGCTCTACCAACTCAGCTATGAAGCCACTTTACAATATAGGGAACATTTACCTTTTCCATTCTAACAAAAGAAGCAAAAAAATGCCTGTTTACCTGTTTGATATGTCTGAGAACAGCATTGTATTCGTCCACTACCAGAATCTTCTTTGCCTTTTCTTCAATGTACAATAACATCTGCTGTCTTGTGGAGCCACCTAGCATTAATTGAGTACCAAAACCCTTCTCAAAAATAGGCGTTGCATGCACAGGAAGTTGCATCTCATGATAAACTAATGAGCAGACACCAACAACCATAAAACAAAAACAGACACAACAAAACAACATTAACAAGACAAAGGGCCATCAAGTTAGGACTGTTTAGTGTTATCATAGTTATATTTATTTTTATAGATATTTTTATTATTTGTATATCATGATTTTTAATAAAATTTTAACACTGATAACAATAATAATATATTACAATAACAACTTACACAATCATATCATATTTTTATTTTAATCAAAAGTATAAACAAAAATCAGCAGGCCCGATCTGAGCACTATTAAATAAGACAGTTTACGTGTCATGCCTGTAATAAATCATTGGAAAGTGTAATTGGACAGTACGTGTCATTTGCAGATGCTGTACAGTTGCACTTGAGTGGATTCCTTTGCTTATGTGCATCTTAGTCAAAAATAAAGTTAACTCAATAACAATTATTGTTATGTTTTAATTCAGCAAAACGTTTAAAACTGTTTTAACGTTTTTTTCCTCAAATTTTGTTATAGTTATGATTCACTCGTGATTAACAAATCGGACTCCAGCTACGGCGGTCGTCCAATTTTGTTAATCAAGTGAGTCATACATGTATGATTACAGATTGAATTGGACTCCACTCAGTTTTAATAATTTAAAACATTACATTGTATTTATACCCAAACTAGTACATAAAATTAAAAATATTATTTTAATTTTATAAATTTATTAGGATTTATCAAGTGGTTACTACTTAACAGTTAAATTTTTTGGCACTGCATTTATAATTATATTATTTTATTTTGAACTTTAATTTAATTTAATTTAACAGTGAGAATAGTTTATTTTTCTGATCTTACAGCCCAAGAGAAGTGAAAACACAACAAAAGGAATGAAAGGTGAAACAGGAAGGAAGACAATACAAAACAACAGTTTACAGATGACAAAGGTATGGTGCAACAACCTGTACATACATGTACTGAACTGACTAATAACAGTCTACAATCACCTCTAACTAACACATGAATGGTTTAAGCCCTCACTCCTGATGATCAAAATGTTTTATCCAACACATGATGTTGGATGACCAGTTACTGTGATACAACAATGATTTTCATGAATGCAAAATGTTGATGAAGATGTTTGAACTAGGGGCTGCTAAACGATAAAATGATAAGGCAAGATGAAGTCAATCCTGTGTTGTGATTGGCTACCCGAGTAGGCAAGATGGGACTATCTTGCCCGGTTGCCTGTGATTATCCTGCCATCTTCAACAAGGTCCATAAACCATTATTTCCCAATAAAGAATGAACAAGCTACAATAACATCAATACATGTATATATTGACCAAGCCAATGGCTAATCTTAAGAAGATGGAGGTGGGATATTTTATATCAGCCGAGCAGCCCCATTCTTCACGAGGAAAGAGACAAATAAGCCAAAGATTTCACTGTTCATTACATTGTCCTACCTCTTTGTTCAACTTTGGGTTTTCCTTTCTTCCTGCTGAAGCTCAACTTGGATTTAATTTTGTCGCCATGTTTCTGCAGGAAAGACTTGGATTTCTTCACTTTCCTCTTATCATTGAGCTCACAATCACTTCCACTCAAAAGGGCCTCCTCCCTGCTCATGCTAGACACTGAATATCTCTTTGCCGCTTCCTCTTTGCTGCTGTTAACACTCTCAAAAGAATGCGCTGATCGAATTGAGGTCTGCTTGTCATTGTCGCCACCACTACTCGTCGAAGACGTCGCCAGACTCTTAGAGCTCTGGGTTCTTTCTAAATCTGCAAAGTCCTGCGTCACTTGCACGACTACAACCTCCTCTTTCACTTCCGGCACAGGTTCAGGAGAGAGCTCGGGGGTCTGGCACCCAGCTTCTCGTGACACTGGTCTAGCAAGTCTAGGACTTGGTGTATCTCTTGTGGGATTCTCAGCTCCAAAGTCAGGAAACTGGGTACTAGAGTGGCTGAGTTCTAGAGAAGACACTGGGGAGACTGGGGATGAGATAGATCTACTGTAAGCTTCTTTGCCTTCTGAAAGGAGAAAACATTTTAGAAAACAGGTTTAGTAGGTCACTTCTTATAAGGTACCTGTAATTATTACAGCTGGTCAATCGATGTTTGTCCAAAATAAGTCTAAAAACAGTCCAAACAGTGCTAATAGAACAAGCCTAGGCATGAAAAGATATCTTCAGTGAAAACATGTTTTGTTTGGTGGGCAATGCTAGTGTCCTGTAACTGTGACCTGTAAAAAAAACATGTCTGCCAAAGCCATGTATTATACTGTCATAAAACACAAAAGAAATTTGAGAACACAAGAGAAATTTAGAAAACACAAGCCGCAGGCGAGTGTTTTGTAAATTTCTTACATGTAAGTGTTCTCAAATAACCAGACATTAGTGTTTTATGACAGTATATTAATACATGGTTTTGGCTTCTTATGTGTTTTAAAATATAGATTTAACGTGTACAGTTTTTTACCAATCAGCAGACCATGCGCAGCTTTCAGTCTATATTTAAATGCTCAATTATAGTGCATGTTCATTGCAAATCGTCACTATAGTCATAGGATCATCATTTTATCCGCAGAGGGATTTGCAAGTGTGAAAGGTACATGTATGAGTGGCTTCACATAACTTGAACAAGATTATTTGGGATCTTTCAAAACCTTACAAAAGATGATAGCCCAGCAGAAAAGTTTGACTGTATAGTACTTTTCTTAATTGTAACAGTAAAACATACCTATCATCACAGTTCCATCAGGATAAACCCAACTGATTTGGGATTGGTAATGTTTTGCCTCTGGAAGTCTTCCTACAGCCTACAATTACAACACATGATATGAACAACTTGCAATGAATACTGATTAGGATGTACACCAGTCTTGAGGCCAGAGTATATTCTTACTAATGGTTAGCATGTTGGATTTGACATTATATTAGCAGGTCAAGAATGCAGTCAGTTGTATTCTTCAGCAAAACATTTTACTCTTACTGCTCATCTTGTCATCAGGTTTACAAATGGGTACTGGCTACCCATGGGACCAACAAACTACACTCACTCTGTAACACTTCTTGTTTAAGAATACAGTCGAACCTCTCCATTGGCCATTGTAGAGTAGCCTGCGTAGCTGGCAGTCTTGTTGGCGCGCGATGCAAAATTCGTAAGCGGCGAAGCCACGACAGCGAGCGGCAAAGCCGCGACAGCGAGCGGCAAAGCCGCGAGAGTTGGACAGGGTCGAAATACCGCCTGCTCTAATTCCTGGGGTTTTTGAATGCTGCCCACTTTTATCACTTTTATCACCTCCTTTGGTGTAATTAAATTAGCCAATCAGAGAGAAAGCTGTATCGAAACTTGTCAATTATTTTCTTCTCAGCAAACATGACGCTTTTGGTGTTTATCACTCATGCAGAAAAATTAGTTCAGGTATTTTTGGAAGTAAACTTTGGAGGCGCATGTAATAAATATTTTTTCTGTTCAGCGCTTTGAAAATGCTTTCCAAAGAGACCTCTCTCGAGTCAAACGGTACGGTAGTTCCGGAGAAACAGCTTTTTTCGCCACAGACATGCCAGCACTGGGAAATATTACACACTGGCTTTCGTAGTTAAATATGCAAAATCCTGCACCGGAAATTTCAGAGCGAAGTTCCTAACAAACACAGGAAACAAATATTCTAGCTGTCCTGCGCTTTGAAACCCCTTTCGATAGAGATGTTTTTCGATTCGATCCGTTTAACAATTTTTGAGAAACGACTTTCGAGCGTGTGAGATCGAATACAAACCATTGTGTTACGAAGAAAATTGAGACGACCGCGAAGTTTCAATTGACCAATTTTTGACAGCTCACTGAGTTCGCAAGTTTTCCCTTGGAGAGATCAGAAGGATCAACTAACATTTGATTGACGCGACACTGCTCTCAGCCAATCCGAAATTCCCGTGCACTGGTGCAAGGACTATTCAAAAACCCCAGGAATTAGAGCAGGCGGTCTTTCGACCCTCTCCGCCCAGACTCTTGCGGCTTTGCGCTCGCTGTCGCGGCTTCGCCGCTTACGAATTTTGCATCGCGCGCCAACAAGACCGCCAGCTACGCAGGCTATTGTAGAGAGGTGGCCGTTATGGGAAGGTAGGGGTGTAATATGGGGGGTAGGGGGGACACCATTTTTATTTTATACGTATTTTATACGTAACACAATCAAAATATATCAATAAAACAGAAACCAAATGCGGTTGTTCAGAACAGAAAAGTTAACAAAACAAAGTGAGTACAGGTACAGTGAGTAGTCATCAGTTTGTACATCGTTTGCTTTTAATACTGCAGACAGTTTATTTTCTCTTTCGTGAAATGAAGCTGTCCAGGGTTGGCTGCTTGAGCGAGTGGCTATGAAGTTCTATTTTAATGTGACTTTTTTTCAATTTTGCAATGCAATTTAAACATTAAAGAGTCTTATCAGCTGTACTCGATTTACAAAAATAAAAATACAGTACTGTAAAAGCATAAAAAATGGAAAATAGAAAGAAATGGGGCCTTGTACTTTCTAGTATTGTGTGACTCTTCCATCAGTGGCTTGAATGTCGTGATCGCGCTCTAAACAAGTGCCGCAATTAATAAGATACCATACAGCCCGATTACACGCGGTACAGATCAGGTAATTTTGTGACGTTTTATTACAGTATACACCGTTCGTCAGTCGTTGATTAAGTGGACGTTGTGGCGGGGTATTTTGGCAACTGGGACGCGCTTTAGTGGCTGTTGCCATTGTGGAGAGGTGGCCGTTGAGGAACAAGAGTGAATGTATGGACTGTCCACCGGGACAAAAAAATGGCCGTTGTGGAGAGGTGGCTGTTAGTATAGGTTCGACTGTATTACCTTCAATGTAACCACAATGTGCTTTTGGGATTTGATGAAGTCTACAGCTTCTTTGTGTTTGATGTTTTCAAAGTTCTTTCCATTGACTTCCATGATTTGATCACCAACTTTAAACCCTGCTTCTTCTGCAAGTGAGCCACCGTCAACACTACGCACACAAAGAAAACAACACAGTGATTATTTTATAATGCAGTAGTAATAGCCTCTTCACTTGTGTCACCTGTAATGGGTTTAATAAATTAACCCTTACCGCGCCGGCTTCAATAACACACAATTTCTGAAGTTCAAAACCCAACTATCAGAGCTGTCATCGAGCTTTGAAGCAGCTGGCTACATAAGGAAAATAGGTGGTCATAGACTCCAGATAGCCTTCCATGGCTGTTGCCTTTTAGTCATTAGCTGGCCATATTCACTACAGTTGCTGGTCACAATACATGTATATAGCCAGTTGCCAGCTACATGTACTTATGACAGCCCTGAACTATTCTCAACACCATCGTCAATCCAGAAGAAGAAAAAAACAAGCAAAGTGGATCAAAATCCACCAATCACAAGCCACGGATGTGACCTTTTGAACCCGTCAAAGTAAACTTCTTCTGCTAAATGAAATAAATCGATGGCTGCGTAAAACATAACCATTGGCTGAGTTTTAAAGATCAGAATTCGTATAAGGCGCAGGATTCGAATTCGTTATTAAAAGGTGCAGTAATAAATTTTATTACAAGAGCTAGAAATAATTAATTATGTAACCAGAACCGATTACACGTACAAGTCATTTGTGATTGAAATTATTTTATTGTACTTACCCAGATACATATAGACCCAAACCATATTCACTTCCGCCACGAAGGTTAAATCCGATAAACCCATTGGCTGTTGACTGCACTTGAAGGTTCACTTTCCTCTCATCAGCACTGTTCAGCAAATGTGAATTATGTTGGAGAGCAATACTACCACTGCCACTGCCACTGCTTGCCTGACCAAACAAGGGTAAAGTACATGTTGGCTTGTTTTTATCTTTTTTAATATCTTTTAGTATGTAAACATTCCACTTTTTTATTGGTTTAACATATTTATCATGTACAGGTAAATATATATTATTCTATTTATAATTTTAATATTTTAAATGCACAAGCGATTTTCAACAAATACTCTATGCTCCTCTGCGCTTCGTGTCTAAATAAATGATTGATTGAATGATTGATTGATTGATTGATTGATTGATTGATTGATGGGAAAATGTGTATTAAAGATGAATTTGGCTTGACCTTGCATTATGATGATGTCACTTGCAATAGCCCTTATTCATATTTACACCACTCCCAAGCCTCACTTTCAAAGTGCAAACTTGTAAATTTTATCATAAATGAATTCCCAAAGGAGCAAAGATGAAAAGAATACCCACGTGAAAACAGTATGTAAATTATGGGGTTTGAGAGGGGGGTGGGGGGGAGAATTTTGAACAACTGATGTAATATGTATAAGGCCCAGGGGGGTTACCCAGGTATAATAGTGACAGGGATGTCTGAATGAGGCCAAATTGTTAGACCCCAAAAAGTCCTATTAGGCTAAAACCAAACCTCTTTCACCCCCAAAAAGTCACCAGAAAATTTCTAACCCAAAAAAATTTCCTCAGATCACAAATTTCAAACCCAAAAAAGTTATTTGGACATAACTGTCACTATTATACCTGAGTACCCCCTGGGGTATAAGGCCTATTCTAATATGTTGTTACTTCACCAGTTACATGTCCACATATGGAGCCAGGGAAGTGTTATTTGTTGTTGTTTATAATGTTTCCTGCAGGCACTGTTGGGCATTTAATTTCACAATTTTTTTTCAATTGCAAAAATCGTGAAAATTAGTACTCGCAAAAATAAGAGAGAATAAGTTAATATTTACCTGCAGACTGTCATTTTCAGCTGTTCCATTCTGAACAACTTTACCATTTCTGTGACCCCTAAAAAGTACAAAATAATCAACATTTCATTAAACCAGTGACAGCTAACCCATGGAAACTTCTGACCCGTGTAGTTACTAATGATCATCATCAAAATTCTCCCAAACATTTTTTAAACACTTTCAATATGTCACTTTGAATAAATTTGTAAAACATTATAAAATGTATGGAAAAATTGGATAAAATATCAGTTATTTTGGAGGTTCAAATTAAAAGGGCAACCATGAAACGTCATAAAATCCTAAATGGAAATGCAAAATTCAAATGGCAGAGAATGGTCTAAACTTTTTTTGTTACTAATGCAAATAGTTTTACTTTGTTTTCAATAAATTTTCTGTTTAGACTATTTTCCCATCAATTTAATGGTAATTTGTTCCAGCAATGGAGGATGCCATCAAATTCACAAATGGAACTATTGAAAATATACTCTAACCAGCTGTTACACTATCTTAAATTAATCTAATGCCTAAAATTAAGGTACAGCAGAACCCCGCTAACTCAAACTTGGTTAACTTGAACTCCCCGCTATCTTGAACTCTAACCTATTCTCCTTGCCCTTGTTTTTCAGTCATTTACTATCGCTAACTCGAACCCCCCGCTATCTCAAACTATTTTTTGCTTCCCTTGGGAGTTCGAGTTACAGCTAGGGGTTCTACTGTAGTAATCAGGTTGACCAGGTTGTAACCATGACAACTTATCATCACAGTTTGTATTGGCATCTGGTTGTCATTAATTAAAGGTGAAGTTTAAATAATAACAATAATTTATTGATAGCTATCATCTCAATAATAATTTATTATCTCCATAATAATTTGATGTTTTGCTAAATTGTTAATTGTTTCCAAGGTCATCACAGGAACAGAGCTGTTTAACCTTGAAGTCAAGTTAGAGACAGAGGAGGTTGTTTGTAAACATGAAGAAGATCACAAATAACTTCTAAGAATTTTTAATAAAAAATTATGCTCTTAAATTTTTGGTCTATTTAGCAGCATTTAACGGACCAACTACACATTTGAAAACCGTGTCATGACTTTCTACACGTTAAAATCCCACAAGCAATGAAGTGTAGAAATCAAGAGGCACGCAACATGATGTCCAAATAAATAACAACATGTGAATACCGCAACAATGTAGACAACAATGTGTTTAATACCATACGAGATATAAACTGATCAGTAGAGCTGTTTTGTAGCGCAAAAATAATCTTTATCAAATTTGAACACAATGAGTTTTCGATCCGTTTCTGAACTATTCATAATAAAGGTCATGAACAGTGCAAGCGTCAGGTCGAAGTCATTCGAGGAGAAAACAAAACTACATGTATACGACAACAATTATACTGTCACGGTAGCAAATGCTACATGTACCAAGTCAGAAGTTCAAGCTCTATATAAAATTGATGTTCAATGCGATTTGAAATTCATTTCGAGTTCAAAACTTCTAAATGTCGATGATCCTAGATATAAGAACAGAGTACATATTCCGAGTGAAAGTTTAATTTGCAACAACAATTCCAATATTTTAAAGTGCTACAAGTGTTAAACCGAATAGGGCACAAAATTGCCGAAATACTGTCCATGTTTATCCCGTAAAGCCATATTTAAGGCACTATAAAACCACGATTGTATTTGCGGTTTGCAAAAAAAAACGTTTCCAACTTTTTAGCACGAAAATTGAACTGCCAATGAACGGTTTTAACAAATTTTAAGTGGACGTCACGAGCCGATAAACAAATATACAAGCACGCGTGCATATATAGTTCCTTTTACCCATCGTAATATTGTTTTTTAACGCTAAATGTACCTACATAAACTGTTTCAAAATGCAGAGGAACTACCCAAGTGGAATAAACACATAGTAAAGTGCTGAAACAATATTAATCAATCAGTTAGATTAATATTTTTGATTTCTGATACCTACCAGGAGTCATCCAATTCGGGAACGGACTTGACAACCAGTTTCATTTTATTCATTGTTCCAAGTAGATTCTCCGCCGAGCTTTTGGTTATTTTCTCGAAATCTATTCCATTAACTTCAATTAACTGATCTCCATCTAAGAGTCCCTGTTTTGCAGCAGAAGAGTTTTCATCCACTTCAGAAATGCAAACCGCAGTATCATTCTCACGACCGCCTTTTATTTTGAAACCTAAAGATTCTTCCGGCGAAGTTCTCGTTAAAGTTATCACTCTAAAAGATTCATTCGGCGAAGAGCTCCTTGTAAGAGTTCGTAGCTCACTGTTCTTATAACTGTGCGGTAAACTTTGAGTCTTTCGATTCGTAGTAGAGCCTTGAGTTGGTGGTGGTTTGAACGGATGTGCCATTTCGTTGTACGGAGCCAAGTCATCGAACTTGCTCAAATGCGCCGAGGGGATGAGGTTGCGAATGTCAGCAAGAAGGTCCATCTTTCGAGGATTATCCAAGCATGATTTTAATGCAGGCACCAGCTTTTCCACTGACTTGTAGGTCTGGTATTCTTTGAGCGTATAATGTAAATAAGTACGATCGTCGTCCGATAGTAAGCGATGCGCATTTCGTTGAAATTCTTTTAGTTGTTCTTTCCGTTGTGAATCTCCAGTTTGCGTCATTTTAAACGATCTGTAAACTTAAGTTCTTCGATTGAATCTCACCTTCAACCTTCTTTCGTCACCGTATATCGAGTATTCGGCGAAAACCTACAAAACTTCCACAACAAAAGATAGACATGGCTACCAAACATATGACGGACGCGCTCTTTCAGTACATTACCGCCGTTAATTTATGCATTTCGTTGCATAATTTGCACACCTCTGTCGTCAGAATAAACAAACGGCATTGTCAGAAATCCACTTAGCCTTACTCTACTCACACCAGTTTACCCCTGACGATTGTGTTAAAATCCCACAACGTAAACCATTTACGTAAAGCAAGTTGCAATCAAATAAGTTTATACAGTGCAATTACATATTTTAGTAGACACTCGTTTTTTGCAAATCCGCCGATTTCATTGGTTCTCTCATCGTTGACTATTAGCTGATAATCTACGTACGATCCTTACCTTGAAAACGAAAATTATTCTTATCTTTGGCTCTAAAATACCTAAAATTGTAGGTTTTCCATTTATAGTGTCTGCTAATATAGGTTAAAATAATATTATTATCTTGGCAGGACCGGGATGCACCCCTTTTCGGAGGCGGGACGCGGGATGGTTTGATGCAGTAACGCGTGATAAATTAACACATAGCAGGAGCATATCACCCTGCACATGGCAGTTTTAGATGTTTTTACAGTGGTTGTGGATTCCGTTGTCAGTTTCTATCAAATATGAATTCAATTTTTCTCGCCTCCTCGCGTCGCGTCTTCTCGCGGGCGCGAGATTTCCACGCGCGCCCCCGCTCGATCTGAGAAAAATTAGGGACTACTCGTAGTCTATAAACTTACGTTCTGATTGAATCAACAATTGTCTGAGAATGGATCGGATTTTATAAGCTGGTGTAGCCTAATAAATCTTTCCCGGCTCGCTCCGTGGCTCGCTTAATTCGCTCGCCCTTTTCAATTTTCCTATACCATACCCTAGAGCCTAAAGCTGGTGTCGTATCAAAATCCTCCGACTCAACGCAGGCGATAAATAATGACTGGTCCCCTAATAATGATTTGTTTCTACAAAGGGGGTTGGTTAGGGGTGGGTCAGTCATTTTTTTCCAAATTCTCCCGCCCCCCCCCCCCCCCCATATTTATTAACAAATCACTGAGAAAACCAGCCTCAAAGATCACGTGGAGATAAAATGCCACAAAAGGCACACAGTACTATTCTAAAGCAACCAGCTTCTCCTGGTAAACAATTATGGGCTTTCCGGGCGGGATCGGGATGAAGATTCTCAGTTGGGCGGGGTGGAGCTAAGAAGAGCGGCGGGATGCGGGATTGAAAAAACCTATTTTAGACCCCCATATTCGTCCTCGTTTTCTATAGAAAATCTTTAAAATTTTAAATAAGATTTAATAAAGATTTTACTTACTTACTACGTACTTACATTGACTATACTTCACGGGACTACAGGACTTGGGGTTTTTAAAACCAGGATACAGGTAAATCATTCCCTGTTTATTTTGGGATAAATAAAATAAAAAATCAATTTTCAGACATTCTTTCGGTTCGTCACACCTTCCCGACGATTTTTGAGAGTTTTTAAATAGCAGTTCCTGCGTTTTAGATAACCCTCTCCCACCAATCTAAACGGAGAGATCGCCAGAGTGGGATTGCGGAGACGCACGATTCCATTGGCGCGTCACGAATTTGTCTTGAGAGAAAAATACTGTAGTGTTTTTGTAGTCTAATGATATCTGGTGATATGGAGGCTCGCCGAGTTTTTGGCAGTGGTCAAGCAATGGCCGGCTATCAAAGGCTTTAGGAACAACCTCGTTTCCAGGGTCTCTCTTCTTCCCGCCGAACAATCGCTTTTGGCGGGAAGAAGAGAGACCCTGGGAACGAGGTTGCTTTTGGAGTACCTTGACAAGGAGTCAAATTTTGTCATGCGTGCGCAGTAATTGAGTGTATTAGATTGCGAGTAGTCTCTTTCTTTCCTAATTTTTCGGGGGGCGCGAGAAGGCAAAGCGGCGATGGGAATTTGCATAATCGTGATCATTATTACCGCTCGCGCCTGGGCTCCGAGTAAAAACGACCTGACCCCCCGGAAACCGGCCAAAGGCCGAGACGTGACAACAAGAAAGTACGAGGAAAAGCACACTGGAAAAGGGTATCTATGAAGGCTGATGGGAAAGGAGACTTAGGACTTCTTCTTTCATCCCTTCCCACCATTTTTCGAGATTTATTAGACTGATAGAAAATGACGCGCGTTAGCAATACTGGGAGAATTCGAAACCCGAGCCACGATACATAAATTCTCCCAAACTTTCTCGAGTGTTTGCTCCAGGTTATGTAAACACAAAGAGACCATTTATCATTTTTTATAAATAAAGCCAACAAAATGCATCGCGCAAAATGACTACACAACCAATGAGCGCGCTCGTATATGGTCAAAATTTCATAAAAGAGAATAAAGCTACGAGTCAGGTAGAAGTCATCTTGCAAATGAATGAAAGAAACAAAGAAATGAAACACACTCCTAAGTTTCAGACAAGCCTTTAATACTATTTTCCCTACCGATGTCACACACCAACTAACAAAATAAATTGAAACAAAAACAATCCCCCCCCCCCCCCCCCCGCAAAAAAAAAAGAAGAAGAAGAAATAAACAAGCTCTTAGCTTTCCAGAGACATCGTGTCATCACAATTCCTATCAGGGTGGGTGTGGAGAGGACAGTGAGCTTTAAAACTAACCAATAATACTGGGTCCTATGTTTCTGTGTAAACCTGGCAGAGTTCAGAGGCAGTAGAGGAGTAACAGGTCGAAAATAAGTGTGGATTAGTTTCAACATAGTCTAACACATTAGCCCCAATTTATGTACTATTAAACTACGCGCAAAATCAAGTCACTACAGCTGCATATTTTCACAAGGATATTTCACAACTACCACTGTTAAAATCAAACTGTAAATTAATTTCAAAGTTTGTTATACCACTTGCAGTTGACTGTAGTATTATTACAAGTCACTTATTGTTTTCTGTTGAGTCGCGTCTGTCCATGACAATGTTTCTGCAATGCTTGTTGTTTGATGCATTTTGAACTTTAACATTCCACTTTCTACAGGGAAATCTGATTATAACAACTACTGACATGATACACTTCGTTATATATTGTTATATATTGTTACTTAATTATCTATTTAGTCAGTCCATTTTCCTGTCAGTTGTTCTAGTTAACTGTTTGCTGCCTTTTCTGTGCACACACCACATCCACTATTGTGAAGTCTTGTTGTTAGTTGGTTATTTTGTTACAGTTACGTACATGTGTACAGCGCGTATTGTCGAATGTCTGTTCTGTTTGGGTTTACATTGTGATTATTGCTTTGAAGGCTTCCTTCTTTCCTGTCACTGTGCATGTCAAACGTTTGGCTGTTTTCAGATCCTTATTCCCACAATTGATGTCAGTGTTTAGTACATACATATATTTCAAAGTTTTGTCATTCTGTCATAAAGTAGTCTGTCTCTGTCAGCAGGTGTTGAGGAGGTCCTGTTATTGGCCTCAACTTTACACCCTGTTGTAGTTTAATTTGGCTTTTGCTGTTGTTGCTGCTGTTGCTGCTGCTGGCGCTGCCGCTCCCATTTCAAGAGCTGCAGCTTCCGTTTATGCCTCCCCATCCCTCGTATTGTCCACTGTCCATCCTGTAGACGGTTTCTTGTTTGTAATATGTTCATTTTTACTGTATTATCTTGTTCTCTGTCATTTTTGGAGGCAGTTTTTTCCCTGATTGATTTAAAACGTCATTTTCTGTCAAACTGATCGTTACAGTCCAAGAACACAAATGAAAGGAGGTATCTACTCAACTCCTTTAGAATCCAAGGCTTGTCTTTCACACTTCCATCTAAGACAAAGCTCCTACTGACTTTGATTGCTGATCTGGTTTCTGTCCTTGTACATGTTTAAAGTGATATGTTTGCTTGTCTAAGAGTCTAGCCCATGATGTTCCATTCGTGTTGGTCTTGAAAACCTTCCATCCTCTTACAAGACTACATAGCACTGGTATTGTTCAAACTGTGTTATGTTTCACTTCGCTGTCACATCTTGTCACTTGTGGGTTTGTCCATCTTGTTTCAAATAATCTTTCCAAAGGAAGCCTTTTGTTTCTATAGCACTGGATAGTACAGATGTATTTTTGCCATGGTGCGCAGTTCTGTTTGTTGTCCAGTAAATACACTATAAGCATTACTACTTCAGTCATTGGATCCATACACTTACAAACAACTCACAACAACAGACATCACATGCTTTTTTGAAAGCTGTTACAAATTTTACAACACTAATATAACTCATTTTGATCATAACATTGAAATGCCTTGCTCCAGTGAGACAAGCTGTTACAATAGCTTTTACTTGACCTCTCAGAGGCAACAATCAAGGTTCTAACAAAAAATACAACAAAATAATACATTTAACACCACATTTAAACACCCAATGTTGTCTAGTCTGTACATTGTCTTGTCGTAGCACGTCGAGAGCTTCTTGCAGTCCAAATCTTGCAGCACACACTTGGCATGCATCTTTGGTACAAGAAGTATGAAGCTCCAATGGGATAAACAGCTATCGACCACTGAGATACTTCATTTTCATCTTCTTCTTCATCATCTTCTTCATCATCATCATCAACAGTCATTATTGTCTTCAACTTTGAAGCTGGCGGGCATTGTGGAGTCTGCACCAACACTCAGCTCAGTTGGAAGTTTTGTCC
Organism: Desmophyllum pertusum; assembly: GCA_029204205.1. NCBI lineage: Eukaryota > Metazoa > Cnidaria > Anthozoa > Scleractinia > Caryophylliidae > Desmophyllum > Desmophyllum pertusum. The sequence continues at coordinate 2,942,509 of MU826826.1, forward strand.
AGTTACTCAATCTCGTTCCCAGAGGTCCTTGTTGGCCGCTTCACCCGCTGGACAAGGGTAACGAGGACTCTGGGAACGAGAGTTACTAAGATATCAGTCCATTGCTACATGGGTTATTAGTTTCAAGTTAGTAACTACTATTAGTGTCAGGTTAATTGTTAGTAATAGAAATGTTTTGTTACATGTACATGTTCCGACATGGTAGTGCTCACAGACATAAGCAGCAAACAGTTGTTTTTTCTACAGTCTTGTAAGTTTAAACTTTCTTGTCTTAAACTTAAAAATAATGAAATAATACCTGTATCAAAAACCAAACATAAAATTTAAAAAAGTTTAATTTGGGATTTTTTTCAATCGACCACAAGAAACTTGTCTTTGATGAATAATTTGCTATTTCTGCCCCTCTTTTGCTTACCTGGATAGCTACAATCAGCACAAGCCGAGAGCTATACACAGGTGACTGAGTGAATACACATAGTTATATAGCTAAACAGTGAAGACATATGATACTTCTAATCTGAAACTTATTTTCCGAGTCCGAATGTCTCCACTACTTCTATAGGATTTAGTTCCCCTACTCTCTCTATACAGCCCTAATTTGATTTCCCCTAGTGTGACGGGCTGGTGATCAAGCCTAGTACGTATATAATGCAAACAGCTGTGCTAGTTATCTTAAGTGGACAAGAAAAGTATCAAAATGTCATCAAAATGCAATGCTACACATCATCTTGTCCTGTCCAATGTCTGATGAATGATTGTGCCCCCCAAAACATAAAATGGCTCCTCGGGGACAACAGTAAGTTATCAACCACAAAGAGTTTCTGGCTTGGTTTCTTCTTCTCTCTTCTTCTCCTTGACTGACCTATCAGTGTATAGCCTGCTTCTATCAACACAAGCTGAGAGCTGACCATAACTGAAGGCTGTGTTGTGAAATTGTGTACGTATTACTCCTGTGTTTAATGATAGCTAATATGGTGCATTATACTGTTAGCTGTGCAGTTTGAAGTGATGGTCCTGTCGAGCTGTTGTGTCCTGTCAGTGTATGGTTATTGTTTGCTATGCTCAATGTAATCTACCAAAATACACATTAAGAGAATGTGATTGTTAATGGCTTCTTGATTTTGATTTCTAGTCTAGTTTATCTGATTAGCAGAAGCTAAGAGCTGACCAGAACCACGTGAAATTCCAGTGAATACATGACTTTTGTGCAAGTGCTGTTTTCCTCTTGTTCATTACTATTATCTAAACAAATGTGCAATATTAGAAGTTGTTAGTATATGCTATGAAGTGAGTGTTGTGATTATGTATCCCCTTCAGTCTCGTCTGTCATGTCAACTACAAGCAGTACAACAATGTAATTCATTTGCATTTGTGTCAAATCAAGTTAACATCGAAATTTACTACAATAATCGTGTGGAGTGGTAGAGGTGAAATATCCCAAGGTTTGAGTAATACAAGTCTTCCTAAAGCCTGGTTTTCACTAGTGACGCAAGCATAAGCGCAAGCAACATGCGCAGATGCAGTAATGTGTTAATCATCAGTGCCTTTTGTTTAGGACAAATCAATATGTTACTGCGTCTGAGTACAGATGTTGCTTTCGCTTGTGCTTGCGTCGCTAGTGAAAACCAGGCTTAATGTACTGTCAATCCACAGGAATGCACCACAAGGATAAACACATTACATAAGCAGATGCTAATCTTGGGCTCATATATGTACCACCTAATGGACAGAATCTACCTACATGTATATGGTGGTATAGGAGAAATTTGATGCTATGATCACTCGTGGGACTTAAAGATTTAAGTACACTAGGAAAAAAATAAAAGATCAATTGTTTGTATCCTGCTCTACTCCTTTGAACTGACCTGTTACCACCAGGCCCCAATGGCTCAAAGGATGGATAACGCTATCCACCAGACAATCACTATCCATTGGATAGCGCAGTTGGTTTTGTTAACATTTATTCATTGGATAGTGGTTTATCTGGTGGAAAGTGTCATCCATCCTTAGGACATCTGGGGCCTGATAATAACAAACGTTAACTAAATAACAAAAGTTTCTTTAAAAGTAAATTAAAATTAGAATGAAGAAAATCAGTACGGTGGATGTGCAGAAAGAACAGACATGTTTTTGTCTTTGACGTTTTGACAGGAAAAAAGCAGGCTAAAAACAACTGATATGGGGGTCTCTAAGCTCGCACATTCACTAATTCTGGGTATTTCTTGGTGTTGCAAAACCAACTGTTTGAATTGAACCATTGTTGTTGGATGGGAGGTTAGCAATATTGCATGTTGGAGTGGGTATCGTTTATAAATAAGAGCGGACTGGAAAAACGTCCAAAATACATGTAATTTCACTCACATTTTGGACATTTTTCCAGTCCGCTCTTCTATTGTGCATTTTATTTTGAATCTTTTGTTTTGCATCATTGGTAATTGCAACACCAAGAAATGGCCCTTAAATCTAAAAAAAGAACTTTCAGTTCTGTTTAAAAAAAAAATCACTGTGATTAAAACACCCTTCCTCTGAGGCACACAACAGATGTTGCACTCAAGCAAATGACTCAACAGTGTTCTTGATGATTCCGAGGGCTTCGTGGAGCTGTTCTTCTGTGATAACCAGGGGTGGTGTAAAGCGGATGATGTGATCATGGGTGGGCTTGGCTAACAGACCATTATCCTTCAGTTTCAAACACACTTTCCAAGCATCAAAATCTAAAAGAAATAAACAGAAAATAATAAGCATATTCACAGAGTGGCTCTGTCTAGTTTCAAATTAATTTTTTGCGTCAAAATCAACAAGTTCAGTACAGTGTGACCACTCCAACCAAGGCCACCTGACAAAATTCTGTTCAAATTAGCAAATGAAAACCTTGGAACAATAGATTTCCCACAAATTAAAATGGATCTAAGCAAACTGCACACTACAAAAGCAATAATTTGTGACCATTTTTATTGTTTTAACACTTGATCAATTTGCAAAGAATTTGCTTGGTTGGAGTAGTCGTGCTATAATTGAAACATTTTGAGAAAATATCACGTTTAAATTAAATTAAATTTAAAAATGACTGTGGAAATCGCAATAAAGGTCCACACTTTCACAGTAACACTTCACGTAGCTTTATTGTAGATCGCAACCATCACTAAAAATCCCAAAAAAGAAACCCATGCTCCGGACTTAAACAAATTACACTCATTGGCTAGAAAGCTCTTTTCAGGCAGGTCCACTCAAACTACAAACACGCACACTTCTGTCATGCGTGACTTGTACGCAATCCTTACTTGGACAGTAACGCGACAAAACAAAGTCACACAATGCACCCAATATAATCCGATAGTTTCCGTCAATGACATAAAAACATTAGTTTTTGCAACAGTTCAGAAACATGTTCATCTGGGACATATTCAAAATCCTTATTTCCAAAAAGAAGCACCAAATTGAAACCAGACTATACGTAAAGAATACAGTAGCTTTGAAGGATTAACAGTTTAGATTTTGGAGTTTTGATAATGTCAGATCAGAGTCTGTTTGGGCTGTTTTACCTTTGAAGTAGACAATACAACATTTACCTCCCAAGGCATTTGTTTACAAAATGTAGTAATACTGTTTACAATCTTACCATCTGTTGGTTTAATCTCTATAGCATTCATGAGTCCCTTTCCTCGAGCAGTCTTGACAACAGCTGGGTTTAACTTCATTAATTCAGGGATCATGATTTCTCCGAGCCTTGCAGAACGTTCAGCAAGTTTCTCTTCCTCTAGAACCTAAAAGAACACGATAATTATCTGGTAAATAAATCATACAAATAATAATAAAAGATGTTAAACTGTCAGAATGAAGGAAAAACAGTTCCTAAATATTGTTTCAACAATAGCTTATTGTTAGAGGAAACAATACTTAGGATACATCTTAGTTTCTGAGGGCTTCACGAATCCGGCCCAAGGTCTCTAAAGCCTAACAAAATCATTCACAGCTGTTTCACTCTGGAATATGGCCAATGATTAGGTCAGTAGCTCAAAATTCACCCAAGGCTTGTTTACACAACATTCTACACCTTCACACTGTTTTCACTTGGGTATTCTTTTCATCTTTGCTCCTTTGGGAATTTGTTCATGATAAATTTAGAAGTTAGCACTTTGAAAGTGAGGCTTGGGGTGAATTAGCTAACCTGACATAAGTACAGTCAACCCTCTCTAATACGGACACCAAAGTATCCGTATTAGAAAGGTGTCCGTATTAGAGAGTTGTCCATATTATAGGTCATGAATATGACATCACTCTAAAGGCTTCACAGACGATAAGAAATGTTGATGATAAATGGCGATAACATGTCGATAAACTGATTGAAAACAAATGCTACTTTTATTGTATGGACAATGGGACAATTGGTTAACTTTGATCTGTAACCACAAACAGGAAATTGCATTGAATATCGATGAATACGAACTGTTATCACTGGAGTTTCTGTAATAAAGAGGTTAACTTTATATGAATTTGCTCTCTGGGGCTGATATTTAGTGTCCATTGTCCGTATTAGAGAGGGTCTGTATTATAGAGGTTTTCTGTATAGAGAATACAGTATATGAGCATTTTGCCAGGACCAAGGAAATTGTCCATAATAGAGGTGTCCGTAATAGAGGTGTCCGTATTAGAGGTGTCCGTAAGGAGAGGTTCGACTTTATGCATATTCAATATCAAAATGGAAAGCCACAAAAGAAATAATAATATTATTATAATAATTCAAGCAAATGTTAAGAATGTCTTACTTTCAAAGCGGTGATAGCAACTTTACATCCAAGTGGATTTCCACCATATGTTGAGCCATGCTGAAAAGAAATACATAATAATATTGTTATTGAACTAGCATGAGGTCTGTATTGGGGAAATATTGGTCAAGTTCTTTTTTTGCAAGTTTATGGACCGAGCTGAAGGAAAAATGTTTCTACTTAATACAAAACAGTTTTCTTTTGCTCGATGTTTCATAAAAGGAATTCAGCAAAATGAGTTTGTGAGCGGTCCATCTTAGCAGTCCGTATCGTATTGCAAAATTTGGACCGCTCGGGGAGCCAATCAGAATGCTCCTTTTAATCATGCATAGACCAGTTTGCCATATAATAAAATAATGTTTTCAGCCTATGCTGCCCAAAAACACTTGTTTCAAAAAATGATCGAGAGAAAATATTGCATTACCTGCCCTGGTTTGATAGTAAGCATAACCTCATCATCGCAGAGAACAGCTGAAACCTAAAAAACAAACTGCTTGTTAAGACTAGTTAGGGATAAGGTTGGGATTTCTCTCTTTATTTCATGGTTAAACAAAACAAGTACGGTTATGTCCATTCCAATTCTAAGGATCAGAGTAGCCATGCAGATGACTCATCAGTAACTCCAGTTTCTCTGTAGCATGAGGCGACAGGGAGTATTACTCTCGCTTACATGCACGCTGTATTGAAAAACCTAAATTCACCAGCGACAATTTTCTCGCTTAAGCAATGTAAATATACATTTGTATGGCGTCATTTAGCTTCATTTACGTCTAGCCGTAAAATTGGATGTTTAGCTTCACGCTAAAGTCAAAACTTGCAATTGGGCCGTGATAAAACACATTAGTTTGAACAGTATGAACTGAACATTGTATCGAAGCTTTCATAACGAAGAATAAATTTAATATGTTTGCTGTGTCTCGCATCTCCAAGTCGAATGTGTTACACACGAATCACATGACACGGCGTGACGGCAAACCCGATGGTTGAACCTTGTTGTGCTAGCATGCTGCGGCTACTGTAGATCTTTGAACACTAAACAGGAAAGAATGACAAAAGAACGCAAATGGTTTGAGAATAAAGCGACAGGACGCCGAAAAGAGTAGCAAAGCAGAGGGATTTCAATGCTTTTCAAAGTGTTGTGGTCAAGACAAGATTGTTTGAAAATTATATCAGTGTTTACATAGTTTCGTATTTTAAAACCGTATTTCTCATTTTAACTAACGCGTGATCGACTTGTCTTTTGTTTTGCTAAACAATGTCTCACAAAAGAAATTTTGGGAATGAATAACAAAGGCTAACGCGTTAAAGAAAACGCGTGGACCTAACGCGTTATGGCAAACGCGCGCACGCATTTCCTTCGCGTTAAGATTGCGCGTCAAATGCGAAGGCGATGTTAGCTTATCTCTGAGCGGTACTGTACTTTGATACCCAGAACAAGCAGAGGTTCAACAATAATACTCTGGACATTAATGTGTGACCACTAAATTTTATAAACAATGGGCAAACATATGGGATAATCAAAACACTTAAATGTAACTTACTGGGTAAACACCACCAGATAGAGCTTTTCCTAGAATGACCATATCTGGTCTGACATTCTCATGGTCAACACACAAGCGCCTAAAATATAACACACAGAGGAGGTTAGCTGACAAATGGTGAAATACGAGACATGGAACCATGTATTGGTAATTTCTTCCCAGGTTCCTCACTTGACGTAAATAAAATTTTCCTTAGAAATCACCCCCCCCCCCTTGAGCCAATTGACAAAAAGACCATTTAAAACTTTGTTAACAATGTTGGCACAGTGGCATAATGACTAGACGTGTGTCAAATGCAAGTTCCAGAGGCTGACATTTTAAGCCTGGCCATTGGTCTTGTGTAGTGTTCCTTGGCAAGACACTTTACACTCTCAGCTTTCTATGTAAATCTGGGTTTGAGCCTGGGGTTGTGTTCTTGGGCAAGACACTTTATTCATCAGGGGCAGATCCAGGATCTTTTTATAGGGGGGTCCCAGGGTTTTCCCAAAATGTGAAGTACATTGAAGGATATTTTTTGGAACTAGACATCAGTAGTAAAGGCGTGGAGGTGGTGTTTGGGGGTCTCCCCCAGAAATAAATTGAGATTTCAGGCTCTGAAAAGTGCATTTTGGTGGATCCTGGAGATGGTTTTGCTATATTATGGATAACGGAGAAAGCAAAAAAACCCCAAGGTCTGATGGGGGGGGGGGGGGGGGGGGGGGGGGGGGTCCGGACCCCCTGACCCTCCCCCTGGATCCCCACTGTTCATGCAGTGCCTTTCTTTAATGAAATGTTAGAACTGGACAAAATGCTGGGGGTTACTTGCGATGGACAAGCATCCCGTCCAGGGAGGAGGAGCAATACCCTTAGTCCCTTCATGCGACAGAAACCAGAGTTGAGCACTGGCACTGATGAGCCACCTAGCTCCTCATATCCATTGGATTGGAACATAGCTAAACCTCAATCTAGCGAGCCATGAACTAGCATCCCATCCAGAGGAAGTTACAATACTCCTAGCTGCTTCACTACAGCGACCAGAGTAAGTGGACTTGGTAGTAGACTATAAACATTTTTTACAGGGCAAAGTATGTGACTTTATTATGGGAAGTTCTCTTTCACAATAATGCACAAAAAGTTTGCATACCTTCCAGTTCTACAAAGTCCAGTTTGTACTTCATCAGCTATGAAAAGAACCTGAAAAGACAATGCAACAATTCCTAAGCTGGTTACCGCTTCCAAGGCTGCAAATAATTTTTTTTCTTGAAAGGACATGTGTCCGACTAAGTCACCATTTTGGTCGGACCAAAACAAAAATAAGGTCGGACATCATATTGCAGTACCGCTTGATAAGAGAACCCGCTTATCTAACGTTTTGTCAATGCAGAGTAAAACTACGTATAGTTTGTGTTTAGAACAAAGCGTGTTACAATGCTATAATGTGTTAGTGTCTAAATGGAAGGCCAAAAAAATTGTCTGGATAATGTCCGACCACAGTTGGAATTTCGTCGGACATTGGCAAATTTTGGTCGGCCATTGTCCAATGACCAACTGTTATTTGCAGCCCTGACTTCTATTTAGTCATTTATAGCAACAAAAGCACTGTCCTAAACTTTATAAAGAGGGTGTATTAGCAGACAGTTCCTGAGAATAAATAGACAATTAAACTTTGGGCTGCCTCCTCAGGGCTCCAGGCTAGTAAGCCAAATATTTTTTCATTTCCAAAACATGAGCAAGTGAAGTTAAATTTAAGCAGAGCACTCACCTTGTGTTTGGAACAGAGCTCCCGGACACCTTTTAAGTATCCATCATCAGGAATCACCACTCCAGCTTCACCTTGTATTGGTTCCACCATGAATGCACACGTGTTGGGATCACTGATGGATTTCTACATAAACACAGCATAGTAAGTACCCTGAGAGACAGAGATTGACTTCTCTTTTGGCGCGCACGCGACGAGAAGGAACTTCTGCACACAACCGCATGATCCTTTGATCTTGCCGCATCCACAATCTGGGACAAATAAATTTAAAAAGTGCGCGCACAGGCCACTTGTATGCGTTGTGGTTCAAATTTTTTTTTGGTTTAAAATTTTTCAAACCAGTTTGATTTTTATTTTCCTTTGTCCAATATTCATTACCATAATCTGAAACAAAGGAAAATCAAAATCAAACTGGTTTGAAAAATTTTAAACCAAAAATAAATTTAAACCACAACATATGCGTCAGTAAAAAAATTTTCCTTTCAAAAACTGCTTCAAACTCGCTAAATCAACAGAAACAATAATCATCTATTAAAAAAATATATTTTACTAATTAAATTGGAAATTGAGCGGTTGTGTGCAGAGGTTCCTTCTTGTCGCATGTGGAAAGAGAAGTGTATCTCTGTCTCGCAGGGTACACAGTAAGGTAAGAATACGCATAGCTTCCAGCTGCTATTGACAGCAATTTCACCACACTTGCCGGCCATGAAATCACGTATAGGTAAAATTAAACTTCATGCACGGTAACAAAGTGGGAGACGTGGTGGCCTAATGGTTAGCGCGTTGGACTCTGGATCGAGCGGTCTGGGTTCGAGCGCTGGCCTGAGTCATTGTGTTGTGTTCTCTACTCTCTCAGTGCCTCTCTCCACCCAAGAGTATAAATGGGTACCGGGATAAGCTCCGGCAGTGTGGCCAGTTTGGCCCGAGTGCGGCTTTACCTTTTATGGTAACAAAGTGTCCTGCAAGCAATTTTCCATATCATCAGAAACAATAATCATGATTCAACATTGACAGTAGGAAGGGGGAAAAGCCCAGGGGGGTACTCCTCAAAATTTTTGGTGAGGGTGTGCAGCCCAAAATATTCAGACCAAAATATGTGATTTTTGATACCCTATTTCAGACCTATAAAATTAGTACACGTGTCTAATACATGACTTCAGCTACCCAGGAATGGGTTCCATTTACGCAAACATTAATATTTGAAAAGGCTTCAAATCCCCCGATGTTAAAAGCCAAAAAAGCCAAACCAAATTCCAGACCAGAGTGCGCAAAACATACCTTATTTCAGACCAAAATCTCAGGCCCGTAGACAGGATTTTTAATGGGGGTATGTGTTTGAGTGGCAAAGTTGGGGTCGTACGAGCACCGAAGGCGCTAGCTACTAAGGGGGTCCGGGGCATGCCCCCCGGGAAATTTTGAAAGATTAGGTTGTCTGAGACTGCATTTCGTGCGTTTTGAAGGCAGTATGATATGAAACCAGGCAGCCAAAAGCAAACGTAAAAACATGAATATTTCTGGAACTGTTCAGTTAAAGAAAATACCGATGAAAGAATACTAAAAATACATAATGCGGACCTTCGATTAAAGACATTTTTAAGCCAAAGGAGTGAATATTTGGATGAAAATGACTCGCTTGATGTTGTCTTTGTTGATGAAGACACGATATGTAAACACGTTCAAAGCTGCGATTGTTTGATTCAGACTTCATTTTCAAACCAAAAGGTGGACTATAGGTGGACCTCCACAGCCCGTGTGGGGGGGGGCGGACGCACCCATCGCACCCACCCCCGGGCCTAAATCTATACCCTATTTCAGACCAAAACGGCTCAAAAATCATACCCTTTGAGGCAGCACATACCTATTTCGCTTATATAAGGGAGTACCCCCCCCCCCCCCCGGGGAGAAAGAAACCCAGGAGAAAAGGGGGAGGGGTGGCTACAGGAAGCGGGAAAAGAGAGGGTGGGTAGCAGGATCCCCAAGGTTGCGGGAACAAGGAGAAATAAATTATTGGAAATTGTTTCACAACATTGCATAATATTTTGCAACGAAAAAGGAACAAAGAGGTGGGAACCTGGGAGTAAAATGTATTGGGAAGGCCCCTCCCCAGCCTCCCCTCCTCGTTTTTAGGGATGATGGAAAAAAACCTTTAAAATTATGTTGTGATATCTTTATACTGATGCTACCCGTTGCATTGTGGTTAAACACGTGGCGCCAACCCATTGTGTCTGGTGATCTTGAAAAACAAAACAATAAACACTTACCTCCAACGCCTCAAGATCATTGTAGGGAATAAGCTCAAACCCAGGCATAAAAGGGCCGTATTCACTGTAGCAATCCGGATCAGATGATGACGAAACAGCTGCAAGTGTCCTCCCCCAAAAATTATTCTCAGCGAAGACGATTTTGGCTTTGTTTTCTGGGATTCCCTTGACTTGATAGCCCCATTTTCGCGCCAATTTACACGCCGTTTCGCCACCTTCAACTCCTGTGTTCATGGGCAATATTTTGTCGTAGCCAAACAGCTTTGTTGCGAACTCTTCGTACTCGCCCAAAACATCGTTGTAAAACGCTCTGGACGTCAACGTTAAGATTTCTGCTTGTTCTTGAAGCGTTTTGACGATTCTAGGATGACAATGTCCTTGATTCACTGCCGAGTACGCAGCGAGAAAATCGAAGTAGCGTTTGCCCGTCACATCCCAGACGAAGGTTCCTTGTCCCTTCGACAAAGCTGCTGGCAAGGGGTGGTAATTGTGGGCTCCGTAAGTGTCTTCCCGTTTGAAAATGTCTTCTGGTGTAAGCTGGTGTGTGGTCGCGGCGGCTGGAGAAGAATACAGTCTCGTCGAACGAAACAGATTTCTGTTTAGAGGACGAGCACAAAAGCGAAGCATTGTTGCGAAATTAGGAACTAAATCAAAGAATTAAAAACCGATGAACAACTAAAGTAACTAAATCTTTCAAATTACGAATCAATTTAAAGCTAATTAGAATTGCATGACATTGGATTGGGGAAAACAATATTCGCCCTCCACTCCAACCACGACCATTCAAGAAAAGATCGAGCGAAGTGAACGAGGAGCTTATATCCATTCCGAGACATACCATATTTGGAGACTGAAGAATAGAGCCAGTCCCCCTCCGAAAAGTTGACTGTAGACAAACCAAAAATAGGGCCGGGAGGTATACCATGGTGCTACTGTAAGAGAGGTAGCTTATTTCAAGTAATTTCAGTTTTTGTTTTTAAACTAAAATCACGCATCTCCACAAAAAGTCTGAAAAGTAGCACTATTAAAGGTCGTGTTCTATTGGGGTCAACCGTTTCAACCGCAACCGGCCGTTCTCAGGTTGTCCAGGTTGAAAAACTGTTGAAACCGTGGCTCTAGGTTGGGTTTCCCAATAGAACACTTATGATAAGTTGCAATCATCTCCGGCAATGAGGCCACCAACACAGTATGACGGTGTTTTTTTTATTTTTATTCGCGTGCAGCCCTAAACGATACCTTGATGGCTAAACTCGGCGTTTCGTCCTGAACACCCTAAGTGAGACCAAAATCCGTAATTTAGACCCCTAAACGAGACGACGAGCATCCCCGTTACTTTTATATAGGAGTCCACCCCCACCCTCCGGGGTTGAAACCGTTTAAACCTAGTTTCGGATGGAACAGGGGCACCCAACGATGGTTTTCTCCCGCTGTCTGGTGTGCTTTTAAAGGAGAACTGAAGCCCAAATCCAAGCACTTTTTTTGTTTCTTGATTTTAATAATTATACAATATAAAACAATGTTCGATAGTTTTTTTCCTTTCAAACGGCAATTTTCACGCAAAAAAACGAAGCTTTTTACTGCCTATTTGGCTCTTGTACGGCGGCTCGGAAAGCGCCTGTCAGCGGTTCTTTCTGAAGTTTATGACGTATGATATGGGGAAGAAGGTAAACATGGCAAAGAGCCTTGTATGCACGTTCGACGAGGTATCGCTTTGAAAGAGCAAGAAACAAGTTTGGGGAAGTACAAAACTACCAGAGTGTCCACATCTATAATTCAAATCTTTCAGGGATTGTGTAAGTTTAGTTTATATTGACAGATCTTACTCGTTTACCTTAGGAATCGAATGTCGAAAACACGTAAGCTTATATTTGCCAAATTATGTGATTGCCGCACATTTTGCAAATGTTACTTGCACAGCGACTGTTTTTGGCCTTTGACAGAAATCTTATGTAGAATTTGCTAAGTATAAATGTTTTTCCAGTTCCTTTCATTATATTGCGCAGATCCCGCTTCGTTTTATAGAGTGAGTTGTAGTTGGAACTAGACAAGCGTAGATCGCAAGTCACGATGCAAACGGCTGATAACAGAGTACAAATAAAATTTTGAAATCTACGATGGACTTTGGTTTTTCTTTTTATTTACGTAGTATACTTTCCAGTCTTCCGTAAGGAAACCCGCATAAATGTAAACTCCTTAGCTGTAATAATCATATCAATTCAGCTCTCTGCTGATCTCGTCATTTCCAAAAACTCCATGTTGTGTTCCGGTTGTGTTCGGAGCATTTCACGGCCGACTGTTTTTAGCGTGCTTACAAGCAGAACTTCTCGGTTCAAAACCAAGAGCCTTCTCGCATCGACCCCCGCCCAAAAGCCAAGACTATCGTCCGAGAGACGTTTGTTAGAGAACAGCAGTGGCTAGTATTATGAATGCTGCCAGCTGTATACAAGGCTTCCGAGTTGTCACGCAACTGGGGCAAATTAGTGACAAAATGATAAAGCTGTTTCAAAAAAATTAATTCAACTCTTTAATAAGTTACATAACTCTTTGAGGTTGTATGCAATCTAAATATACCCTCATCAGGTGTGTAGTGGCAAGGCCAAAATGTAAGATATTTAAAGAAAGGAAAATGGAAGAGAATTAGAGGATTTGAAACCAATAAATCTCGGAGTTTTTTCTAATATTATTATTAGAAAAAAACTCTAAGATTTAATTATTTAAATTTTTAATTTAAATCCAAATAGGCAACCCCCAACCTGAAGTACTCTTTTTAATATTTGGTGCTCATTTTTCCATTCTTAAAAATTCATCTGTCATCTGTTCCAGAAACTGAAATGAACTGAATATTAAATCTAAAAAATTGAAAAGAAAAGAAAAACATGAATTATACTTTATACAATACCCAGAACTTTTACTGTACTGTATTTCCATTTCCTCTTAGTAACCAAAGGTTAGCACCACATGAATCAAAAACCCCAGGAATGGAGTGCAACACTCACGGCCCTGCACATTACCAAAATATTGCTAGCAAACCTAGGCCTCCTAGAGCAGATTTTATTGCTAAGCATACATCAAGATATTCAAATAATTAAAAATGGCAATGATCGTGCCTGCACATAGCATAAATATTTTAATATAGTCAGAGATACAAAGGGTACAAATAACTTTTATTTACATTGAATTGTTTCCATCCGAGAAAGTGTTTAAGACTTACTCACTATGAAATATATCTATGCCTATCTATGCTTTGGAAGCAGACATGTTCCCGGGGTTTCTAATCAAACAAAATCTAACTGAAAACCAATCGAACTCAATCAAACGATTGGTGTTCAATTGGGTTCGGCAATTGAACATAATCGCATATTTAATTTTATGTGAGTTTGATTATTGAACCAATTGAACACAATCGAACCAAATCCAGTTCGATTGTGTTCAGAATCAACCTTTTCATTTTATTATAACGGAATAAACCGAAAAACACCCCAAAATATTAAAAGATTAAGTAGGTAATTGAATGTTCGATTATGGTTAGATTGAGTTTGATTATCATATGTTCGATTGACAACTTTTTCTTGTGAGTTTGCCAATGTTCAATAGAGTTTGATTACCGAACATTCGATTAGACACCCCAGGCATGTTCCACTAAATTAGCAAAAATATATTTTCTTCTTGCTACTTTACTACTACAAAACATAATGACATTACAGTGTCGACAGCTGCAGTAATCATAACAAATCTACAAATTTTGCAGCAACATGTTCAACTAAATATACAAGAAGTTTAGAATGTATTGTTTTTCTGTCTTTCAGTGAACTTACATGTACAATGTAATGTAATGAAATGAATAAATAAATAGAGAAATTAAAATGTAACCTAAAAATAAATATTTAAGACATTCAAATCAGAAATTAATAAAGGGATAAAGAACCAATCGACTCAGAAGAGGAGAATGAAGGAGAAGGTGGTGAAGTCCAACATAAACAACCAACTGTATATTTGCTGAGGTGATTGTGAAGCGAAGGCTTTCAGTTTTGGCTGACTAATATTACTGCTGCCAACAACTTTAGGAGCTCAATCAAAACTTTGATGAATCAGGTCAGTTTCCATGAGCATGCAAAGTTCAAAACTGTTTGCCATGAAATACACTGATTAATTCAGTTCCAGTTCTGCTGGTTTGAAACCTGCGTATTGGCCACTTTCTTCAGGAAGTTATTTACGAATGGCCTTTTCAACGCACGCTGGAATCACCCGCTGGTTTTTTTCCCCAGTACACCATGGACCCACCAGTGCTGCTAAGCGCCATGTTCTACGGAATTATGGAAAAAAACATTACGGTGACTACAATGCAAGATTAATAGATTCATGTATTAAAAGGGAACCGAAAAACAGAAATGTGGACAAAACACTGACCCCCAGTCCATGTACCACCCCTGACTCGTCCCCAGTCGTCTCCTTGTGAGAAACTTGTAAGACGCGGTGGATGATGATATCCCCCGTGTCTTGTGACTCCCAACAAAGGAGACAAGAGAAGACGACTGGGGACTTACATTACACCCCAATGGACTACCTAAATGGACTACCCAAAAATGGACTACCCCTAAAAATACTGGAAATATTCAAAGAAACTGCTATTATACTTTTTTTGTGCATAACTTGTTTATTTCCGTCCTACATCGTTGCCTTTTTGAATAATTATTATGAATAATGAAAAACTGCTGAACACAAAACGAGAAGGCTCAAATCAAATCGGGGCGGATCCAGGGGGTGGGGTGGATTGGCTGGCTAGCCACCCCCCTAAATCCACCAAAAAATAAACAAATTACATTTAAAATCGAAAATACATGTAAATAAAAGCACATCGGGCAGGTATGAAAATTGTTGTTGTTGTTAGCAAACAATTAAAATAATTAGCGATCACCCTCCCCCCCCCCCCCCCCACACCCTCTTTCAAAAATCCTGGATCTGCCCCTGTGAAATTGTGAATCTTTATCTAGCTGTATTTTACGTTTTCATTTGACAACAAAACGACCGAGCAATAAAAAAGGAATCCTCGAACGAAACTAGTATTTATAAAAACAAACCTGATCCGTCAAACTTTTGATTTAGCTCCTCAAGTTCTTCACAGCTGAAACATTCGTCGACCGAGGACATAGCTTCACAGCCTCCGTAAATACACCATTGTTTTGTTACCGATTCGGTCGGGTTCATCGCCTTCTTCTTCATCTTCCCCTTGTGAGTCGCTTGGTTCTTCACCAGGAGGATATTTTGGCTCGAAAAAGAACGGTTCTACACTCATAGTAAGTAACAAATTGGCAAATAACGGGATCAATAAATGCAAAGATTTGTATTGTCTTCACTGCGAAATAAACACGCTTCCCCATATCATATGTCACAGCTTACCGCTAAAAGCCGCTGACAAGAATCATGAGCCCACAGGGATCAAGCTCAAAAGCGCGGAAAAGGCAAATTCAAACCAAAATATCTCGCAAACGAATGCAACAGACACAAATAACCACCGAAACTTGGTTTTACATGTCTTAGACTTCTTAAAAAAAAAATACGAAAAATGTATTGCTTTTTGGCTTCAGTTCTCCTTTAAAGATCAGCTATAAATTTATTCTAAGCTGCGCTAGTGCGTGTGTTCCTTAATAGCGACTGTTGTGGTGAAAGCGAATTAACGCTAATTGATAACATATTTGTTAACAAAATTGAAGAGAACTATAAATGTGGTGTTCTATTTACAGATCTTTCAGATCATTTACCAATAATCCTAACAACGGGTAATTTACAGAGGCTCATGCTACTGATAGGTTTAAAATTATAAATAGTAAAACAATAAATTATTTATGCCAAGATTAGAATGCGAAGATTGGAATGACATTTACAGTAAAACAGATGTACAAGATGCTTATGACCACTTTTATAAAACATGTTTTCAGTTTTTTGACAAAAATATACCATTAATGAAACCCAGAAACAAAATATATTGAGATGGTCAGAAAGTACCATGGATAAAATTCTAAAATCAAGAAAAACTAAAAATATGTTATATAAGAAATTTAAAGAATCCGAATGAAAGAAATTAGTCAATTTAAAAGACTTACCGAAACAAATTCAATAGAGGAAAGAGTGTAGCTAAAAATACTACTACAATAAAGAGTTCAATGAGCACAAGGGTAACTTGAGATATTTATGAAGTCGTAAACAAAAGCAAATTAAAACCTGAACTACATGATTGCTTTATCGGAAATGAAACCTTAATAACTGGTAAGGTAACTCACTCAGTGTTATTCCTAACGACCTTAAAGGTCCTTAAAGTTGCACTTGCTACGGATCAAAAACATACTTTTCCTGTATTATAACAACCTTTGACAATGAAGTGAACCAACACCATGTCCATACAACGGCAACACTCAAAACTACCAAAAGTACTTTAGTTCCTTTATTGGAAGACACTTTAAAGCAATTGCACAAGAACACCTGGTATACAGTGCAACCCTGATAAAAACAGACCCGTATATATAACGAACAAACCTTGAAGAACCAGCCATGCAGGGGCGCATGCCTAAAGGCCCAGACACACGGTGCAACCCAGGGGGGGGGGGGGGGGGGGGGGGGGGTTAAAAATACCTTTTGGGGTTTGAAATTTGCGATCTGAGGACTTTTTGGGGTTAGAAATTTTGTGGTGACTTTTTTTGAGTGGAAGATTTTGGTAAGACCTTTTTGGGAGTTGAAAAAGCGTAACCCAGGGTTCTCATTTTAATGCAGAGAAAAAGGACTTTTTGGGGTTACGTTCTGGGCCGTTGGACTTTTTTGGGGTATGGTTTTAGCCTAATAGGAATTTTTTTTGGTCTAACAATTTGGCCTCATTCGAGCCTTCCCGTCACTATTATACTCGAGTACCCCCCCTGGGGGTGCAACATTGCGCGCAATGGCTAAATTGCATGGTGTCAGAATATCGCAGAAGTAGAATGAGATTCTACTTCTGCAATATTGCGAGCAACAAATTTCATCGTGTGTCTAAAACTAAAACCGTAGCTGTTCTTCAACATATTTACCTGTTTTAGGCTTGGCTAGTTTTGCAATATCTTGTTTAATAGAGAAAAGCCAGCAAATGTTGCGCGAAATGTTGCAGCGTGTAGCTACAATAAAGTGATGTGCACCGTGTCACGATATTTTAAGTCATTTTTGCGAAGTGCAAAATCACCTTTAAATTGAAGAAAGCCTAAAAATAATACTTTACTAAGATAGAAAAACACCAAAGAGGTAAAAATAAACCAAAAAGGAACAAGGATGGTTGAGAATGGAGAAGATTAAGACGGATTGTGAATGGCGAACTTGAAAAAATTGGCCAATTTTTTTCAAGTTGCACAAACCGTGACGTAGCCCCTTTAAACTCGAAACATACAGCTGATCAAATCTGACGTAACATAAAATAACATAACACATCGTAACGAAACGAAACATGTCGTAAAAAGGAATTCTTATACTGATATGCAGTTTTGATTTTGTATGAGCAAAATCCTGTTTGTCACTTATCAAGGCTGCACTGTGTATAATTCCTTTCTAATTCTCCATCGCATTCTTACACGAGGAAACCATGATTACAGGTTATTTCAACCTGACAGGAACTAGTTCTTAATAAATTATAATAAAATTAAAAAAAACTCTCTTCCACCACTCAATTGATATGCTAATAATTAACTTTAATGACAAAAATAACCTTACCCCTCCCTACCCAAGTGATTTTACTTCCTACAATTCATAGAAATGTCGAAATCCTACAATTCAGAAAATTATCCAAAATATTCCCAAGCAGTGCTCAACACTGCAGTACATTTTAAAATATTTTATTTCTGCCAATAAGTTAAAAATGATGAGTTAAATCAGGGGTCTATATTAAGACCTCTGGTTAAATAAGAATTAATTAATTGATTAATATAAATGATTGGTCAAAGTGAGCAAATATTAGCCTATGAATAGGCTCCGCTGTGGGGATAGGGTAAAAAGGAAAAAAAGGGGGGGGGGGCACAGCGGAGCCTATTCATAGGCTAAATATGATCTGAATGACCTTTGTATTTGACCTTTGTATAAATGATTGGTCAAAGTGAGCAAATTTCAATGACTATGATCTGAATGACCTTTGTATTTAAAAAAGTCAGTTATGCATAATTAGATAATAAAAACCATTGTATTATTTGCTGAGGTACATTTAAAAATTGTGCTTGTGCTGAATTTAATATTAACTATCTTGATGTAATTGCACCTGTGTGCGAAACTAGTCGATCTGATTAGAAACACATTTTGTTTGAATTGTTCTGATGTTTCAGCGCTAAAAATGGTCCTGAGATTCCCACACCAAATTAACTCTTCACTCCAAAGACCAACAAATAAGCTCGAATAGATTTAGGGGAAAAAATCATTTTGAAAACAAACAGTGCCACATCAAAGTACTTCTCCCTAGCTTTTGCAATTGAATGGTCATATACATGTACTAGGGTTTCATCTTCAGCATAAAAGCTAGTACCACCTTGTACACCACATGAAAGTACTACTCAATAGCTTTCACTTGAATGGTCGCATACTAGCGTTTCATCCACAGACTTAGTACAGTCACAATCACCTTGTACAGCATAATAAACAGTACCACATAAAGTACTGCTCAATAGCTTTCATTTGAATGGTCACACACTAGAAGCTAGTACCACCTTGTATAGAATCATAATAATCTTAATGGAGACATTAAGTTTGTCTTTCGGAGTGAAAGGGTTAATAAGTCAGTGTACAGCAAATAGAAAACTAATTTACAATTGCAGAACGTTCATTAGATCTCTCAGATGGTTGTGTTGTACCCAACATACACATCATACAAATTCTTGATTGATTATTAATAAATATCTAAAAAATGACGCTTCAAAGTCCCTTGTTGAAGTACACATATTTCATTCCACCCTTCTGCTTGATGATTTCTTGAAGTTCAGGTTCAAGCTTTGAGACCGCTATGGAGCTACAATATGGAAAGAGAGAACACAACTGGTTTATTATACAGAATCTCAAGTTTTATTATATTTCAATAAAAGACTGGATTCTGTGTGTGCTCTGATTGGTTACAAAACCATATTTTATCAGAGTATAAACATCGAAAAGCCGATGTTTTATCATATCATAAAGCATATAAAGAAGCCAAAGCCGTGTATATGTACACTCCAGTTATTTGAGAACACTTGAGAAATATAGTAAACACTCCCTATGGTTCGCGTTTTCTAACTTATCTCATGTTCTCAAATTCCCGTCATGTTTTATGACAGTATAATACATGGCTTTGGCAGGAGCACATTCACGCTCAAAGGTAGTTAATTGGTTGGTATCAAAATTAGACTGTTCACAGCCTCTCTATTTTCTCGACACTAACAGCGAATGAGAAGCTAACGCGAGCGAGTGGAAGCGAGTTAGGGGGTGGGGAGGGGGCGAACGAGAAAATAGCCCACCCCCATGCTCCTGCTTCGCGCTCAGTTCCAGTTCGCTCGCGGCTACAACGATCTGAGAAATAGAGAGGCTGTGAACAGTCTATATCAAAATTTGATACCAACCAACTTACCTTTGAGCGCAAATGCGCTCCTAACACATTTAACTTGATAATCACTTCATTTAATGAGATGTGACTGCAGGGCACCAAATGTTTGAAGTTTGATGTGGGTAAGTTGAACTTTCACACTGGCCGTAGTAACTGTCGACCAGAAGTGATCATGTTTTTGCGCCAGATGTTGACGCTTAGACTGACAGTATTAATTTATTTGATAATATAGCACTAACCTTTTTTGTGGAAAGATTGCGCAACATAAAGGAGTGGCAAACACCAAGCTTAAAAACAAAGACAAAAACACTGTTAGTTCCATCTAATAAGTATATAATAATTTAACAGATCAATTATTTGTAACAGCTGCCAATGCATGATGGTTTTCACTTGAATGACAATTAGACATGCAGTCAGCCAGGAGCAAACACTTTCCGAAAATCAGCTCATCCTAATAATCAAGCATGTGCCAAATTCATATTTGAGAGCCAAACAATAGACTATGATTACTTTTAACCTAAATTACACAAAATGTTTTGCGACATCGAATTTTAACATTTTTGACAAAAAACTGATGATGCAAAAATTAGTATGCATGAAAATTAATGGCCATTTCCGAGTTGCCTTTTGCCTCTGTTTCAAAACGAGTCCTGGTGCAACAACCTTTCATATGGAAACGAATTTTACTTCCATATGTTCATTGTCTTGCAAATTAAACTCATTTCCATATGAAAGGTTGTGCACCAGGTTTTGAAACAGAGGCAAAAGACATTGCCATCCCAAAACATGCGAAGTAAAATGAAATCCCTATCGGCACTGAGTTCTTGTAATACCATAAAATTCCGATAAAAAAACCCTGAAAATAAGCAAGCACCCAAAATCTCAGATGCAAAAATCCTTCCGAGATTTCATACTATTTCCAGATTTCCAGATTCTGTAAATACCCTGAATGATGTGATTATTGTCCGATTTAAAGAACAATAACTGGATAAAAGAAAAACTTCTGTCTGCTAGCCATTTACAATTTGCAACACTGCTTGTTTATGTGTGAAAAAACTCAGTCACCACACTGGCTTGTACCAGCATTAGTATTTCTGTAAAATTCCGATAACAAGCCCTAGGCTTATTTTTGTTAAAAAGATGCGCAGGGGGGGGGGGGGGGGGGGGGCTTACATACTGGTATAATTTATTCTGAAAAATGTTAAGGTTCACATAAGAATACTGCAAGGTGAAACTCTCTAATCATTATTAAATACAAAGCAAGTTCTACTGTCATCAAGTCTCTAAACATACTGTCAGTGATATACCAGGAACACAAGGGGGGGGGGGGGGGGGGGGTTATTATTATCGAACAGATTTTTGCATCTGAGATTTGGGAAGCTTTTTTTACATCTCAGGATTTTTTGGTACTAACCTGAGTCCCACTAATGCCACTTGGATTGGAGAAGCTAAAATTGGCCATCGCTATAATAACAAGAACAAAAAATAATCAAAATGATGTCAAAAATATGAGCGTTTATTTTCCTGTAAGATTATAACAGGGGCAGATACAGGATTTTGGAAGAGGGGATGGCTGTTAGCAAATTCTAACTAAAAACAACAACAATTTTCTATTTTTAATTGAGTTTAATTTTTATTTTTGGAGGATTTAGGGGGGGGGGAGGGATGGCTTCCACCCAATCAGGGGGCAGAATTAACTCGTCTGGCTGTTGTAGAGAGGTTATAATCAGAGTAAAGTGTATGGATTGGCGCACAGTTGGGATGTAAAGAGGTGGCCATCAGTGGAGGTTTGACTGTATCAAAATTTGAAACATATTCTAGGAATCAAAACTGCTCTTGATTTATGAATGTTAAATTCTCATTTTTATGCAGAGCATTTCAGCTGGTGAAACAAGCAAAAACAGAATAAATCTCACCTTCATAAAGGCCTTTGAATCAAGATAGTTCATTATTATTGGAGGGATGGCTGAAGGAAAAAATCAAACAAAACACACAAGATTATCAGATGAGTGTACAATTTTAATATCATGTTAAACATATTTCCATCGGGATTGATGCAAGATTTCTAAAATAAAGGAGTAAGTAAATAAAGTAAATAAAGGAGAAATTAATAATAATAATAATAAAAAGATTTAAATTACAAAACAACAGACAATAGAACATACTTGTTACAGAAAAGCTGGATTAGATACAGCCTCGTTCCCAGGGTCTCTCTTCTTCCCGCCAAAAGCGATTGAAAAGAGACCCTGGTTCAGGCTGGTCACGTGTCTCCCAGAATCTGGGAGATTACAAATAAACGACTCGAGGGAGGGGCAGCTAAGTGTGAAATTTGTCTCTACTGAGTGTTGTAAAAATTTGTGGTAAACACTTCGGTTCCAAGATGCCAAATAAATCGTCTGCTAGTACTGTATGTTAAAATTAGAGTTGTTTGCAGGCTGTGCAAATCGGTTGGCGATGTATCCTTCTCAAAGAAAGCCAGAGTTCTCAGGAGTTTTAACGAAATATCGCCATATGTACAATGAACATTTATCAAGAGTGCGAAGGCCGGCGAAGGTTCGAAAGGACAGGAAAGGGGTAAATAAAATCTTTATAGTTTTATTTACTCGGTTACGATGTTTTGCTCGATTCTTTTTTCTGTTAATTTGACTGTCTCGTGTATTTTGTCGCTACCGGCGGCGTTGCGAATATTATTAAAAAGTTTACAAAATGAGCTGATCATAACATTGCGATCAGTATGAATCTTCAAGAAAATTCAAAAAGAAATAACTTGACATGCAACATGCATTCACAGCATTTAAATAGACTGAGACTCACAAAATATGAGCTTGGTTTGCCGGTTTAACAACATCTTGGCCACAGTAAATTGCCTCTAAAACACTTAACTTGCTTGGGCTTAAAAAGAGATCTTAAACGACCGCAATTCCCTGTGAATAGTGGTGGCTTCGTAGTACAAAAGAAGCGCAACAAAGATTTGTAATTATAGGAGCCCTCCCTAGGGTTTAAAAATGTCACTTAGACACGTGACCAGCCTGAGCCAGGGTCTCTTTTCAATCGCTTTTGGCGGGAAGAATAGAGACCCTGGGAACGAGGTTGGATTAGATATGTCAAAAAAAAATCATTATTGTGCGCTTGTTTAATTTACATTACATTCCTTGATGCAAGATTCTTCCAGGACTGAGTTCTAATAAATTACTGACCGTTGCCACGCAACAAAGCTTTTGACAACTTTTGACATCTTTTTGACAACTTTCTGATGGCTTTCGTTTTACATGGCTAATCAAAATGCAAAAACTATGAGGCAGAATTGTCAAGCTCCATGTTCGCGTTTTGACAATAATATTGACATCTCCGCCTCCCATAATTCTTGCAATTTGATTTGCTAGTTTAAATGGAAGCATATCAGAAAGTTAATCAAAAAATTAATCAAAAACTTTGTTGACTGGCAAAACAAGCTTTTAGCCAGTAGGGCCGTCCAGGTGTCCTGTGGACGCCCAATCCTGGGAGAAAATGATGATAAATGCACCAAAGCTTTAACAAATGATTTATGGGGGACATGCCTCCAGGACGCCCACTTTTCAACTTCTGGTTAAAAGCCTGCTGGCAAACCCCTGGAAATGTTCAATAGGGTGCTGTTCACTGTAAATATATTGGGCTGGCACTCCTTGGTTGATCATGTAAGTGATTGATGGATGCATGGCTATTGCGTTATTTTTTCAAGCTGGTCAAATTGGAAGCAGTTGACCGCAAATTAACAAATGTGCCCACTAATAATTATAAATTGAGAGCTGGCTTTGTCTCAAAACTACATTAAGAAAATGGTTCATAGAATGACTAAAATATTAACTCACACATTCCAGGAGCTGCCATGATTATTCTGGAAATGACAACACTTGCTATGGCTTTCCTAGCTGCAGCCTGCAAAAACATGATCAAGACAATACTGTAATAACGTCTTGAACAGCTAGTGATAAGCTACGTAGTTTGCTGCACAGCACAATACATATGGTTAAAACTTAGTAATTTTGAGTAACTAATTTCTTATGAGCAACTGAGCTGTACCATGGCTTGTAGTCAGAGTGCACTTGAATGTTTTTTTTTTTGTGTGTGTGAAACTGACAAAAACAAATCATATAGCTTCTGAGTCAAAGACAGCTAATATCCATTGCAAAACAACCATAAGAAATGAATATGAATTAAAATATTAATATATAATGTCAGTGGGTGATGTATGCTCAGTAATTCAGTGCCTCAGTGGCATGGTTCTTGCTAAAAAGTCCAATATATACATCAATGTTCAAGTGCCTGATATATTTAGATGTGTTAGCACATTTCCAGAATTATTTTTATTAACCCATTGACTACTGGGCTTTTTTCAAAAAACGGCAATCTAACATCCCAGATGCCTATTTCTGGCCATTATCTCAACAGTTTAATGTCAAACTGTCTAAAACTTAGTTTTAAAACACAGCAACTAACATCTCCTTCTACGTACAAGTAACAAATTCAATATTTTCCTTGGGCATGTGCAGAAATCAAAGTTTCGACATAGTTTTTGGGTTTGAAAAACACACCTGACTTTAGGCTTTTCTTTTCTTTCCTTTTTTTGCCATTCTTGCTCTCCTTTTTCTCTTATTTTATTTGTGGTTTTGTTGGTTTTTCAGTCGCCTTTGTTCACGTTGAAAAAGTTTTAACCTAAACGTTGGGAAAAGGGAATTTTTTTGACAAAGAGTGTCAATGGTAGTGAAGGTCACGTTTTATGGTGATTTTGGAGGAAAAAATCCAAGTTGTTTTGTGTGTATCTCTGGTCCAATTTGACGTTTCGTGCTCGTTTAGGTATGCTTTGTTAGACATTTTCCAACTCTATCCGTTGATAATTTATCAAAGACATCCTCTGGCGTGAAAAGTGATGACGTCACAAGTGGTACAAGTCTGTGGTCTCTTCTTGGCTGTTTATGGCTGGTTTAGTAGTCAATGTGTTAATACATGTAATGTAAACTAAGGAAAAGCTTGACAACCTAAAACAAGCCAAACCTTGGATTCCCCAATTCTATTTCCATTTTCATCTGTCACTGGAATTCCCTTCATCAGCTCTCTGTTTTAAAATCAATCCAACATAACATTAATATATTATCAAGGCAAACAGACAGAACACAATTTACACAGTTTTTGGTCTTACTTTATAGAGTGGTTTTCATTTGAGTGTCGTAAAACCAAAACCAAAACCATGCATGATTGGTTTTGGTTTTGCATCTGATTGGTTGAGTAGGTGGCGCGAGTTTTTTAAACCAATCACAGAACGTAGTAAAGCAAAACCAATTTCGGATTACTTTCGATACTCAATTGAAATACGCTCTAGGGATCAATAATTATTGGTGATTGATTGTTTAAAGATCTCATCTCTCTATTCTAGGAGGATTACAGAAATTGTACAACAATTCTACAACATGAAATGAATATGATCATCGCAGTTGTGAATGCAATTTAAGCAATTGCAATTTTAAACCAGAAAAAAATTCTGGCTTCAACGGGATTTGAACCCATGACCTCCGCGTTACTAGTGCGTTGCTCTACCAACTGAGCTATGTGTATAAACGGGTGTATAAACTCACAATTGACCTGCCTCCCAACATGTGGCTTCATAGCTCAGTTGGTAGAGCAACGCACTAGTAACGTGGAGGTCATGGGTTCAAATCCCGTTGAAGCCAGAATTTTTTTCTGGCTTAAAATTGCAATTGCTTAAATTGCATTCGCAACTGCGATGATCATATTCATTTCATTCCATTTCCGCAGTTCATATATATATATATGATTTCATTCATATATTCATCATCACATGACTCATTCCTATCACAGGTGTATAAACTCACAATTGACCTGCTCCCAACATGTGGCTTCATAGCTCAGTTGGTAGTAGAGCAGTGCACTAGTAACGCGGAGGTCATGGGTTCAAATCCCGTTGAAGCCAGAATTTTTTTCTGGCTTAAAATTGCAATTGCTTAAATTGCATTCACAACTGCGATGATCATATTCATTTCATATTTCCATTTCCGCAGTTCATATATATATATGATTTCATTCATATATTCATCATCACATAATTCTACAACAATTCTACATTCTACAACTGCATCTCACTCCTTGCTCAATGGTGTTTTAGGAGAAATCCGCTGATGATCTGCTTGTCTTCTGTGCCTGCACTCACCATGTTCAGCAGATTTCTTCTTAAAACGCCATTGAGCGAGCCTCTGACGGAGGAGACAGCAACTGCATCATTGGTCACAATAGAGTGGTAAAAGTGTGACATCACAAATTTGCAAATTTGCAAAATTATGAAATTTGATCAGCTATTCAGAGGAAGCATGCCAAAAAACATCCACTTGCCAAAAATTAGCTCTCCATTGCAATTTGTGGCCGAGATATAGAGGTTCAAAGTTTGGTACCGTCGCGTCCCATACAAACCTCTCTAATTTTGCGCCTGTTCTAAACTGAAGGAACAGACGCAAAATTAGAAGGGTTTGTATGGAGAAATTAAAACCTGAAGTGCCCATATCTCGGCCGCAAATTGCAATGGAGAGCTAATTTTTGGCAAGTGGACGTTTTTTGGCATGCTTCCTCCGAATAGCTGATCGAATTTCATAATTTCACAAATTTAATTTTTGTGACACCATGACTTTAGAATAGGAATCACAGATGAATGGGCATGTTTGGAGAAAGCAGCACAGTAACAATCCTAGAAAAGCATTGAGAAATGGCTTCCAAGTGTCAACTTGGCGTAACATGATAGAAAAGAACAGGAACTGCAGAGCTGGGGTGGAAGAGTTAGGAGGAGGCCTGCAAAGTGGTGGCCAACTGCAATGAGTGGAGAAAAGGTGGAGCCCTGTGTGGCACCTATGTACCGCAAGGATACATGCAGATGATGATGATGATGATGAAATCCTCCAGAAGAGCTTGAGGGACTATTGTTATCCTCCTTGACAACAAATTATTTAAGGCCAATCTCATTCTTAGAGTCCTAGTTACCCTTAATTATCCAGCGGCAAGAACAGGCAACAAGGCAACCTCATTTCCAGGGTCTCTCTTTTCCCGCCCCCGGCCCTAGAGCGAGAGAGAAGAGACCCTGTTCTGGTCTGGTCACGTGTCTTTCAGATTTTAGAAGATTACAAATAAATGATTTGAGGGAGGGGCAGCTAGTGTGAAATTTGTCTCTACTGAGCCTAGGGGAGAGTGGACGTGTTGTAAATCAAAATAACTGCATCTATGTCATCTATCATGGACGTGTTTATTTCCGTGGTATAAAAACATGCAACTTTGGCGGTTCTGAGATGCCAAAAAAGTATATAAATTAAATCATCTGCTACTATGGTAAAATTCGAGTTGTTGCAGGCTCTGCAAATCGATTGGCGATGTATCCTGATCCAAGAATATTTTTTGCTGAAAGGAAATTAACCTACAAAATGCATGATCCCCTTCTCCCTCCTACACCCACTAATGTGTTACTAATAGCTTTGAATTATACAATGCAGTTGTGTCAATAGTGAGTCCTGACTTGGTGCCTATTTCTATACCTAAAACCAACCAACCCAAATCTCTAACCTTGGTTCCATTACACAAGAAATGATAAAAATATATAATAATATAGTTATATCACAAATTTAATTTTAAAAACAAATCACATAGTAATCACATACGTTTTGTCGCATGAGAGGGATGTTGACACAGTTTGCTGCAGCGACAGCGGCAAATGGAACAAATCTACCAATCAGAGGTGGTGCTGACTGCAAAAATGAAATGATTGGTTAATCCAAATAGAAGCATAATTATATATTTTTTTCTGCACAGGCTGGCATCTTAATTCTTTTTTGCATGGTTCAAGAAAAATATTCATACACCCCCACTCATGTTTTGGTTTGAACCCACCCTCCCCCCCTGGAATTTCCAGTTTAGATTTTGAGACCGCCTAGAGCACAGTCTTTGTAAGACACTTTTTTACTCTCACATTGCCTCTCTCCATCCAGGCTAGCTATAGGTACGTATGAATGAGTACACCACAACAAATTGTTAGCCATGGGCAACCTGACAAAATGCCAGGAGCTAGGTAACATGATGGACTAGTAGCATCCAATCCTGGAACTAGTTGTTGCTTCATGCTACACAAACCAAAAGTCAAGCACTGTTCCTGTTGATGCTTTCCATTAAACAGGCACTGCACACTTTAATTACCTTTGTTATGTTGTTTAATCCCAGGGCTACAGCAACAGCTCCTGTTGTGGCAAATGCATAGCCTGTCCAAAGTTGTCTGTAACATAATGAGATCAAGATATTAATTCTCCTTAATGATTGCCATGGCGATGCATAATTTATTTTAGTTATTTCTGAGAATTTCAAGACAATATCTCCCAGTTGATTAATTTTTTATCTTGTGACACGATCTTTGTATGCATCATAATGTTTGATATCATACAGGAGACAAGAGGCTACCAACACCCACCACTTGGGCTGGGTGATATACAGTCTCTTCTAAAATACATGTAGATTTAGTGTGGACGCTATTTATTGATCAAGTTGCTTTGACAGCAACAATGCGCGCAGGGGTGTATATGCGTATCAAACTTATGCAAATTTGTTATGTTTTTCATAACAGAAACTCGCTTTTCAAAATGAAAAACTATGAATAAAATTAAACAAACTATTAGACACAACAAGACAAAAAGGTTTCGCAGAAATTCCATTCATGACATTTATAAATGCTACAATTACCTTCGGAAGCAAAACATTTTGATTTTCTTTTATGAAACCACACACTAAAGTTCAGTAAAGGCTAATCTCTCAGTTCGCCGCTTTATAAAATGCACACAGCTTCATGCATGCCAAATTACAAATTAATATTATAAGTTATTTAAATTGGGATCAAATGATCACTTAATTACAGTGAAGATGACGCTACTGTTGCCACTCGACAAAGTTTTTGATTCATTTTTGACATCTTTTTGACAACTTTGATGGGTTCCGTTTTGTGGCGCCACATCTGAATTCTGAACTAGACTAGAAACTAAAACCATTCAAATTTCACAACTCCTCCTCTAACACTCCTTGGATTTTGATTGGTCAAGTCAAACGGAAACCCATCCGAAAGTCGTCAAAAAGTTGTCAAAAAGATGTCAAAAATTAATCAAAAACTTTGTTGAGTGGCAACGGTAGCGTCATCTTTACTGTAATAATCAATGCAAACAATCATTATAAAGCCAAAGAATGAATCAACATTTAAAAAAAATAACATTTTGTACCCTGCTGTTAGTATTCAGCTCCTACGTCTTGAAAATCCATTTGAAGTCTGTAGTTTGCTTTTAATTTTTGAGCATTATTTTGCTTATCTCTTGAGAATTGAAGGACTCCAAACAAGAAATATCCTGTTTTCGGCGATCAAGTTTTCTTCAGGGTTCTTCGTATTTCAAACTCTTTTTGAACAACTTTTGTGCGATAATATTTACCCTGCATAATAATGGTATGTAATGAAGCTCAAGTATCGTGGGCTAAAAATCTTCTCCCATAGACAGGACATAATGTACTTACTTATTTGTAATAAGAGAGTTCTCCCACTCCTGTTTGTGTAGTTAACTACAGCATTAAATGACTGATTAATCCACTGCCAGAATAGCACAGCTGGTGTGCTCCTGAAAATATAAGTACCCAGACATTAAATTATGACAAATGAGAATTATAATATTATAATGAACAAAAAAATCAATTAATACTAGGTAGAGTGATAGCCTGATATTGATTATATTAACAGGAAAGCTACTGATGGCAACATTGTAACACAGTTTTGCCACCCTTATGATCCAGGCCATGAGTTAATTAAGGTGGATTTCCAATGCCGAGTATTAAATAAAAACAGAGAAAATTAATGAATAGACAGCTTGTGTCTGCTAAAAAAGTTGAAATTATGTGGTGTGAGAGGTAAGTGCCAATATTCCCAATCATGCTAAGAAACAGGATTTATAAGCTCTTTGTTATGGTCACTTTGTCCTAGTGCAGACTAATAATACCCTCACCTTACTCTTTAGTAATAAAAAAATTGATGACACATCGGAGTGTTTCCCAAGTTTCTCTCTATCTAATCTTCCCAGGTGTATATTAAAGCTAGGGTGCCACCAAACTCTTATATGCTAGGGGGTAAGGTTACCATGTGATGGACATCTAACATCTCACTCCTTAGTCGCTGAAATAGCCTATGATGAGTAACCTAAGCTTGTGGGGTTAAAAAGTTTAAAGTCTGTTTTCAAGCCAAGCAGGCTTACCACTGGGCTGGTGCTTTAAACTCTGTTTCTGTAGCATGATTGACTTAGGAGTATCGCTACTCCCCTGGATGGGATGCCAGTCCATCACAGGTAACACCCAGCATTTTTTGTCAGGTTGCCCTGACAATGCACCGGTACCCATTTTAATCCTGGGTGGAGAGAGGGCATCACGAGGAGTGAAGTGTCCAAGAACACAAACACAATGACCCGCCAGTGATTGAACCAGGACCATTAGACCACCGCGTCTCCCTACTAAGCTCGTAGACAAGCTTAATCAACCTGTCACTGATCAAGAACTTAAGTTTATCTACAGTTCAACTGAAGCCATTATAACTATCAGATACTAACTTGTTAAAATGTCAACATACAACCACATATTGACATGTTCATCGGTACTTGTGCAGACATTCGGCCAATCAGGAACATTTTTTTCCTCCTGTGTCGGGATGGAATGCAGAGTCATACACTTTTTTGGGCACTCCATACTTGTGCATCAGTGGTTCCTGAGGTTCCTTTCTCTGTCTGTTCACAAAAGTCAAAATTAAGGTTTAGCTTCCAGCTTAACTAATTACTGTAAAAATTCTGATAATTAAACCCACCCACCCACCCACACCCACCCCGAAAGTAAGTCCCCAAAATATCAGACGCAAAAAATCCTTCTGATAATAATTTAAAAGGGCCCTCGAATATAAGTCCATGGGCTTATATATTTTTAGATTTAAGCTCCTAAAGAAAGTTGTATCTTCTTCTAATTTGAAGCCCCCTAGTGTAGAACTAGTGTTTCAGGGGTTTCATTAATTTTGAAGTAAGCGGCTTACCATGGTAGGAATAGGCGGCTATGACCAATTAAGGGGCCACAAGCCCCCTTAGTTTTTACTAAGGGGTCGGGGGAAATGTAGAAGCCTCGGAAATGCAATTTCCAATATTCTGGGAGTCAAAAATCTAGTGCTAATATATATGACAATTTTTATCGATCACAATAGATCTCAGGTAATTTTTATATGAAGTTTGTTTCACACTGTTAAAGTCGTTTGTTTTTTTATCTTCATAAATCTTAAAAGTAAACTCTCATAAGGCCAGAAGGCTTGAATAGTAAGCGGTCTGGCAAGAGGCAACATAGGCGGTGGTGGTAGACCGCTGGTAAGCGGCTTCTAATGAAACCCCTGAGTTTTTTATGTTATGTTGTTACAGTATGCTAACTAAAGAGACGCTTGTGATGGCTCATTTGACCACTGTAAACACTTGTTTGTGTTTGCATATCGCTAATGTTTACAGTAATTTACCATGCAGTATTGTTTTACGCACCCAATTTTTTTTCAGATGCAAAATCCCCTTCCAAGAATTTTTGTAATGAACAATATCAATAATAACCCCCCCCCCCCCCCCAGACGAAAGCAGGGCATATCATTGGAATTTCTATTGTAATTAATATATTAAAATTTTGTAAGGAATATAGAAAAGATGAAGTCAATATGCTATCAATATGATCTTGAATTGCCTTAGTTTTCAAGCAGCTTGTGTTGACCTGTGCGTGATCGTGAGTTCTGCTAGCTAGGGTCATTTAGCATCTAGTAGCTGGAGAGTTTATTCACCAACTAAATCATGTTTCTTCAGTTTGTCCACCATCTCCTTTTTCAGTTTGGTTTGTTAGTGATCCATTCATCGAAATTGAATTTTTCCATTTTAAACTATTTGGTTGCCGTGCGCACTAAACCTCTTGCTCGGTGAACATGCACATTCACTGTGCTGAGTACAAATGTTCCCATGCCAAGCTTATCACCCAGGTAGTTACACGTCAATCAAATTAACCGACACTGGCCAAAACATTAGCTAGACGTAATTTAACACAAATAAAAGTACAGTTGAAACCTCCCGTTTAAGCGGACACCCTCGGGACCAGAAAAAGTGTTCCCGGCCTTAAGAGAGGTGTCTGCTTATGGGAGGTGTCCGTTAGCAGAGGTTTGACTGTATTAACATATTATTTCTAACCGTAAAATCAATACTTACTTCAAGCTTTCTCATACCTGTATTTCATAAGAAATTCTTTTGCATCGTCTAGTTCTTTCGCGGTACGTAAAAATATTTCCTTGGGTCAGTAACAGTAAAAAAGTGCTTGCGCACGTCCAAGAATGTTGTCTGCTCATAACGAGCAACATCCAAGTTAATCCTTCCACCCTCTAATCTAGGAGCTTCCATGATTCTGGATAAAAAAAATCATATTTTTGTGACCTTTTTCTAAGTGTAAATTTTACCACATCAATAGGGTCAATCTTTGCTGAAGTTGTTTGTAACTTACATGTATATATCTTGTATTATTTTTGAAATTCCCCTGATAAAAAAACGAATCGCAGTCGTTTCGCCTATGACTTGTTCACTAATGGCCAGTTCGCTAATGTCTTACATGTAGGTCAGCTCGCTAACGTCGCTTTTAGAACAAAGAATATACAGTTCACCATCACGCTTATAGAACAAAGAATATACATTAGCGAACTGACCTAAGAGTAGACGTTAGCGAACTGGTCATTAGGAAAACAACTGGCAGGCGAAACGACCAGTTACCGTTACCAAAAAACCCAGACATCATAACTATAGAAAGAGCAAGAAAAATTAGTTATGTGCCAAGTTTGAAAGGAAACAGCTTGAAATAAGCTTCAAGCGATGCATTCAGAAGTTGCAAGATTTACAGATGTTCGCATGGCCGGGTGACAATCCTAGTAATTTCATGCTACTGAAACTGGGATACCCCGGACCCTCCCCTCCCCCCCCCCCCCCGGATATAAGTTCCCCCAGTTATAAGCGAAGCCCACTCAAAAACCTGTATAACATGGCCAGAGATTATAACCAGGATTCCATGGTGTATAACGGGTTAACCATATACACAGCCAGAAATCATGATGATGATTCAATCTTTAAGTCAGGCTAAAAATTCTTCAATAATTGTGAATCATAGTGAGCTATACAATACAGCCCTGCATTAAGTGGAACACCCGACAAACAATCTTATACCTGCCAACTCACACGCATTAAGCGTGTCACACGCCTGCGGATCGAAAACATCGATCACACGCATACAGGACAATTTCACACGCCTGACTCACAATTCCGGACTACTTGTTCATTAACCGATTAAACGTGAAAAATTGGATTCAATTTTCCACCCAAAACAGTCCAATGAACGGCGCTAAATGTCGCGTTTGAGATAAGCGTGATCTTGGCAAGATCGCGCCAAGATTTTGAGCTTCGCACCACGACATTTGGCAGCCTTCGGAAATCATCGGAACATCTTCGGGAATCTTTGGCAATGTTCGGAAGTCGTCGGAAACATCTTCGACAGTGTTCGGAAGTCGTCGGAAATTTTTCGGAAATTCGGGTAATATGGATACGAAAATCACACGCATTCGACTTAGGAAAAGTTGGCAGGTATACAATCTGCTTTCTTACCAAAGTTCAGTCAATGTCTTGCTGTGAATGGCCAATTCCACAAGGTTTTCTCTTCAAGATTGAATTGTTCGCTGTATAGATCGAGGATACACTCAGGACTACATGAGCAAATAATCTAATACATAATAATACAAGCTCATGTGTTGGAATTTTGGTTGAGAAATACCGCCATGTCTATATCACTTGATTCACAGGTACCAGTACATTGTATCGTCACATCGCTACCAGTCTTTTCAAAGAAAGTATTTAATTACCTATTTTTCAGTTAAAAAGTTTCATTGACTGAAACAAAATAAGCTTAGGTACATTTTCAATTGTGAAAGAGAAAGTAAACTGCGTGGTACGCGGTACTACGTGGAAGAACAAACCCATATTAAAAGCTCAAAGTTTTAGAAATCAGTGCTGTCTTTGTACAATCAACTTCCTAAATTCTAAAACATATATAACAAAGTAAAATCTGCCCGGATAAGGTACTGGAATATACTTGTTCTTACCTTAATATTACACGTGGATACTCGAGCCGGAAAATTACGTCTGCTCTCGCAGGCTAGGCTTCAGGGGAATCTTCTTGACGAAAGTTGTTCGTTCCCAGCATACATCACAACCGCATAAGGGTGTGCGCGGGGGCGGGTACACCGTTGATGGATCCCCCGGCCCCCGATATTTTGGCCGTGAGCCGTTAGGAGCCCTGGAAGCGTCTAAAGTCACGTCGAGGATATATAATAGATGATAAAAAATTGAGCAAACAACGTTTCACGCTGCCTCGTCTCCACAGTCGCTTATTCACGTTTTTAGAAGAGCGTGCCGGGGGCCTGATAGCGAATTATTTTCTTTCCGGGCTGTGCGGGGCCGGGGGGTACTCCCTTATGTGGCCTATACGCCTAACGGGGACGTGCCGCTGGACAGGGTATGGCAGGTATGTTTTTTGGCCTCTCTGCCCTGAACAGGGTATATAATTTCATGCGAGTCTGTCCTAAATAGGGTCTGAAACCTGTCCTAAACAGGGTATGGTTGCACGATTGTCGTCGTAAAACTATGGTTTATACAGTATTTAGAGATCGGAGACGTTTGCCGCGTATCAGTCAAAACGGGATTCGCTAAATTGCAACCTAAACAGGGTCCTAAAATAGAGGATGTTGTCCCACACAGGGTAGGTATTTAGGGGTTTTTATTGTTTTTTGTCCTAAACAGGGTCAGGTTTTCAAACCCTCAGCGGCACCCCTATACCCAAACATGGGTCAAGTACCCCCCACCCGGGGGTGTGGGGCTTTTTTGCCCTGCCAGAGTTTCCAAGGATGAGTTAACGTTCTTGCTTGTTTTTGCTGGGGAGGGGGGCCGGAGGAGGGGTCCCGGGGGAGGGGGGCCGGGGCTTCTTTATATACATAGACAGATATGCTCCTGACATAGACTGGACGAAAAATAGCTATTTTCGTTTCTGCTTTTCTTTTTTTCTTTTTGTTTTGGTACTTATCCTCTTCCAAGTCTAGCCTGCGTGCAGACGACTAGGAGTCGTCTGCATGCAGGCTATTCCAAGTCTTACCCTCCCGGGTGATCGTCGGACATTTGAAAGAAACCCCTAAAAGGTGCAATCAGCATGCAATCTCGTTTGTGGGCGTGGCTAAAATTCAATCCCCAATTCCAAACCGTCAAGCCCCGCAGTGAGAACTAATGATGGATGTCATTCGTTTATCTTACATGCCTCTGTCATACTTTCCAAAGCTTCCATAGAGATATTTACCTTTTACACTTGAAATAAAATTTTAACCCCCCCCCCCCCTTTTAGTGACTTATTTTCCTTTGGAGCCCTCCACTATCCTTGGTTTGATTTTACTTTATACCCCCTCCCCCCTATTGTGCAGTTATAAATAAATCTACATTCAGATCAGAGGACTTTATATCAGCATCCTCTCTTGTTATCATGGTTATTTTGGGGAGGGGAACGTTATATTTTCGGAGGGGGGAGGGTACTGCTAATTGTCGGACTTGTCAGCGATCAGGAGCATGATATGACTTGTCCCTTGGGGGTCGTCCAAAGCTGAACTGACTGCAACCTCGTTCCCAGGGTCTCTCATCTTCCCGCCCCCCTGGGAAGACGAGAGACCCTGGGAACGAGGTTAAACTGACTGAACTTTGATCACAATCATTTGCACGAGCAGGGCCTGGATCTAGTTCGCCATGTGTGAGAAAGATGGTGGTTCGTTTGCATCATGTTGAAGTACTTTGTCAGAATTTACAGCAAAGTCTGAGGCAGTTCTGTGGGAAATTTGGATTTAGAGTGCTTGCTTCGTCTTCGTCTCCTAATAATCGAGTCACTTTGAACCGGGATTCTATCAATTTTGTGCTGAGCGAAGGCGCTCGGGAGAGGGATACCGTGTTCAATGTCGCTTTGGAAGTAAAAGATGTGAAGAAAGTGGTGGAGATTGTGAAAGAAATAATGGCAAAATAATCAGAGGACCAGAAACATGGCTGATAGCAACGGAGAGGTAGAATCTGCTGTTATAGAAACTCCTATTGGAAACGTTGTCCATACATTGTTAAATGCATCTGATTACAACGGAGTGTTTTTACCTGGCTTCCATGTTTGTGACAACAAGATGGCGTTACGGGAGGAGGGAGCCGGGTTATGTAACCACAACAGATCACAAAACAGTTATTGATGATCGTATTTTAACACATTTTGATCACATTAACGTTCGCATGCCCTCAAGGGGCATCTCAGTCCTTTATGAAGTGGTATGAAAAGTGTTTTGGGTTCACTAGGTTCAATATAAGCTCTGAAGAAAGCCAGGGACGGTTTTGTTGTGCAGAGTTCAATACAAGGTGCTAGTATTGGTATGAAGTTAACAGCCATGCAGTACTGGTTTTGTTCTGAATCAGAGCTGACAATAGGCACTGATGAGCCAGGAGGGGGAGTGAAGTTTGTTTTTGCAGAACCTCTCCCTGGACAAGGTTAGTGGCTAACAGTAACAGTTTGTATCAATTATAAAACTCACGACGTAACTAATCGAACCGTTCGGTAATTGAACTTAATCGAACCTAATCGAACTTAATTGAACGATTTAGTTCGATTAGTCGGTAATCGAACCAAATCGAACCAAAAAATTTGTGTGAGAGTTCGATTACGTTCGATTTCCAAATCGAACCGAATCGAATCGAACTCAATCGAACACAATCGAAAAAACGGCTAAAAATGACTCAAAATATACCAGATATTTGAACAGTCTCTCTCAGCATGTGAGAACAACTTAGAATTACGTTCAACAGACAATAGGAAATTAATCTCACTTCACTGTAGTTCCATTTCATGATTTATTTTTTATCAGCTTACTCTTAATTAACGGCCGAACAAAATGTAGTGAACTGAAACAAAGCCAAAAACAATAGTTAATAATACAAATTAGTTGCGAACAGCGCGGTCATGGAAGCTACAATAAATTGATACAATCATTATTAAAAATAATGTTCCGAGGTAACGTGAGATAAAAGAAACCGCCACATTTGCAAGTATATTTTTCTATAGCACTGTGACTGGTGATCCTTTTCCTGATCCACGTGGTAGATACAAACGCGGAGGTGGTCTGAATGTGCCAGTGCAATCAGTGACCGTAAAGATAACAAGAATTGACGCTGTAAAGTTGAAAGCCTCATTAGCCAAACATAATGTAAACTCTTATATTGATGAGTGTTGAGTGACATTGTGTGGCAATGCAAGGATTCGCCCAAACATAAAATAAATGGCAATTTATTTGACAAACTTTCCTGTTTCTCATATTCATTTTTTGCGTATGCTCCGGGGGACAAGCTTTGCGACACTCGAGCTTGTGACGCTTATGTTCCCATGCCAACTCCATTTCAATCGAATGCCATCCAACGTCGACCATTCGTGCCATCGAACCTAATCGAACCTAATCAAAAGTTCGATTGCGTTCGATTACTCCAAATTTTTGTGAGAGTTCGATTCTGTTCGATTACCGAACTAATCGAACCTACTCACGTCATTAGGTTCGATTAAGTTCGATTCAGTTCGATTAATCGAACGGTTCGATTTGGTTCAATTAGTTACATCGGGAAAACTGTAAATGAAAATCCGGTGTGAACAAATTATCAATCAAATCGTTGAAGCAACATATGCAGATGCAGTAACATGTTAATCATTAGTGCCTTTTTGTTAGAACAAATGCTGCTAATCAAATGATCAAACACATTACTGCATCTGCATATGTTGCTTGTGTTTGCTTATGTTGCTAATAGTTATTGATAATAATTGTTCCAATATATTGAATTGATTGATGTCCATTTGGATTAGACTATGAGCAGTCCCTCTTTCCCAGTTTAGTCCGTCAAGCGAGAAGTGAAAAAAATTGGCGAATTCAGCTCAAATACCGAAAACCGCAGTGAAAATCGAGAAAAATTCCCTCTCTTACAAATGTTGTAAGGAGACTTCCCTCATCGAAATACCGTGCAAAATTAGAATTTTTACCGAACACTGCTGCTCAAAATGCTAGAAAATTGCTTACGGTCGTACTCGATGAAACCACAATACCGCAGTTTTGATTGAAAAAACCGTCAGAAAAAAGCCTCAGAACCGCAATACCGCAAACCCCAATGTTCCCCTTGTTATGCCAACAAGTGCACAGAATGCTGGCATAAACAAAGGTCACTCTATTGCTGCTGTCAGCCAAGGTTTTTTGTTTTCATTCATCGATTGATGAACTGAGTTCAATATTGTGTTCAATTAAATTTTGTTTGTAGCATACAAACAAGGTTAATCTTGAGAAATATGTTAGTCAGTGACACAAGCTACTTGGAAAAAAAATTCTGAGTTCTCCCAACAGGAGTCGAACCTATGACCTTCGGCCGGATGCTCGGCCACTCTACCACTGAGGCACGGGTCTCCTGTA
This sequence comes from Desmophyllum pertusum, assembly GCA_029204205.1. Lineage (NCBI taxonomy): Eukaryota > Metazoa > Cnidaria > Anthozoa > Scleractinia > Caryophylliidae > Desmophyllum > Desmophyllum pertusum. The sequence goes on from MU826826.1 coordinate 2,981,026, forward strand.
GCTCAGTGGTCAGTGTGTCAGACCGGTGTGCAGATTAGGTCATAGGTTCGACTCCTGCTGGGAGATTGCGGAATTTTTTTCTTCTGAGTAGCTTGTGTCGCTGACTGATAAAACATCTTTCTCATATTTCTACCAAGCTTATAATTCACCATCATTTATTTCCAGGGTTAACTTTGTTTGTGTTTTTGCTTTAGGTCCTAACCAGGTACAGACATTCTTAACAGAACATGGGGGACCAGGTATACAGCACATAGGTCTGCATACTTCAAATATTACTGAAGCTGTAGCAACATTAAAGGACAATGGTGTCACGTTTATTGACCCTCCTTCTGCTTATTATTCTGAGGTAATTAAAATCAACTTGTCGTTTTTATGGGTGGGAGGCTCAGTGGCGTAATGGTGACTGTGTTGGACTCCAGATCGAGAGGTCCAGGCTCAAGCGTAGCTGGATTCCTTTTGTTGCGATCTGGGGCAAGACATTTCACTCTCTCACAATGCTTCTCTTAGACTCAATTTCCACCGCCTCTCTAAGAGTCTGGTCTTCATTCCTCCTCGAGAAGAGATGGCTGGATGCATGAGTGTGGGCTCATTTTCCCGAACAGTGGCTGGTAATCAAGCCTAATATGCTTCTCTCAAATGGGTACCATTTTTGGGAGCAACTGACAAAAATGTTCCTGGGTGGGAGTGGGATCCATTGCTTTTTGTAGTTATAATATATATTTACAAACACTTAATGATAGGCGATCTACTTTCCACTGTTGACTTCTTGTTTAAGACAGTAGGATGGTTGATTAGTTTAGGACACTGATCTTGTAATGATCTGGAGTTCCCTGGTTAAAGCCCTCCACCCTGCCACTAACTGGATTTGTTTTGGTAGTCCCGAGTTCAACTACTCAGCAACACCATGTAAATATCCACCTGATTAGCCTCCTGCCAGTTGGAATTCGTATCTATGTTTAGTTTGTGGAAATATATTATTTTTAAATTAGCTTATGTTTATGTTTAGTTTTCTTGAAATATTTGTCCCACTGGATGTCAGGGGATTGCCAGCTCTCCAATTGTGATTGACTTGTGTTTTTACTCACCTTCCAGTTTAAAAAATTAATAAAGCTTTAATTTATCTTATGTTTAGGAAGGCAAACTACAGGAAATACGAGATGTAGGAGAGTGCGTGGAGTCTCTCAAGAAGCATGGTGTTCTGTTAGATGCCGAGAGCTTTACTTCAAAAGAAAACAATGAATGTCCTGTGCAGGATCTGAATGGTGTGAAACAAGAGTCTGACACAAAGTGAGTTCAATAAATGCCCTGCTGCTGCTGTTGTTTTATGTCTAGAAATTCTGACTACACTACCATGAGCCATTCAGTGTGAAATAGTTAAATATAATGTAGGATGAGGCCAGTCAGTCATCAGATCACAATGAACAGAAGACAGACGTCAAAGAATAATAAATATTTCCCACTGAAAGGTTAGACCTGGCGTTTATTTGAAGCCAACTTTTTGGGGGACCCAGCATTTGTTAAACATGGGTATTTTTAATCATTTTTGACAGCCACGTTTCTTGCTGTTTTTACCATAGCGTTTACTGAATTAAAGGCAAAATTTAACAAAGCATTAACAAAAATGTCCACTAAACAAGACAAAAATGTCACCAACTTCGTCTCTAGTAAAAAACTTTGATATACATGTGATCATGTGAACAGTTTGTTGAATGTGGAGTGAGCAAAAACTGATAAATCGAACTGTTATACATGTACTGTTGTGTCTCGTGAACCTACATCATCACACTTATTAATTGAATCAGTTACATGAGACCAGATTCAAATAAATGCCAGACCTCAATTAAATACCGGGACCTTGATTAAACACTGGGGACGTTTATTTAAAACTCGACGTGATAGACCTGAGTGTTTATTTGAACCCGGCATTTAATCCAGAAAATATGGTAACTTCTGCTTATAAAAAGTTGTTGAAAGAAGGTAACATATTTCTTTCCTTTGTTTTTTGACAGGTATCTGATGCAGGTGTTTACAAGACCTCTGTTTAATAAGGACACATTCTTTCTGGAGGTTATACAGCGGTGTGGAGCGACAGGATTTGGAGCTGGAAACATCAGTGCACTATGGAAAGCTGTAGATTCATATCTAAATAGTGGCCCTAATAAGAGTAATTCTTAATTTCAAATGATTATTTTTTTAAATAAAAAACTCTCCTGAAACTCTGTGTATATTCAGAGTGAAAATCACATCAGACTTACTGCTGGCTTCAGTCATTCAGAGATTGTGTGATCTTTGGCAATCTACAAAATACCTTACTACAGTAGGTGATCTTCAGACGTCTTTGGGCGTTTCAGCCAATCCTTGTCATTTCAGGACACTGTTGGAATATCATGTATAATAAACCTTTTCAATGTTGTAAATAATTATTGAAGGATGTTTAATACCAGTGCTCGACACTAACTTTTTGGGATACTAGGCAATGGCTAGTAAGTAAAAAAAATCACTAGCCCACAAGGACAAGCCACTAGTCCAAAAAAAAAAAGCCATGAAAAAAGAAAAGTCCACATAGGATCATCGGCCGTAGAAGGACGTTTTCTCGAAGGTAAGGCATTAAAAAAGCTTGAAATCTTCTTCATTCTTGCAGTGACTCAGTCAGTGACTGGTCGTGCGAAAAAAATCCAAGAAAACTAACTAGTCTAGGGGCTAGTTGGAGCATATTTTTACTAGCCCAGCATATTTTTACTAGTCCTGGGCTAGTGTACTAGCGTTAGTGTCGAGCACTGAATACACATGAAGTTTAATAATTTTTAAGCCAGTATGCAATGCAGGCAGTTTGTTTCGAGTGTTTAGCCGCCATCTTGGATTCGCAAAATGCGGAGAGTTGGGACGAATGAAAGATGACAAGGCAGGGGTGGGGAAGTGATGGGGACTCCCACTCCCTTCGCCGTTCTTTTGCACTCACCCCAAGCCAATGTTTTCCTAATCCAAGATGGCGGCTTATAAACACTCGCACAAAATACGCCTGTTTTGCAGGCTATTTTTAAGCAGTCCTGTTTCTCGAATTAAATTATTTAATAATAATAATTATTACTGATTATTGCAAAATTATTGCTGATTATTGCAAAAAATAACTTTAAATTCATATTAAAAAAGTAAATTGTTTTATCTTGACATTTGGTGTCGTATTTTGATATTAATACCAATACGTTTGTTTATTTATAGTGATATTTATATAACATTTATTATGCCTACCTCTATGTGGGATGAAACTCTCTGAGCAAACACTCTTGTTGACAAGCAGTCAGCTCTTACCTACAGCCACCTTGATAAACCCTATTTGAACTCTAGCTCATACAAATTCTGTACTTGTACATTCCTGTACCGGCCAGCTCCAGTTGCAGACACTTTTTCTGCTTCCCGAGGGTGTCCGCTTACCGAGCTTCGGCTGTATTCACATTGAAGAATGACCACAAGAAGTTATCAAGTTCAGGAGCTATGTTGAAGATATATACAGCGATTTACAGTAGTTTACTGAGACAAAATGAAAGGATGGTTTAGACTGAAGGAACATTGAGACGGATTACATGCATGCAGCAAACTTGAAAAATCTTGGCTCATTTTTTTCATTGAATTTGTGATATCCAGAATAATCAAGGTCTCGGTAAGAGTTATCAGCCTCATCCAATAATTGTTAATAATACGAAAACCATTTCATTAGAAGACATTTTATACATTTTTATAACAATCAACTGAGGCAACAACATGTTTTTGAGTTAACTTTGTATTTTGAAGAATCTATATTGATTCTTACTATATCTACTAAACGTATTCTGTTATGTACAAATATTTTAAATAAACTTTCAAATAGCTTCTTTTTTACATCTAGTCTTCTGTCAAATCTATAATTTTTAACAATATTATTTTCACATTTAAGAATTATTGCCCAATTGAACACGCTCTGATGGACCTGAACGTACACAATCACAAGCTTAGCAGCTGCCATTGCTCATTCCAAAGTTCAAATGGAGACTCGGGATGAGTTTTTAACTTTTTATTTTATTAAAAATTGGAGCTCATCATAAGAAAGATCACATGACAATAATTCAGTTCAAAAAATAATTCAAGTCTGGGGTTGTTTCGGTTTTTTTTGCAACCATGTAGAAGGCTAGAAATTAGAGACATGGGGATGCCATCTCTGAATTAGAGACATTTGTATGGAATTTGGGAGACCTTTTACAGCTCACAGCCCAACCTCGTTCCCAGGGTCTCTCTTCTTCCCGCGGAAGAGAGACCCTGGGAACGAGGTTGCTCACAGCCTGGTTACTGTAATGCAACTGCCTTGTCCCCAGGCACCATTGCATTTTGTCGGTAAAGGGCAGGAAAAAAGGAGCGTGCGGCTTGCTGGTTAGGAGGCGACTTCTTGCCTGCATCAGTAACACAACTCCACACGCACAGTGCACGACTAAGGAGCAACACCTGGGGGCGAGGCAGCTGATAATGTAATGTAACATAACCAAACTTGGTAAACTTACTCATTTTCATGTGATCTTTCTGGTGATGGGATGAGGCAATTTGAACAATGGGTAAACTAGGGCCCAGTCCCTTTTTGAACTTTGGAATGGGCAATAATATTATTGTTAAGACCCTGCAGGGAGTCACAAACAAAACAAAACTTACGGTAACAAAATAAGCTATACAGTTGTATGATGTAAATATTAATATACCTAACATAATATATACTGTTCATGTATCAGTAATAACAAAAAAAAGAAATCTGACTGTTCTTTTGATATTTCAGTCCACAGCTACAACTCAGCTGTTCTCTGCAACTCTGTTCTTTGTTTGATTGAAATAAAACAATAAATATTAGAACACGACCTACATGTTATGTTACCTTTTACAGCAATCGGGTAATAAATTGTTCAACTGATGTTAATAATAATAATGTTAAAGGAGCTATGTCAAGCAATTTTCGGCAACATTTTTTCTGTTACGCACAAACTAGTCTTAACATAGATTGAAACCACTAAATAATGGTTTCAAGCCATAGAAAAACATAAAACAAATACTAGGAAGCCACAATGAAGGGCGGATAGTCAAAATTGGGCAAGATTGAAACGTATTGCAAAAAGATTAACTTGAAAAACGACAGCCCAACGTTTTTCAAGTTTAAGTACATTTTTAATCTCGTACCCAGATCCCACTCTGTCTGACACTGAAAAGTGAGATCTGGTAAAGTTCGAAATAATGCCAATTCTCATTTAAAAATATATCGTCTTATTCTAATGTGTGCTGTGATTAGGGGTGGCGAATGGTCCATCAAAAATAACGAATCTCGGCAAATTTAAGCCGAGTCTCGGAATCTCGGCGCTTAAAAAAGCGTCTCGGAATCTCGGGCTCGCCAGAAATAGGACGGTTCTCGGAGTCTCGAATTTTGAATCTCGCAAATGCAGCTTCTTATATACTCTATTTTCTCGGAGTTTTAGATCACTGCGTCTCGGGCTCGGATTTTTGGAGCGCTAAGTCTCGGGCTCGGATTTTAAAAACAGGGTCTCTGCGTCTCGGCAAGTCTCGGATTTACCATTCGCCACCCTGTGATTGGCTCTCGGTACTGAAACATTTTCACATATTCGCGGGAACACTAGAGATTTTCCGTAGCCTGTAGGAAGAACAACTAAACAGTGTCAACCATCCCTTTTCTTTAAAACGATCTCCCGCAAAGCTTCCTTTTGTTTGCTTTAATTTATAACAAAGTTTTCCAGACCTCTGTCTCGAAGAATTCTCAGAATAACTCAGTCGAATTACAGGAATTCATCCATGTTGATTCGATCACAACAGACCGAAGGACAACTAAGAACCACGGGAAGGCCCGTCGTATATAGGGCCTTGAAAATCGTACTTTACCAGCTCTCCCTTTCACGTGGTAGAGGGTGATCTGGGTACGAGATTAAGTCCATTTGTAAGAAACAAGTGGTAAATAATGTTTAGAAATCATAATGTGTTTGTTATTTACCTGTAAGTGAGATTCCACCTTTGAATTAATATTTTATTCACATGTTTGAGTTTAGAACTCATAAAAAATACAGGGAAGAATAGCAAAAAATTATGCGACATAGCCCCTTTAAGTGGAATAATAACATACAGAGAAATAATTATTAGAAGTTGTGAGTACAGAGTTACGGTATGTTTGGTAGTTTTTATGCAAAGCCCTTAATGATGAAATTAAATCCAGCAACTGGTAGCTTCTGGTGGACAGTGTTGAAGGGCTGCATAAAGACTCTAGACGTGCGGTGAGTAACAGGACCTCTTCGTCGATCTCTTTCAAAACATCTACATCATCCATCGACAAGACTCGTAGTGAATCAGTTGAAGCGTTTTTCATAAGAGATCTCTTGCGGCAAAAAACAAAGCTTTGCAGCCAATACGCCAGCAACATGATGAACTCTTCGCAACTGATGGTGGTGCTGTTGCAAGACAAAGATGACTCATTGACCAAGTGATTGTCAGGGTCCGCATCATGAATTGATGAAGCATTGGCTGGTGGGAATCGCTTGAAGTCAATGAACACAATCTGTCTTAATGACACTCGAGACATTCCCTCAACCTCTAGATCATCATGTGAAGGACAACAGTTACTCACAATTACTTCAATGAGCTTTGTCTTCAACAGATGCGATTGTACAGACTGAAGGAGCAGAGTTTTGTGCTGAATGGACCGCAACTCTACATAGACCATAACCAGTTCATCAGCTAGTCTGGAGGAACTGTCCTCTGGTCGTTCACTGACCAAGAGTGACAGTACAAGCATTTTCTGTAGTAGATACAGAGGGCAGAAATTATGTCCACAGCTATGTAATTCCTCTCTGCTATGTTGTCTTACCGACTGTCCAATCCACTGGACGACATCATGGATGTTGCTTGAATGCCTTTCCACATTAAGAAGCCTGTGCGCACTTGTTTTCACAAGGCTAAACTTCTTTTTCTCAGCTTCCTCCTCCATTACGCTGACGAGGAATGACAACGCCATTGATGCATTTCGTTTAAGGCTACTATCTGTTGTGTGAACGTGTGTACATCCGGACAGCTTTGCCACCATCGAAACAAATTCCCACGTGATTGTCTGGCCAATCATCTGTGCTGCCACAACAGGATGCAAGACTTGAATTTGCCGCAGAATTCTAAAGCACTCTGTGCCACAGCTACTTTGCTTTGACAGCAGGATAGTGTTAAGAATGTAAAACAAAAGAGGCGGTGGCGGCTTACGACGATGGCTCATGAAACTGGTAACAGTAGCCAAGATGGATTTGTAGAAATTCTCTTCCTTTAGAGCCTGTAGTGAGTTCATCTGGTTTTCAGTGAAGGTTTTAGGACTTGCCAGCTGCTGCTTGCCTCTTGTGACAAGCTCTGATTTTCTCAAAGGAACTGCGCAGTGCAGAGGTGTAGTATAATGTAAAGGCTGCTCTTGTCTTGAACATAAATATAACAAAGGCCTCTTCTTGGGTGAGAAACTATCTGCACTGAGTTTACTCTGCGTCAATGAAGGTGATGATGGAGGTGTACTTTTCGACCGTTTGTTGCTGGAAGTAGATTCCTGAAAGAGATTTGTTGCACAATTTGAATCACTCCATTTTGTGTTCAGTCTTTCAAAAATTCCAGATGTCTTGGATTTGGGCACCTCGGGCATATCTTCTTTTTCTGCCTTAACCTGAAAAATAGCAATATTAATCAGATATTAAAAATGATTAAGGCCCAGTTCAGACGCCGTACTTCACATGAGCCAAATCAAATTCGAATTTAGGCCGACCCAAATTAATTTAGATCGACTGAATTGATTCAGAAGCCGAGCTTAATTCAGCTGAACTTAAATTAATAGGGGAAGATTGCTGTTATATTGAAAAATACAATATAATAATTCATGCATTTGTTTCGGCTCATGTGAGTTCGGCGTCTGAATCAAAGCCGGTCCACAGCCGTTATTCTCGGCTGAGCCAAGCGGGAAGAACGGCTGAGCCAATCCGAATTGATCCAGCCATTCCGAATTGATTCAGACGCCGAACCTCACATGAACTTAAAGGGTCCCTCTCAACCAGTGTGCTTTGCGGTCGCGTGTTATTGTTTTCTTCCGGGGAACTCGATCTTTCGTGGGGCTAATGTATGCCATACTTTCCAAATTGTACTTGGGTCGTCTAACTGCTTTTTGTGGCCAGAACATGGCCAGAATCCTGCTAAAAGTAGTTTTTAACTTCAAGCCGCTATTTTCGCGGCACCCGAAAATGGCCGCCGTAAGAGTATTGGCGCGCAAAAGCACACTGGTTGAGAGGGACCCTTTAATTTGTTGAATTCGATTCGGCTCATGTGAAGTACGGCGTCTGAACTGGGCCTAATACTATCAAAAAGATAATATTAATGTCACTGTTCTGCATATTTACATAGGTATTAGAATTATGTACAATAATTTTTTACCACATACTGTCCATTTGAGAAATAAATGGATTCAAAATATTCCTCTCGCAGCTAAATTAGAATTGGCCTATGGCCTTGTCCAATTTGGCAGTCCTTGGAATTTTTATCATCCAATAACATTGACAATTTTAGCTTTGGATTATGAAAGGATTTAAATTTGATTTTCATATATAAGCGCATAATAAGTAGAAATTTTGATTTTGTCATTTTTGCCATCAGAAATAATTTCTTTAGTCATTCTAGTTTAACAAGAAGTTAAGTTAGAGCTTACAATGTGTAGTTATTAACTGCACATTCGCTTAGTTATTGCTGCTGCTTGTGATGCAAAAACACATACAGTACTGTACATGTAAGGAGTCAATGGGTTAATTTAGAAGGCAGCCTTGGTCTAATGCCCTGCTATTTGACTATTTTCCAAGCCCGGGGAGTAGGGAATTTGATGCAAAAGGCCTTCCCAGGGGTGAAGAATTTGAACCTTGCCTAGGTGGGGTGGGGAAATTATTTGAACTGAAAGTGTCAAGTCTTTCCGGCGGAATACACATGGTTGTTTCAGTATGGAGGAGTTTAGCTGGCTCACAAGAAAAGGTTTTCGAAAGCTGTGTAGTATTTTGAAGGTATGTTTTAAAAACTATAAAAACTAGAGTGTATTTGAATTATATGATTTGTAGGTTTTATAGCTTGAATAGTCAAATCAATTGCTGGTAATGTGTAGAATGGTCATGGTCGCTGATCTTGCCTGTTTCATAAAATAGTTGTTGTCCACAGAGAATGAACTGCTATTGAATAGCGAATGAACAAACGCTGTAAAATGAACAACAACCTCTCTCAAACAAATTTATTAAATTTAATTCATTCAAAGATATATAAATTCTACTTTGCATCACTGGGGGGTACAAAATTGATTCACTCTCAGATGACCGGAACCGACTCAGTATTTGAGGCAACTGCATTGCCATATATATATAAAAGTGACAGTTTTTATTTAAGGCTAGGCTTCAAGCAGTCTCTCTATTGGATAGTAGAGTGAGAGTGAGAGAGCGGAAATCAAGCACGGTGCCGCTCGCGCTTGATTTCCGCTCACTCGCGCTTTAGGTGCGCTTTAGGCACGCTTTACCTATCCGAAAGAGGGACTGCTCGCAATCTAATATAAGGCCATAATCCAGAATAAAAAATGCAAAATGCCATATTCCCACTACAGGTGTATTGAAACATTTTGTTATTTGGGAGATTTGACCAACAAATCCGGCACTAGGTAGGGCATTTGAACGCAATTTTGGCACATAGGGGGGTGGGGATGTTGAAGTTTTGAATTGATCGGCGCATAATTATTACAGGAATAGCGAGGTCGTTTTCAACTGCAAATATTTAAACATGGTCGGAACTGACCGGCTATTACATTTTCTGCAATCCGAACCATATAATAAACTTACTCGAGTGTCTACTTGAGATTATAAAACCTTAGTTATTTTCTTACCTTTAACTTCAAATCCCTGGTTTCCGTTGAATCATTCCCAACTTTTATTGGGCTCGTCAGGTCAAGCTTTGTGAGCTTTACCATAGCTTTAAGTCTCTTGATGCCATGCTCGTTAATTTTCAGCTTTTCCCACGGACTGGTACGCTTAGTTGAGCTCGAAACTTGAAGACTGTCACAATCATCTTGTTCGTCAGCCAGATCAACGGCATGCGTATCTTTGTCATCCTCATCAATAACAATCACAGCTTTTTGCAAACTGTTTTCCGCAACTCTATAGGAGTCTATAGGATGACTGTCGTCTTCCTCGTCGTCGCTAATAACGATTAATAAGCTCGCATTCGTTTTATATTCCTTTGCCATCTGCGACATCTGCCAGCATCGATTTTAAACATGGCGTGTTACGAAAAACATTTTGGCGCCAAATTATATTTATAGGTACATTTTCTAAAGGAACGTGCAGGTGTTATCTCATCTGACACCAATCGAAAAATGCTCCTTACTCCTCGAACATGCTCCTCGGATTGCTTATCACTTTTTGCAGTACTTCGATCTACATAACGATCACGATGTAACGTAGCGATTTGCTTTGGGGAAAACTATTCGAAAGTGATCGAAAGTGAAAATTGCAACTCAAGCATTTTGCGAAACAAAGATAAATCGATGATGTAGCTTCTGGCCAATCAAATCTCAAAAACAAGTCTGGGTGATTCCCCTAAACAACCTCGCACCTGTTGTTATTTTAATGTGCCAACCAGAGAACTATTTACTATTGGCTGTTGAAACAAAGAGTTATTTTGAACAACAAAACAAATTTGACGTAATGTTTGTATGTTGTAAACAGTGAACACTCCTCTGGCTAAATATCACCCAGACGAACAACTTTACCTTTCAAGAGAGATATTTTCTCTACTATGGCTGATCAGCCTCGTGAAAATGCTGTGGCCCAGCAGGAAAATAACGGCTTTGGACCACTTTCCAAGCCTCGCGGAAGAGCTGCCACTATCGCGTCCGTAGTTGTGGCCGTGATTTCTGGAGTTGTATTTGTGTTCGCGGTGAGGGAGAAAGAAAGCAAGGAAGGAATTCATTTTCTGGTCATTGCAGTAGCCCTCCTTACCCTAAGTTTCATTGTTGAGTTTGTTGGGGAACTAGTGCGAAGGACGTGTCTAATAACTGAAGAATTTAAACACAAGAAAACGCGATACCAAGGAAAATGGAGGAATGTTTTCAATTCCACTTTCGGATCATGTGGCCGCGGCAATTTAATTTTCGCTGTTGCATCTATTCTGATCGTGTGCTATGCTTTCTTCGAGCATTACGAAGTTTTCTCTCGCCCAGATTACGCCATCTTGTTTTCACTGAACTGTTTCTTGATGCCGCAGTTGCTGTTCCTTGTCGGTCTTCGAGAGCTTTCTGCTGTGGAAACATCGGAAATAAACGAAAGAAAAAACAAGAATGTCGCTGATGGCTTGCCTGGAGCTTCTATTTCGGTTACTTGAAGTTTGTGCTTCAGCACTGGAAAACCAGATCGGATTATCTGAACAATTTCGTTTTAAGATTACAGAGAAAAAGCTTTTCATCTTGCTGCCAAAAACGTGCTACACCTTTGACGATATCGTGGACGCAGATTCCAGAGTGAAATGGGCAGGTCATCTCCCCGTGCTTAAAAAGAGCAGGGGTGGGATAAAGCTGCGATCCTACAAGCATGCAGTACACCGTGTTGAGATGCCGCGCCCAGACGGAAAGATAGACGAATACCACTTTGTGTTGGAGTATGCCACCCCTCTAATGTCCCTGTACGACATGTCTTTGGATACAAAGGCTTCCTTGACTGCTCAAGAGCGGGATCATCAGGTAAATTGTTTCATCCTCATCCTCATCATAGGCCATCATAAAAAAATCGGTTTTGTTTAACAATGGTATCACTTAACAGTCTTGTGACTGACAAACCTCATCATCCTCATCCTCATCCTCCTCATCCTCATCCTTCTCATCCTCATCCTCCTCATCCTCATCCTCATCCTCCTCATCCTCCTCATCCTCATCATCCTCATCCTCCTCATCATCCTCATCATCCTCATCCTCATCCTCCTCATCCTCATCATCCTCATCCTCCTCATCATCCTCCTCATCCTCATCATCCTCATCCTCCTCAACCTCATCCTCATCATCCTCATCCTCCTCATCATCCTCATCCTTCTCATTCTCATCCTCCTCATCATCCTCATCCTCATCCTCCTCATTCTCATTCTCATCCTCCTCATCCTCCTCATCCTCATCCTCATCATCATCATCATCCTCATCCTCATCCTCATCATCCTCATCATCCTCATCCTCCTCATCCTCATCCTCCTCATCCTCCTTATCCTCATCATCCTCATCCTCCTCATCCTCATCATCCTCATCCTCCTCATCCTCATCCTCCTCATCCTCCTCATCCTCCTTATCCTCATCCTCATCCTCCTCATCCTCATCCTCATCCACCTCATCCTCATCCTCATCCTCCTCATCCTCCTCATCCTCATCCTCCTTATCCTCATCCTCCTCATCCTCATCCTCCTCATCCTCATCCTCCTCATCCTCATCCCATCCTCATCCTCATCATCATCCTCATCGTCATCCTCATCCTCCTCCTCATCCTCCTCATCCTCCTCATTCTCATCCTCATCCTCCTCATCCTCATCATCCTCATCCTCCTCATCCTCATCCTCATCCTCATCCTCATCCCATCCTCATCCTCATCATCATCCTCATCGTCATCCTCATCCTCCTCATCCTCATCCTCATCATCATCATCATAACAATGGTCTTCCAGTGAGCCATGATATCTAAATTCTAAACTAATACTACTAGTGATATGTGACTCGCGAAGTCCTCGCGAAGTTGGGATGGTGATTAATTATTTTTGGGATGTGAGGATGATAACCAGGCTTCTGTGTGTATGCATTTCCCGTTCACAATCTTGTTAACTGGGTGCGCCTGGGGCCCAGCTGGTTAGTATTCTCCCTGTACTCCCACTTCGCCAAAGCGCTAGGAAGAGAGCTGGGGAGAGTATAAATATATATTCCCCTTGTAAAAGTTAGACTGGTTCAAATAAATAATAATTTAGGACCGCTTTAACACATCAGAGCGCCACGTAAATCAAATGTCTTTTGACGTTACATTTCACCAGGATCATCGTTTGCCTAAATGACATTTTATGAATACTCTGCTGTTTGTTTTGTGTGAAATACATTTATTTTCCGTGTACGTTCTACGAATAACAGAAACTTGCCGATCGATGCCGAGATTCGCAGATTTCTGCAAAACAGAAACTTGCTGAGACCCGCAGATTTATAAATAAGGGCGATTACGTCATAGGGTTTTGGCCATTTTGGTCTGAAATAGGGCATGTTTTGTGCACTCTGGCCTGGAATTTGGTTTGGCGCTTAAACAAAACTATTTTTCACCATTAACATCAGGGAATTTGAAGCCCTCAAATGTTTACGCAAATGGAACCCTGATGCAGTCAATTATAACTCAAAGTTATCTATTGTCGCAACTTTTAATGTTAACTTGTGACGTTTTGGTTCAGTTGTAATCGCGTCTCCTTTGCTAATGACCCGCTAATGGTAATTGTAACTTTTTTCCGTTCTGAACTAGATCAACACGATAATTTTATCACCAGATTCCAGTAAACACATTTAACTAGTGAAATGACTTCTGGAAATTTTTATTTATTTTATTTTTTGTAAAAATGTGGGGGCTAAACCCCAGCCCCTCCCCCTGTGCGGTCCCTGAAACATGTGGCCTTTTTAATGGAAGAGCAATAGAGTAAGGGAGGGGGGGGGGGGGGGGGGGGATAGCTACTTCCCATACATTCTCTTAAATCAACTCTCACATTACTTGCAAAACAATCATCACAACTTTAGCAACAACAACAACTTTATTTTACCCATTAATTACATAAAAGAATTTAAAGAAAAAAACAAATTGAAATATTTATGGGTACTGGCTCCTTGAAATAACTATACAGCTAAAAATTCCAGGGAGCCAGATTACATATACTAAATTAAATTACCAGGCCGGAGAGGTTAAAAAAGTACACACAGACATACACACACAAACGCACACAAAATATTCTACCTACTTATAGCATAATAATATAATAGTACACACAATAGCAATAAATATTAATAAATATAGATATTTACAGAGAGGAGAGAATATAGCCAGCGGATTTATCATCTGCACGTGCATAGAAGTTGTGTAAAGCCAGAAGAAAAGCTAGAAAAACATGGCAGCTGATGGGGTGATGGACGACGTGCGTACTGATGTATAAATGAGTATTGTATTTTTTCACTTTGTGATCCTTTAAGGTGGCTCCATAGGGTTTTCATATCTGGTGAGGCGCGCGCGTGTGAGTTATATTTTGAAAGCTGGTTTTCACGTTCTTTTTTACTACCAGTTCACCCAAACCTTCCAGAATGTAATAAGTAATGATGAAATAATGTTCGACAACCATCCCTGATAACATATTGACTTTAGGTCTTGAATTAAAACTGTCCAAACAAAGGAGTTTGTCAATGCTTACGAAGCTTTAATTGTAAATTTCTTCAATTTCCTTCGGTGAAAGTTTCTACAATTTTCACAATATATAAAGTCTGCCCAGATAAGAATTTTAATGAGGAAAAAAATGGGGTTGTCAAGGCAGCTCCTTCGCTTTTTACAAAAATTGTGTTTTTTGCCTTTGCGTAAAACGGGTCTTATAAATTTTCCCCAAAAAACGGGCACCAAGTAAAGCAAACTAAGCATAACCTTTCCGCTAAGTTTTACGAACTTTCACCGAAGGAAACTCGAGAAAACAAAGACGAAAGTTTCTCATTTGCCCTACAAATACGTCATAAAAATAGGAACTCGTCAAGATCGCTATTTGAGCATGCGTGAACTTTCGATCGATGAGGTTTGTTTACCGGGCGTTTTATGCAATTCCTTGGACGAAATTTATAAATTCGTCTTCTTTGGAAGTTCAAACAGCAATATCTCGGCTTAAACATAAGTTTATAAATGAATGTTTACTTTGAAATGCTTGACATAGCTGCAAAATTTCGAGCCATGCAGTTCACTTGTTCACATTTTTTGCGTAAGCTCGCGTCAGCTCGCGCGCGCTTATTGGCAAAAGCTTGCGTAGCCAGCGCGCGCGCGCTCATACTCTATGCAGCCACCTTAAGGGGGGAGAACCTAAACTACAAGGAACCACAAAAATGTTGCTAAGGAAATCTCTAAACCTCCATAACTTTGGTTCCTGGACTCCAGTGGGCATCAAAGTTTGTAGTGTTTGTTCAATTCACGTTCCCTTTAAATATTTCGAACCATGCCCATATTTGGTGTGTCACGTGACCAAAATGAAAAATGTCTAAAAACTCGGAAGGATTTGATCGTTTTCAAATTATTACTTTAGAATTTGCCGAAGAACGTCAATATCGACAACTTGTAGCATGCGTTTGATGAAATGTACAATATGTCGGAAGTTATAAAGCTTTAAGAGTCTTAAAGCTTTATAACTTCCGACATATTGTACATTTCATCAAACGCATGCTACAAGTTGTCGATATTGACGTTCTTCGGCAAATTCTAAAGTAATAATTTGAAAACGATCAAATCCTTCCGAGTTTTTTAGACATTTTTCATTTTGGTCACGTGACACACCAAATATGGGCATGGTTCGAAATATTTAAAGGGAACGTGAATTGAACAAACACTACAAACTTTGATGCCCACTGGAGTCCAGGAACCAAAGTTATGGAGGTTTAGAGATTTCCTTAGCAACATTTTGTGGTTCCTTGTAGTTTAGGTTCTCCCCCCTTAAAGGTCAAATGCAACAAAATTTTAGTAAGATTAGTTTTAAGTCGAAATAATAGGGAATATTATGAATAATCATATTCTTAAGTTTGAAACGATTTGGACAAAACGTCGTCGAGATATTCGACTTTGAAAACCGCCTTTTTTTTCGCTTCCACAAACGGAAGCGTTCGGGCAAACTTCGGAAAATTGTCGGAAATGGGAAGCTCACCACATATGACGTCACATACACGCGCGAGTCCGCGAAAATAGCGAGAATTACAAAATTCTGCAGTTTCAAAACATAAACAAGTATGGTGTTTTGTGCTGCTTTTAACTGTAGTAACTGTTCAAAATCAGGCGTAAGCTTTTTACATTCCCTAAAGACGAGAAGAGATGCAAGGAATGGGTGAGATTAATGAAAAGGAAAGATTTCACGCCAACTGCAGCATCTCGTCTTTGCTCCGTGCATTTCTCCCCTGAAAGCTTCGAGCAGAATCTTGAGTTAGGGCACACCTGGGGTCTCAGTTCAAGCCACGAAGACTACTTTTCGACTGAAAGCGGATGCTTTAACCGACCATTTCAACTATGGAATAAGCGAAGTATTGACCAAGAATGTACTTCAAAAAGCACGACGAACACGGAATGCGGTCGTTCACGACGTTCAGCCTTTGCGAAACGCAGCAAGCTAAAGGTATAAAGTCGCAAACTTTCTTGTATCAGGTTTGATTTGACAGATCCACAAACTACTTTTCTAATCTGAGCCTACAATAAAAAGGCCGGCAAATAACGTTTTTATTTGTTTCCTACTTGCATGGTTCTGTGATGCTAGAAATCTTGAAAATCTGTTTTAATTATTAACGCAAGCCGAAGAAATAAAACTTTATTTATAAGTTAATGAATCCAAATAACAAGAAACTCGGACGATTAATTTCTTATACCTTAATATGTAATTACAGAAAGGTACGTAGCTGCGAAGAACAGACGATGGAGCCTCGAACAGAATTTCACCACTAAAATTGAGCAGCTGAAATGAGAAGCTATTTCAAATGAACACAAAAACCATTCAAAGTCGCAACCGGCAAATTTTAGACAATCTTCATTCTTCAATACTCTTGAAAGCATTTTTCGAGTAAAACTGTTTCCTCAGTTTTCTACAATTTCATTTCCCATGTTAATCTAATTTTTGCATTCGGTCGCCGGTCGGGTGGCATTTATAATTTTCATTAAGGCGGGATTCTACCTGAATGCCATTTTTCCGCCACTTAACATGGGTTTAATGGAAATATCTCGTTCGCATTTCAAACAATCCAAAAACTCTCCACTCATCCCATGAATCTATGTTATGGGGTGTTTTTGTAAATTTTTGGGTGATTTTTGGGTATTTTGGGGAGGAAATAGTTTTTTCTCAAAGGAGTTGTAAAATTTAGGGAAATAAGAAATATTGAAGATTTAATGTAGTTTTAAAATTAGAATTTGAAGTTAAAAATTAGTAGATTGACAATTGACGACAGTTGATAACCACGCAAGAGCACCCGCGTGGGTATCAACTGTCTGCAGAAGCTTATCACCTAGAAGCGTGTAACTTCTCTTTATATGTTTGGGACAATGCGTGGGTTTTTTCCCGACCAATCAGAATCGCTGAATCAATTTTGCCCTTATATGGAAACTAGGATTTTCGCGCTCCTCGCGGCTCCTCGCGAGAACTACATCTGTAATGGCGGCTTCGCGAGGAAAATTTTCGCCCGAAGAAAATATTATGACATTTGTAATGCTGGGAAAGCGCTAAGTGTCGAAGTGTTATTTGGAAGAGTTCCCGGTGAGTTGACAGAAACCTTGAAGGTCTATTTCGACTTGTCCCAATGAGTTTGAATCGTGTGAATAGGGAAAGTGACAATTTTTTCGATTTATTTAAAAGTTCTCTCGGGATACTCTAAATACGCTGTGCTTCAGGATGTCTTTGATTTTATATTTTCGGAAAGAAAAAGACCCGCATGTGGTACGAGTTGAGGAGCTAGCCAGCTAGCCGGGATATGTGAGATACAGTAGAGGAAATGCCATCGCCGGGTAAGGATCTTGTGTTATGTTTTTGATCGCTGTCAACAGTTGTTGATTTCAAAGAACCGCAAGTAAATCTTTTTGCAGATTTTTTGAGCAAGAGGACATTATTACAGTCAAAATAACGGCAGTATCAAACGAGGAAACAAGAAAACTACTCCTTTATCCGAAAAATTATGAGTATTTTTGTAAATATGTTTTGGTGTTTACTTAGCCGCGTGTTTGTCGACAGAAATAGCGTGCGGTAATTGTGGTTGTTTTCAAGTTCTCTTGTAGATTTTTTCTGAGAAAGATAATTTTAAAACTTACAGTCAAAGTAGCGACTGTATCGCTTTAACAAAATAGAAAGCTATTCAGTTACCTAAAAATGTGGAGTATTCACTGCAAACGAATTTGTAAAAAGGTGTCGTTGTGTTTTTAACGAGTTCTAGATCGATCTAACGCGCGGATGATAATTATTATTGTTGTTTACAAGTTTGGTTTATATGTAAAGAACAAGGTTTGAGAGCCGACAACCTCTTAAGCTTGAAATGGGTTGTTTAACCTGTCTAGTTAGTGTACAACTGAATTATAGAAGTCGATGATTCATTTATTTCACGAGCTTGTAGCTGAGGATTTGTGTTCGCATAGCCTTCTTTCGCTGTCAAACTGAGTTATTAATTTCAAAAACAACCGCTTCCAGTAGCTATAAGACTTTTCCCAACAAGAAAACAACCGTTATTTCGATCAAACTATCGACAGTATCGCTTCAGAAAAACCAGATAGCTTTCCTTATCCAAAAATGTGGGGTTTTTTTCTCGTGGGTAACGATTGTACAATGTTTTTGTGCTAAGTTTTTGAGATTGTTGTCGATAACGCGGGGAAGAAATTGCATTTTTTCATGCATTTGCTTGCGCTTTGAGAGCAGTTCTTCCGACCCAAAACCACCTTTAACACTTTAAAAGGTTGATTAACATATACTAATATTAACGTTTTACCGATTTGTCTTTTATTTAGCCGTATTTAGTGAGCTTGTCGCTTTAAATTTGTCTTGCGGCAAGCGAATTTTCCACTCGTAATTTTTCGAAATTTTGTGGCTAGAAAATATCGTATCATGAAGTTGTAGTACACAATAAAACACTTGCTTTTTAAACTGTGGTGTTGATGTTTGATATTTTTTGCTAGAATGATATGTAATGAGTGTGTATACTTTATTAAAGCTGGTTGATTCTCAGAATTGCAGACAAGATTCCAGAAAATCGACTACGCAGTACGCACTTTTACGCGCCTCGACGAATAAAAAATATTCCGGAAAAAGTCCCGCGCGCGAACACGGGCGTTAAAGGGAACCTCCACTCGTTTTACAAATATAGCCAAAAATGTTCTAAATGTACTAATTAGAAGATCTGGAATTAAAAAAATGTCTCTCCTAGCGTAATTTTTTTTTATCGCCTTCCAAAGATGCGCCTCAGAGCCGGTTCAAAATTACCGCGGCCGCCATCTTGAAAGGTACGCAAAGCACTGTGGGCTGATGACGTATCGTGGTTGCTTCGAATTCGCTGGTTACGTAAGCTCAGTATTTTGTTGTGAAAAGTTCTCGGTTTTGCGTCTTCCAAAACAGACAAAACAGCTTCAACATGTCGCAGATTCTGCCCTTATCAGTTGGAACCGGAGTATCCGTCGAGTGAGGAGAGAGAGAGGACCAAGAAAGTGAAGAGGAACAAGATGAACAAGATGATTCTTTGGTTTCAAACACTGGTCGCCGTTTGGACAATTCTTGGTGCGTTTGCGAGCGTTGCACTCTTAAACCTGGGTTTTTAAATTAAGAATTTTTTACTTAATTCAAATAAAGGTGACTTCTTATTTTAAGAAGGTTGTTCTTGATTTGAGATGACTGTTCTTGATTTAAGAGTTTTCCGAGAATCGACTTCTTACTTTGAGATATTGATTTTAAGGAAGGCAGTGTTCTTAAAATAAACCCCTAAAAACAAGAAATTGTTTCTTATTTTAAAACATGCTTTAATATATCGCTTCTTAATTTAAGAAACTAACCTAAACAGATGGAACCGCCATCTTGGATTCAATACTGAGAAGACACTGGGAATGAGTGTTAATCTACCCATAATGCTCCAGTGGTAACAACAACGATTCAAAACAGTTCAACGGACCGTTCAACGATCAGTGCAAAGTATTTTCAGTCTTTTCAGTGAGAAATGCCCATGGAATGATGTTTTAAAACGCCACAAAATCAAGAGCTTTTTACTTCAGAGAAATAAAGTAAGTTGAAATAATCACAATGGCCTCTTGAAGTTGCTTGCTTGCTCAGTGTGATCGTTTGCATGTTGTCAGCTAGCTTACAAGTCACTCTTAAACCTGGGTTTTTAAATTAAGAATTTTTTACTTAATTCAAATAAAGGTGACTTCTTATTTTAAGAAGGTTGTTCTTGATTTGAGATGACTGTTCTTGATTTAAGAGTTTTCGAGAATCGACTTCTTACTTTGAGATATTGATTTTTAAGGAAGGCAGTGTTCTTAAAATAAACCCCTAAAAACAAGAAATTGTTTCTTATTTTAAAACATGTTTAATATATCGCTTCTTAATTTAAGAACTAACCTAAACAGATGGAACCGCCATCTTGGATTCAATACTGAGAAGACCCTGGGAATGAGTGTTTAATCTACCCATAATGCTCCAGTGGTAACAACAACGATTCAAAACAGTTCAACGGACCGTTTCAACGATCAGTGCAAAGTATTTTCAGTCTTTTCAGTGAGAAATGCCCATGGAATGATGTTTTAAAACGCCACAAAATCAAGAGCTTTTACTTCAGAGAAATAAAGTAAGTTGAAATAATCACAATGGCCTCTTGAAGTTGCTTGCTTGCTCAGTGTGATCGTTTGCATGTTGTCAGCTTACAAGTTTGACGTGCAAGAAAGCATTTAACTGAGCCACGTACCAGTAAAACTTGATCTGAATGCTCCTTCATTTGTAAATTGCTTTTAAATGTAGCAGTCTCTGTCAGAGGAAGAGGCGAATACAGCTGTTTATAGATCTGATTTTACTGATCACATGTTTGCTTTGTGTTTTTGTTGTAGTTCAATTGAGGCAGAAATGCATATCCTTGAAGTATACAGTCACTACAGGGAACAATATGTTTATAAAGCTAAGTGAAAAAGCAATCATCGAACATCATGAGTGATACTTTGAATATTTTTCTATCCCAGGTGTGGATATACATGTATGAAGGTTTTCAAAAATGTAAATGTGTTACAAAAGGAAAACCTGCAATTTCAGTGAGTAGAATAAAATAAATTATGAACAGAAGCTTGATGTTTAAGTTAGTCTTCAATCTGGTGTGCCCTACATGTAGTACACTGTACTTGATGTCTGAGTGTATAGACATTGACAGCAGTAAAAAACTAAAGTAGGAATTAATACATTCAACTAATAAAACATTTGAAATTGAAAACACCGACTGTCGGAAGATCTTTGAAGATCAACAAACTTTGTAAGATTTACATACGTATGAGCATCATATTGCATATGTTTGGAGGAACTTAATATGCAATTAGTCTAATAAACCTTTTCAAAGATCTATGAGGACCTTGCAATATCCTCAAAGATCTTTCAAGAATCCAAAAGATCCTTGAAGACCACAGAAGATATTAATTTTGTAAGATCCTTGAAGATCCTTGACAAGGCCCTTAAAGATGTTGGCAAGATCCTTGAAGATCTTGATAATATCCTAAAAAGATCCTTGAAGATCTTGACAATATCCTCGAAGATCCTTGGCAAAATCATTGAGATCTTTACAAGATCCTTGAAGATCTTAAAAAGATCCTTGGCAAGATCCTTGAAGATCTTAACAAGATCTTCAAAGATCTTAACAGGATCCTTGAAGATCCTCAAAGATCCTTGAAGATCCTTGGCAAGATCCTTGAAGATCCTTGAAGATCCTTGGCAAGATCCTCGAAGATCTTTGAAGATCCTTGGAAAGATCCTTAAGGATCTTTATTAAGATCCTTTATAGGATCCTCAAAGATCCTTGTGAAGATCTTAAAGGATCCTTGAAGATCCTTGAAAGATTTTCACCAGGGTGTAACACTGATTTATTTTAAAATATTTAAATAATCTTCAGTGTCATGATGACACTAGTTGTGAGCATCATAAATTAATAGCATATTTTTAGTAAATACATATATATTGTGCGCTTTCCATTTGACCAAAAATTCCGGTTTTAAATTCAGGAGCATTAATACAAATTAGGGACAACCTCAAGAGGTTATTAAATGCACAAATTCCGAAACTTGATTCCGGAATTTTACGGAATTTCTGGTCGAATGAGAAGCGCTCATTGTAATGCTATTATTTTTCCACACTGACTAAAATGCATGGTCAACCATTTACAGTAATTATATCCTATTGTGAATCCAATGTCTAGCAGGATTACAATAAAAGTTTGATGTGCACTGCTTTGCATTGAGAGTTGTATTCTAATAATAGTACCGTGCTGACATTGCTGGACTTTAGTAATACTAGTACTTATATACATCCATGAGTGTTAATTTAATTCACACTGTCACTGGCCACAGTGTCCGACTTAACACCGAGGAAGAGACCTGTAAATGGATTAATTGCATTTATTTAATGATCTTGTCCAAAGTAGTGAAAGTAAGAGATCTTCTCGCGTTTGAATTAATACTTTTTTATTGATTTAATTACTAGCATTTTTTCAAATTAATCAAGATTTGAAATGAGAAGTTTTGGTTCTTAAAACAAGAATTTTTTTACTAACTTTTATATGAAAAACTGTTACTTGAAATAAGAGAAATACTCTTAAAATGAGAATTAATTTAAGAAAAAATGTTCTTAAATTGTAATTGAAAATAAGAATTGTTTCTTAAAATAAGAACATTTCATCTTAAATTAAGGATTTTGATGAGTAAACTTAAAGTAAGAAACTGTTTCTTAAAATAAAAATTAACTCTTAAAATAAGAATAACTCTTTAAAATAAGAAATTTAATTTAACAACAACAAAGTTCTTACGTGGAGATTTGTTTTAAGAAATTTTGTCTTAAAATAAGATTTCAAATTTAAGAGTGAGTTTGACGTGCAAGAAAGCATTTAACTGAGCCACGTACCAGTAAAACTTGATCTGAATGCCTCCTTCATTTGTAAATTGCTTTTAAATGTAGCAGTCTCTGTCAGAGGAAGAGGCGAATACAGCTGTTTATAGATCTGATTTTACTGATCACATGTTGCTTTGTGTTTTTGTTGTAGTTCAATTGAGGCAGAAATGCATATCCTTGAAGTATACAGTCACTACAGGGAACAATATGTTTATAAAGCTAAGTGAAAAGCAATCATCGAACATCATGAGTGATACTTTGAATATTTTCTATCCCAGGTGTGGATATACATGTATGAAGGTTTTCAAAATGTAAATGTGTTACAAAAGGAAAACCTGCAATTTCAGTGAGTAGAATAAAATAAATTTATGAACAGAAGCTTGATGTTTAAGTTAGTCTTCAATCTGGTGTGCCCTACATGTAGTACACTGTACTTGATGTCTGAGTGTATAGACATTGACAGCAGTAAAAAACTAAAGTAGGAATTAATACATTCAACTAATAAAACATTTGAAATTGAAACACCGACTGTCGGAAGATCTTTGAAGATCAACAAACTTTGTAAGATTACATACGTATGAGCATCATATTGCATATGTTGGAGGAACTTAATATGCAATTAGTCTAATAAACCTTTTCAAAGATCTATGAGGACCTTGCAATATCCTCAAAGATCTTTTCAAGAATCCAAAAGATCCTTGAAGACCACAGAAGATATTAATTTTGTAAGATCCTTGAAGATCTTTGACAAGGTCCTTAAAGATGTTGGCAAGATCCTTGAAGATCTTGATAATATCCTAAAAGATCCTTGAAGATCTTGACAATATCCTCGAAGATCCTTGGCAAATCATTGAAGATCTTTACAAGATCCTTGAAGATCTTAAAAAGATCCTTGGCAAGATCCTTGAAGATCTTAACAAGATCTTCAAAGATTTTAACAGGATCCTTGAAGATCCTCAAAGATCCTTGAAGATCCTTGGCAAGATCCTTGAAGATCCTTGAAGATCCTTGGCAAGATCCTCGAAGATCTTTGAAGATCTTGGAAAGATCCTTAAGGATCTTTATTAAGACCTTTATAGGATCCTCAAAGATCCTTGTGAAGATCTTAAAGGATCCTTGAAGATCCTTGAAAGATTTTCACCAGGGGTGTAACACTGATTTATTTTAAAATATTTAAATAATCTTCAGTGTCATGATGACACTAGTTGTGAGCATCATAAATTAATAGCATATTTTTAGTAAAATACATATATTGTGCGCTTTCCATTTGACCAAAAATTCCGGTTTTAAATTCAGGAGCATTAATACAAATTAGGACAACCTCAAGAGGTTATTAAATGCACAATTTCCGAAACTTGATTCCGGAATTTACGGAATTTCTGGTCGAATGAGAAGCGCTCATTGTAATGCTATTATTTTTTCCACTGACTAAAATGCATGGTCAACCATTTACAGTAATTATATCCTATTGTGAATCCAATGTCTAGCAGGATTACAATAAAAGTTTGATGTGCACTGCTTTGCATTGAGAGTTGTATTCTAATAATAGTACCGTGCTGACATTGCTGGACTTTAGTAATACTTAGTCTAGTACTTATATACATCCATGAGTGTTAATTTAAATTCACACTGTCACTGGCCACAGTGTCCGACTTAACACCGAGGAAGAGACCTGTAAATGGATTAATTGCATTTATTTAATGATCTTGTCCAAAGTAGTGAAAGTAAGAGATCTTCTCGCGTTTGAATTAATACTTTTTTATGATTTAATTACTAGCATTTTTTCAAATTAATCAAGATTTGAAATGAGAAGTTTTGGTTCTTAAAACAAGAATTTTTTTACTAACTTTTATATGAAAAACTGTTCTTGAAATAAGAGAAATACTCTTAAAATGAGAATTAATTTTAAGAAAAATTTTTCTTAAATTGTAATTGAAAATAAGAATTGTTTCTTAAAATAAGAACATTTCATCTTAAATTAAGGATTTTGATGAGTAAACTTAAAGTAAGAAACTGTTTCTTAAAATAAAAAATTAACTCTTAAAATAAGAATAACTCTTTAAAATAAGAAATTTAATTTAACAACAACAAAGTTCTTACGTGGAGATTTGTTTTAAGAAATTTTGTTCTTAAAAATAAGATTTCAAGTTTAAGAGTGTTGTACTGTCATGCCGACAGAAAGGGAATGTGTATGCTGCAAAGAAACGACATTTTTTGTCGAAGACGATTGAAGGTGTGATTTAAAATGAATATTTGATAATAATTTTGTTCTAATCTTTGTTTACATATTGTTCATGGGATCCGGAAGTAAGCTTAAAATATTTACACAGAAATTGGAGTGTAGTCGATTCAATACATGTGCTTTCAGTTCTATAAATGTCTGCCGCGAAGTTTGCGTTTTTATTCTCATTTTAAGCGAATATTACTAATACTGTTGTTTTCATCTCGACTGACTTTTTACGATTCGTTCGATTAATCAAGATCAGTGTTGACTTGGCCATTTCGTTTCAGGTTTGTCTTGTATTACTGAGCATGAAAAACTTTCACGCCGTGGTGCCTCAACAGAGACGTGCTGTGGACAGCTTTGGTCAGTTTTACAAGATCGAGAGAGTGCTGGCCTTCCAAATAGGCAGCAAGTGTCGAACAGGTAATGAACCTTGAAATGTTAATTGTTCAGCATTATCTTGAAATCAGCTCCACCCCAGTTTTTGTAACTTCAAAATACCGGTATGTACTTGTCATGTTTCTTTTTGAATCAATTTTAGTTTGAAAGTTTTCATTCTAATCGAATATTTCTTAGCAGACTTCTTAAATCATTTTCTGATGAAATCCAATTTATATGAAACAAATGTAAACAAATAGAAAAGTACACCATATACCTTTTTATAATACATGTATATATAATACATTTTAGAATATAATGAATTAACAAACACACCAAGTGCATCACTTGGTTTAATGACATTTTGCTTTTGTTTTAGGTCATTCCGTTTTGCTGCATATAGGCAATTCACCTGGTGGGTTCATGGCTACCTTGGGAAGAACATTCGACGTGTAATACCATCTTGTGCAGTAAAGCAAATTAGAGCTGAATTTCCTGCACAAGATGGTATTTACACAGGGTACAAAAGAGGGAGATGACGATGATGACAGTGCCTTTGACAGTGAACTCGAGCACGCATGGAGAGATTTTTTAAATATCTAGAATGTGAATAATAATAATTATTAGTCACATTCTAGATTAAAAAGTCTCTCCATGCGTGCTCGAGTTCACTGCAGTATAATTTCAGAGGTGAATAAAAGAATCCGATATTCTGATTGGTCGAGAAACTTGGCTTATGTTGCTATAATCACCTCCCGCGAGGTCCATTGCAGGTTACCTCCCAGCATTTTGTCCAGGTTGCCCTAACAGTTTGCTGGTACCCTTTATACTCCTGGGTGGAGAGAGGCACAGTGAGAGTAAAGTGTCTTGCCGAAGAACACAACACAATGAACCCGGCAAGGACTCGAACCCGGACCATTTGATCTGGAGTCCATTGCGCTAACCATTAGGCCACCACGTCTGTACTAGTCTGTTGAATTCCAATGGTCAGGGAAACTAGGTGGTCCATGTGTAACCATATGTGCTGGTGTTTGACTGCTAGATCATTAGTGTTACTGTAAAAAATAATTTTATTCCCTTCATAACTGAACATTATTAGTAATTCTCTACTTTCCATTATTCTGTGAGGTTCTTTTACATAAAAACAAGTTCAACTTCCAACTTTACTTAAAAATTAATTACGTGATGTTTGCCGCCCGCAAATAGCAAAGTGCTAGTCGAGGCGAGTGGCAAGGAAGGTAAAAATAAGTATTAAAATTACATTTCAAGTTAGGAGAGTAAAACCTCCAAACAAACAGTATTGTGGACTAGGTAATTGAAATTTACTGTACATTTCCCTAGATGAATAAAGCATGTGTGAAAATACATTTTAAACATCTTGCTTCTAAGAACTACAACAAAGTACAGTGGAACCCAGTAATATTGCCCACCAACGGGCCTAAAAAATCTGGCCAAGTTAACGGGGTGACCGTATTAATGAGGTTGGCCTTACTGACTGGGGCCCAGTTGTTCAAAGTGTGGATAACGCAATCGCAACCGGATAAATCGCTATCCAGTGGATAAACGTTGACCAAAACAAACTACGCTATCCACTGGATAGTGATTTATCCCGGTGGATAGCATTATCCACCCTTTGAACAACCAGGCCCTGAACATTAACTTGTAAGGTGTGGTTCCACTGTACTAGTAAGACTCTTTCCGCCCTAAATGCCCATAACAATTATTGTGCCTGCAATGAGACAGGAATATACCAAGAATGACCAAAGAACATTTAAAAAGTGTAAATTTTACACTCTTGGGGTTTCATTGTTTTTGACATAATAAAACAGTCCAGAAATAATACTATTGTTCCCTGTTTTTTTAACTTTGACATTTAAATGTTATATTCATTCAAACAGAATATTAAGGCCCCAAGGCAACATACAAATTTTCCTTACCTGTATTCATGCATTTGTTTCAGTTCTAGTTAGGATAATTTGTTTTACTATCAAAGTTAAGTTTTTCTTTTGTGATCAGTTGCTTAATTCTCATGACTTGTATGAGTGCTAATGGGAGAAATCATTTTCTGATCACTCTTGGGACTTTGGCATTAACTCTAAAATGTACAAAATATACATGACCTTCTGCTGTTTCTCTCCTTTTGGTAAAACTGAGAGAATATATTGCTGACTTTTGAAACGCAATTCCAACCTCTAATTTTTGTTACTGATATGAGAAATAATATTATTGGTAATTGGACCTTCTTGTAGAATTCAGGGAGTAATAACAATTTTTTGCCACGTAATTGCTGGGCATAAAAAGGTTACAGTTAATTTACTTAAAACGAGATAATTGTGCTCTTTTATCATTATCTCTTTGCGACTTGGCCTTTCTACTGGGGCCATAATACCCGATCTGACTTTGACCTGTGGAGCAGGCTTGGTTCCTGAAGCTGCTAAGAGAATTGCTGCTTGCAGCATATCCTCAAGATATTCATAGGATTTTTTTTCCAAAACTGGCTCTGCTCCAAATCTCTTAGACACTTTGGCTCCAGGAAAATTTTGAACCTTGGTCTCCCTGAGATTCACCAGCTTGGATTAATGCCTAGTTCAAAGAAAAGCATATAACCAGATTATAGCAGTGTTTTTCACTTTCGTAATGTCAATCTTGTCCCCAGAGACTGTTATTGTTTTTGGTCAGCACCAAGAAGATCGCGAGTTTCTGGACAGACCAGATTTTCTGAGTTTGCACAGAGTACTTGTTTTGCTATTGTCCAAAATCTTTTTTTTACACCAATCAGATTTGAGGAAAATCGCATCTGACCAGGGCTCATGGCCAGATGCTGACCCAAAAAATCACAGGCTCTAGGGATGAGGCTGTCATAATGTGGGAGTCTCAGATCAAAGTACACAATTTCATGTTACTATTATTGTTGTTAGTATGACTGCTAACATTATTACTCCCTTTGAAGTTGTTCAAGGTTCACTGTAGGACAACAGGGTTTTTGAAACCTTGCAGGGAAGTGTCATGTTTGTAACTGTCCTGATAATAATTATGTAAGTCACTCCTGGTTCATAATAAGTCTACCATCAAACAACTTACCTGAGGTCTGTTGGCATTAAAGTTGTGGTCAAGTACTGCCAGCATTGTGCCAACTTTCATTACATCATGAGTGAAGTGTTGCAGTTTTGGTAAGTACTTGAGGTACAGAGAATGGTACACTTCAAGAGACGTAGTGTGGCACAAACTTTGTCAAATGGACAATGTCTTTCAGAAGAAGCTTGTCTTTAACAATGTTGACAAGTGCAGTATGTGGCTGGACTGCCAGGTTTGAGCCACTTCTTCTTACGCTGCTGCTCTGGTGAAAGTGGCTGATGTTCACATTTGTGGAAATGCTTGTTACCTGGCCAGCTGTGCCTGTTTGTTACATGGTGAATGACCGACAACCACTTCTCTCGCAACACCTCTGCATCTTCATTACAGCTTTCGGCACAACCACCAGAGATGGTTTATGATTGACGGAATCCATGGTGCCAGGTCTGAACAACCAGATTTTCTTAGATGCTGCTGACAATTTCTTACTGACTGACTTGGCCAGATGCCATGGATCAAATTGATGATCAATGTGATCATGGTTCACCCTCAATTCTTTCTTAATTTGAGGGTGCCTGTCAGTTGACAATATTTTAACTTTCACACCATTACCCTCAACATTTTCCAAGTTTTCAATGAAACCTTTTTTCTCCATCACATTAGAGTTAGATACCTCTGAAACCGACACTACCTTGAAGTCAACTACTTTCTGACTTTCAACATCAAGAAGGGTGTAAGTGCAGTATTTTTGCGCAATGGCCCGGAGAGTCACAACGGCCATCACCAGCCAAAGCAACACCACCTTCCTGGCCTTCAAATCATTGAAAATCTCCAGTTGCTGTTGTTCCCAAGTCGATTTAACAACAGGAAAGATATAACGTTCTCTGATGTTAAAATAGGTTCCCTACCAATGAATTTCAAATTTATTAATTTGGAAAGTGATTCACATTTGGAGAATGGAATACCACAAAAGAAAATTCCAGCTGTAATAAGCAGATTTCCAGCTCCTTTGATATCATACAATGGTGGCTGTGATTGCCATTGATACTCACAGTTATTGATGCAAGTTAATTTCAGTGACAGTTGTGATCCTTCATTCTGCACTTCAACAGTGCTCTCTTGTATTATTAAAGAGCCGCACCTTGGGCAGAATCGTAATAATTCTTTGAGTTGTTCCTCGTAAACCAGGAAAACTCGCTCTTTATATGTGTTCTTTGTGTCTGGCTTGTCACTGGCATCTTGTGAGTCTTGCGAGCTACAGGTATTATCCTGTTGAGAGTCACCCACACTTGGAACATATTGTGAACCGCTTGAAGTTGTTTGTTGAGAAACAACTATGTCCATAGGTTCCTGGACATCCAGGTCCAATATCTTACTTTCATCTGTGACAGAAGGAAGTTCATCATTCAAATCTGGAATAGATCCACTTGGGATCCTTGCGAGTCATACCCATCTTCAGCACTTTCATTGCTGTCAGGCACTGGGTTGTCAGTGATAGGTGTAGGTGCGTGTACTATTTCCCGTACGGTTTGTGTAACATAGGTATGATCTGATAACGCTGTCTTGACAACATCAAGCGGAAATTGGCATTCTGCGTCGCATGTCACTGTATAAACCTTTCGTTGTGTTGATGTTTCAGTGTTTTCCGTTGTCGATGTTCCTGGCCATTCCGTCTGTGTGGCCACCTCATGCATTATCGGACCTGAGATCTCAGGAAAATCAATTTCTTCCTCAATCACGGCTTCGTCATGTAATGGCTCGTCTTTTTGCAGTTTTGAAGGACCTGGATTTCTTTGCAGTAGAGCATCTAGTGTCTAGACCAGGGCGAAAAGCGCTTATAAATAACAATGCAACGACAATAACAAAGCAAATTTATTATGCAAGCGAAATTATGCGAGGTCTCTAGAATGTTGAGCATACAAACCTCCTGTCGTTGTCGCTTCTCGGGCGCGTCTAGTACTATGAAGTCGATCCGATCGGGCTGGTCTATGAAGAAAGATAGTGGGAATGGCGTCAGGCTTAAGCTTTCGCTTCCATGGAGATGATCCCAATAGCTCAGTCTGGAGTCTAACACTGTCTTCGAAGCAATCAGCAGCAAAATGCTCCGAACACAGACGGGGACTTTTGGGTAACGACGTCCTTCCAACAGCTTGAATCCATGCACGGCGTAAATCATCACATTTTGGAAAAATATGAAAAGTAAGCTTCGGATTTTTTCCTGTTTTTCGTTTGATTACTGCAGCCAAAAGCAACACAGTGAGGCATCTCGCGATGTGCCGAATTCGAAGCAACCACGATACGTCATCAGCCCACAGTGCTTTGCGTACCTTTCAAGATGGCGGCCGCGGGTAATTTTGAACCGGCTCTGAGGCGCATCTTTGGAAGGCGATAAAAAAAAAATTACGCTAGGAGAGACATTTTTTTTAATTCCAAGATCTTCTAATTAGTACATTTAGAACATTTTTGGCTATATTTGTAAAACGAGTGGAGGTTCCCTTTAAACCGCATCTGCCATTCCATATAAGGAAGTTAATTTTGATTGGTCGGGAAAAAACCCACGCATTGAATCGAACCTATACGCTTCTAGGTGATAAGCTTCTGCTGTCTGTTGGTGTTCAAAAATTTTTTTTTTCCTTCTATCCCTTCTTTAAACCTCTTACAATTTCATTGAAATTCAGGTAGAATCCCCCCTTAAGCTTGCATTCAATTTCAACGTACGGCGCAACTATAAATTTATACTTGCCGAGAATTATTTTCTGCCGGGACTACCGGTATCACTAGGTTCTTTCTTGAATGAAACTTAAACGGAAGGTTTGTTTAGTAAAAAGGAGAAACGAAAAGCAAATGATTAAAACTAAGGAATTGAGTCTAAACACGGAGATTGTAATTTAAAAAACCGTAAGCTAGCTAGCGCGGGCGGTGAAACTCAGGATTTCCAAAACAACAACAAACTCAAATTCTGTCGGTTAAAATCAAATGAGCACTCGCCTTTTTTGAAGAAATGCAAGTTCTTTAATTCCACTGCGTAGTTCTCCATTCACGTGTCAATGATAAGAGAGCAATATAATGTGAGAAATTCAGTAAAAGCTTCTTCGCATCGACCTTCACACGTTGCTGAAAAACACGCGCGAAAACACGCGCGTGAAAACAAGCTCACCACATATGACATCACAAAAACAGCAAATTCGTTTCCATTCCAAGCGCGGTCATTCCTGGTTCGTTTTCGTTAAAGGTCAAATGCAACGAAATTTGGCATTTTTTTCTTTTGTCGCGAAAAACTGTTTCTTTATACTAGCATCAATCATACTCAACCCTCAAAAGCTGGTTTGGGGCGATTTGTGGCGCTTATAAGGCACGAAATTCGATAATTTCCGATAATTTCCGACGGCTTAAAAAACGAACCAGGAATGACCGCGCTTGGAATGGAAACGAATTTGCTGTTTTTTGTGATGTCATATGTGGTGAGCTTGTTTTCACGCGCGTGTTTTCGCGCGTGTTTTCAGCAACGTGTGAAGGTCGATGCGAAGAAGCTTTTACTGAATTTCTCACATTATATTGCTCTCTTATCATTGACACGTGAATGGAGAACTACGCAGTGGAATTAAAGAACTTGCATTTCTTCAAAAAGGCGAGTGCTCATTTGATTTTAACCGACAGAATTTGAGTTTGTTGTTGTTTTGGAAATCCTGAATTTCACCGCCCGCGCTAGCTAGCTTACGGTTTTTAAATTACAATCTCCGTGTTTAGACTCAATTCCTTAGTTTTAATCATTTGCTTTTCGTTTCTCCTTTTACTAAACAAACCTTCCGTTAAGTTTCATTCAAGAAAGAACCTAGTGATACCGGTAGTCCCGGCAGAAAATAATTCTCGGCAAGTATAAATTTATAGTTGCGCCGTACGTTGAAATTGAAATTCAATTCAAGCTTGCATTATGCAAGCTTGAATTGAGTTTGGCGAGGCTTCGCATAAAATGAAAATTGTAAATTGCCACCCGACCAAATGCAAAAATTAGATTAACATGGGAAATGAAATTGTAGAAAACTGAGGAAACAGTTTTACTCGAAAAAATGCTTTCAAGAGTATTGAAGAATGAAGATTGTCCTAAAATTTGCCGGTTGCGACTTTGAATGGCTTTTGTGTTAATTTGAAATAGCTTCTCATTTCCGCTGCTTTTTATAGTGGTGACATTCTGTTCGAGGCTCCATCTTCTGTTCTTCGCAGCTACGTACTTTTCTGTAATTACATATTTCCGGTATAAGAAATTAATCGTCCGAGTTTCTTGTTATTTGGATTCATTAACTTAAGTTTTATTTCTTCGGTTGTGTTTATAGCGACCTTGCGTTAATAAAAACAGATTTTCAAGATTTCTAGCATCACAGAACCATGCAAGTAGGAAACAAATAAAAACGTTATTTGCCGGCCTTTTTATTGTAGGCTCAGATTAGAAAAAGTAGTTTGTGGATCTGTCAAATCAAACCTGATACAAGAAAGTTTGCGACTTTATACCTTTAGCTTTCTGCGTTTCGCAAAGGCTGAACGTCGTGAACGACCGCATTCCGTGTTCGTCGTGCTTTTTGAAGGACATTCTTGGTCAATACTTCGCTTTATTCCATAGTTGAAAATGGTCGGTAAAGCATCAGCTTTCAGTCGAAGTCTTCGTGGCTTGAACTGAGATCCCAGGTGTGCCCTAACTCAAGATTCTGCTCGAAGCTTTCAGGGGAGAAATGCACGGAGCAAAGACGAGATGCTGCAGTTGGCGTGAAATATTTCCTTTTCATTAATCTCACCCATTCCTTGCATCTCTTCTCGTCTTTAGGGAATGTAAAAAAGCTTACGCCTGATTTTGAACAGTTACTACAGTTAAAAGCAGCACAAAACACCATACTTGTTGATGTTTTGAAACTGCAGAATTTTGTAATTCTCGCTCTTCTCGCGGACTCGCGCGTGTATGTGACGTCATATGTGGTGAGCTTCCCATTTCCGACAATTTTCCGAAGTTTGCCCGAACGCTTCCGTTTGTGGAAGCGAAAAAAAAGGCGTTTTCAAAGTCGAATATCTCGACGACGTTTTGTCCAAATCGTTTCAAACTTAAGAATATGATTATTCATAATATTCCTATTATTTCGACTTAAAACTAATCTTACTAAAATTTTTGTTGCATTTGACCTTTAAGCCGTCGGAAATTCTCGGAAATTATCGAATTTCGTGCCTTATAAGCGCCATAAATCGCCCCAAACCAGCTTTTGAGGTTGAGTATGATTGATGCTAGTATAAAGAACAGTTTTCGCGACAAAAGAAAAAAATGCCAATTTCGTTTGCATTTGACCTTTAAGGACGGTGCCTCCTTTTGTTACTGCGCATACGTTCTGCGCATAATTTCTCGCGTCATTAGCGCGCGCTCGAGCGCGCGCGCATACAGAACATTGCAAAATCTCTTTCAGGCTAAGCTCGGCAGGGAAATATATGGTCGTTTTCTTCATATAACTTACAAAAACGCGTGGTGACCCCTACTTTTTATGTTATAAAATGGAAGCGGTAAGCCTATTAACATATGATTAATTTTTTTGTTGTGTGCAAAAGTTATTTAGACTGTATTTTTGGTATACCAGAGGAGAGCTGTCAGGGTTGATAATGGCTACGTTGCGATGATTTTTAATTAAAAAACACATAAACAGTAGTTGTTATATTACCATTTGTTAAGTATTTTTTTAAAAGCTTTTTATATATATTGTTGCTTTTGTGTATGTCAAGGCAAATTCAAAGGGAATCTGCGAAAAAAATATTTTTTCTTTTTTTCCCGAGAAAACGCTATTTCAGCATTTTTTTCCAGATTGAAGCTTGATTATCTCTGGAAAATGCGTGGTTACCCCCAATTTTCTTTTTGGATTCCAATAGCCCTTGCTAAGATCTCTTTTTCCCGCATAGTCATAAACCGCGCAGATAAACTTATACAGGGTTCAATTCCTACTGTTACCATCCCCCCCCCCCGGGAAACCCCCGGGACAAAGTCAGCCCTTGTGGCCCGGGGGTGGGGAATTTTGCAAGTTAGTCTTGTCCCGGGGTAGGGGGTGGGGATAGTTGAAGTATCTAGTCGCGCAAGGAATTATGGGGCGAAATTGGCGTCAACCAAACGGGCCGACATGCCCCAGTTTGCGGACTTCTTTGCTGGGGAATCCCTTCAATTTGTATGCGACTGGTTGGAAGAAAGCAATTTGTCCAAGTTTATAAAACCTGTATTTGAAAAAAACCTCAAGAGAGGAGCGTTAAAAGCCAAAGAAACGCGGGCGAGAAACAAAAACAGTGGGAGAGATGTTTCCTGACCTTTGCATGAGCCATATGAGTCCACGTCTATTTTGTAAAACTAAAAAATATTTCTGTCTTCTTGTGAAACGGTGCAGTTTGTGTCCCGGGGGTGGAGAATTGCTTCTATCTTTGTGCCCGGGGGTGTGCCCGGGGGGGATGGTAACAGCAGGAATTGAACCCTGCATTATTCCAGATGCAACCACGACGGCGACGGCAACGAAACGTCACAAAAAATAGGTTTAATTAGTAGTACAATATTCTGCACGTGTCTTTTTGCATATTTATTTGCCGTCCCATGCAAAACAAAAACGCACGTGCGTTTTTTCATTTACATTTTTTTTGCCTTTCTATGCAAAACAAAAAAAAAATCAAAAAATGTCTAAATTCAAGGAATTATGGAGAACGTGAACACGCGATGGTTAATTTTCCTGGGCTATGCCTTAAATGGATAGCCCAAAATAAGATCAGCCTACTTTAGCACCCCAGTTGGCCTACAATAGCACTGATTAGACCCGAGAATAGCGCTGATTATCCCCAAGAATAGCGCCCCGGTTAGCCTACTATAGCCCCGAGAATTGTTAGCTTTCTTTTGTGGGTTAGGGTAACGTCTGATCTGATTTTGGCCTATCCATTCTAGTCACGACCAATTTTCCTGTCTCTATCTGGACTTGAACTCATAAATTCAGCTCCTGGAAAATTCAACCACATTGGACAAATTAAACGTGTCGGAATACCGTAATCGCAAAATAATTTATAGGAACGAGAATGGGCTCTTGAGGAACGTTAATTCATTTTTTAAGGAATTTTCCCGCGCGAAAAGAAGCACACCGCCGACCAAAACGAAATTGATCGCTTTGCAAGTTGTGAGAGCACGGTTTCTCGGTCCCAGGCCCTGTCTCTTGCACCCTGCAATAGAGCAACAAAATTTTGATATTAAGTAAAAACTTCACAATTATATATACAGTAGACAGAGATATATCAAAATTGAAATATTTTCCCCTTATATAGGTGGTGCTGTTTATTCGAAAACTGAAAGAAATTCTGGATGGTTGCCCCGACTGTAAAGGGAAGTATGAATTAGTGCCGATTTCAGGAAATGAAACTAACAAAATAGCAGATGCTTTGGTGGGAGATGCATAAGAATGCTGCAAAAATAGAGGCGGACCGTTTTTCGTCCCTCGCTCACTTTTGCGACGTCGTCGCTCAAACTCCCGGAAGTCGACTTGTGGCAAGTCTAAGGTGGACGTAAAGGTGGACGTGGAGTCAACAGAACAGCATTGTTGCAAACCAAGGCGAGGAAAGAATTTTGGGTCTGAAAGCCCCATTAAAGACAGCATTGAATAAGGGGAGGGGGGCAATATTATTTTTTGCGTGTATATTCGGCTCCCGACTTGTACAAAGTGCGTAAACGCAGGGCCCGCGCAGAACTTTTTTGAGTGTGTGGGGGGGGGGGGGGGGGGCTTATGCGAACGCGTGAGCGTAAGTGATCTAGGGGGTCCGGGGGCATGCCACCCCGGAAAAATGGTGAATTTCAGTCCTCTGAAATGGGCTGGAAATGCATCTAAAATCAACAAGCGTGGTGCATAAAAACAACTTAAGCGACTGTTTTTAATACAAGAATCAACATTTGTAGATATTTTTCTTTCCAACATTTACCATGTGCGCTTCTATGTTGGTTATCGCGCAGGACTCCCGTGTCCCGTGATGTCCAGAGCTGTGTATAATTCTCAGTTTAAAGTATCTATGGCGATAAAATGTTGTCATAAAAACGTTTTCTCTACTGATAAAACGCAAGATACAACTGCTCAATAGCATAAAGTCAGTCAACTCTAAGTTATCTTAACTCTTGATATTAATTTGTTCAGTTGTAATCGCGTCTACTTTGGTCATTGCAACTTTTGTCCGTTGCGAACTACTGCAGATCAAAAAGAAATTTTATCACCAACTTCCAGTAAACTAACGTTTAACTAGTGAAATAACATCCTGGACATTTTTATTATTATTATTTTTTAGAAAAGTGGGGGCGGGCTAAAGCCCCACCCCCCCCCCCCCCCCCAGCCCCTCCCCTGCGCGGCCCCTGAAACGTGTATTGTCCAAGATGGTAGATGCACGGTGACTAGATGTTTGAAAACAGTAAGTGGTTGTAATAGCTAAGCCACAGTAATATTTGATTTGGAAAGTTGTAATACAGTTGGAACCACGATAACGAAGTGCCAGGGGACTGGGGAAATTGGTTCGTTAAATCGGGGTTTCGTTAAATCGAGAACCCTGATATAACGAATTTCTTGAAAACTGACCTGACCGTTAAATCAGGGTATAGTCAATAATTAATTTGCCGTAATGTTTAGACGGTGTTTAACACCGTTCAATTCAATAGATGGCCACGACAGTACTATTTTTTTTTTTTTCATTTTTTTTTTTACAACTTTCTTAGAGAAATTAATATATTTTACTGTAGTCGATTATTCATCTTCTGTGGCGTGATGACATTTATTCGTTATATCGGGGGTAGATTTTACATTCGGGCTCCTAGATTGTGTTCGTTATATCGGGTTATTTCGTTAAATCGGGATTCGTTAAATCGGAGTTCTTTTCCATACATTTTATTGTTAATTCTGGCCGGGCTGAATAAATTTGTGTGTTAAATCGGGGACGTCGTTTAAATCCGGGTTTCACTGTACCTGAATTTGATCTGTTGGTGTCTTAGTGAAAAACCATTGTATATTCTTCAGAGATTGCAATGAATATATTAAGTCTTGGGAGAATACATAGAGGTTATTCAGCGGAAAGTTGTGTAATACGGCAGGGTATTTTTACGAGTCAGTTTTTATTTTTTCGAGCCTTTAGGCGAGAAAAAATAAAAACTGACGGGTAAAAATGCCCAGCCGTATTACACAACTTTCCGCCTGAATAAATTGTTTATTATACGACATAATATTTTCCTAAAATATAGGCTTTCAACGGTGTGTTTTCCGTAGCGCGCGGTCAGGGGGACTGAGAACCCGTTGAATACGGTCTCTTATTATATGGCAAACTGGTCCACGACGAAAACGAGCATTCTGATTGGTTCCCTGAGCGGTCCGAATTTTGCAATACGGACCGCTAAGATGGACCGCTCATGAACTCATTCGCCGAATTCCTTTTTTGAAACATTGGCGGACAATTTTGGTTAAACTTTTCGCAAAGCGGCCTGAAAAATGCCAAGAATATGCTTAGCTTCGGCGCGCGCGCGTTAGCCGAGAATGGTTGCATTAATTTATCAGTAAATTTTTAAAAAAGCCATTATAATAAAAACTTTATTGAACTAGCTTGTTCGGTCCGTATTGGGAAATATTGGTCTCGTTCTTTTTTGCAAGTTTATGGACCTCGCCTTCGGCTCGGTCCATAAACTTGCAAAAAAAGAACGAGACCAATATTTTCCCAATACGGACCGAACAAGCTAGTTCAATAACATCTATATATTTGCTCTCCTCTTTGTGCGTATTCGCACTCTAAAACGTCATGTCGTATAATAAATTTCAGTATTATCATTTTCTATTTGTTAAACAATAAAAAATATAGATTTCCGCAATTTAATAACTCAACTGAATAAGCCCCTCAACTTAACAAGGTATTACGTGACTTGTGGTTATCGCCCGGCCAGCATTGAAAATAAAATTGATTTGCGTGTTGTTAAAATGTAAATCACTCTACATAAAAAATGTGTAAGTAAAATGTAATTTAGGTATTGAGAATTCAGTTAGTTCACTACTGGCCTAGCTAATATTTTTTTAGAGATTGAAACATATATTCTCATAGTATGGTTTCATTACAGAACGGATGCCTACCCACGCTTCTGGCTGAAAAATCTTTGATCTCCTTTGTTCTTTAGAATTGTTCGGTTTAAAGTTTGTTTACTTGAGACCAATTGAATATTTTTTGAAGGTCAGAAATCAACTTGTTTTCGCTATTTCTTTCCTAAGTTGGACCAGTATAAACACCTTTGTATTTCTGTTAGGAAACAGTTAGGAAAGTTTTACGGCACAAGCAGTGAAACGCAGTTAATTAAGGTCGTGGCAAACGAGGAAAAACATTGTTGCGGAAACATTGTTGCGGACGCAAATGCTTCCCCGTTTGCCCGCGCACGCAACATTTGTAGCCTGCGTCGCAGACGGACTCGACCGTCTGCGACGCAGGCTAAACATTTGTCGCGGACACAAATTTTGCGTCCGAGACGCAAAAAATGTTTCTCAGAAACATTTTGTGTCCGCAACAAATGTTTCCCCGTTTGCTCGCCGAAACATTTGCGTCCGCAACAATGTTTCCTCGTTTGCCACGGCCTTAATGGAGCGTGACGTGCAAATCTCGAAAACAGTTAGTTACTGTATTTAACTACGGTATGTTATAATGCTGTCAAATTGTTTTGGCAAAGGCTTTATTGTCTCAAGTGCTGCAAAAGATTGTCTAGACTTGTCACGGAATGATCTGCATGTGGAACATTTCTACTGGTTACACCCAGCTATAAAAGCACTACGATTCAATATTAAAGCCCTTCTGTGGCGTGCTATACTCAGTAAGCATTGTTGAAAAGAAAAGAAAATTCTTACCCTCCCTCCCTGTGTGGAGGATGTACATATTTGTCAATAAACTTGGGGGTCACCTCCCTTGGGATTGGCGGATAAGTCTTCAGGTAGCGACTTCCCCCAAGCCTTTGACATCGTTTTCCCCCTTTCATGTGTGCACCTGCCAATAGTCTTGTCCGATCCGGCACTGGCTTTCTCAGTGCCGGGAGATAAGTGAGGCTTCAAAGGTCACACGTTCAAATCTGACCTGCCAATACTCTTGTCCGTTTCCAGTGCGGGGTAGTGCTGGTGATATGTGAGGCTTTTTTAAAAAAATGTCGCGCAACTCAAAGTCGCTTTCTCATGCCAACCACAGGGATATGTCCCCCCACATTACGCCAAACCTGTTCTGGCATACAGTTAATTTATGGAATAAGGGCGGTG
Organism: Desmophyllum pertusum; assembly: GCA_029204205.1. NCBI lineage: Eukaryota > Metazoa > Cnidaria > Anthozoa > Scleractinia > Caryophylliidae > Desmophyllum > Desmophyllum pertusum. Next base: position 3,020,907 of record MU826826.1, read on the forward strand.
CTAGAAGACCAGCCTCTTCAAATTATCCTTCTTCTTCCTTGTAACTACTAATTAGGGTTGTGTAAAAAATATTTCACAACAACTTTTTAATTTATTTGTGAACTTACTAAACGTGTACCTTGTAACTTTTATACTCCTCTAGCTGTTTTATTTTGGCGGGAAACCTTTGGAACGATGATTAAAATTGACGAAAAAGAAACATTTCGACACCGTTTACTTGTCGAAGGAAAATCATTCTCGTCCCCAGAGCTATGCGTTTTTTTTAACGTTGTGACGTGTATTCGCTGATCACGTGACTAAAAGAAACAAAGGCTCTCGGAACGTAGTCTCCTACGCAGCCGTTATTTCGGTCGATCGTCACTCACCCCTCCCCACAACGAGAATGAAGGAAAATATGCTAAATACTCCAGTGCGCAATCGTAGTTATCTTTGAAAAACTACATAACTGTAGGATTGAACCGTCAATGGTATGATGCGCTAGGACCAGGGCTTTGCCGAAATCTTTGCTGAAAAAGTCGAAGCAATATATCTGCAACTTCTTTATATATATAGTATAACATGCAACCAAACCATAGGTTCAAAAAAACGAAGAAATCGTGCCTTGATTTCTGCACTTCGTCCAAACGAGCTCGCGGGGAATTTTTTACCGCAAGTGATGTCATATTTTGTTGGATGATTCAGATACAAAAAAGTCCCAGGCGTCGCAGAGTGTTCTCGCCCCGCCCCTGGCTAGGACAAAACATAGGCACGCAATGCGTGCAAGAGCTATTTTTTGGAGTGGTAAAAATGGTGTTATGGATCATGAAAATATTGGATTGGAAACTGTAGATCATGTTGATTGTTTTGAGTTGGCAGATGGCTATATAGTATAGTGTATTTTAAGTTATCAAAAATCAAGCTTGTTTGTCAAGCTTGTGGCTTGTTTTCCCGGCAAACAGTTTTGTGCTGGACAAGTTGATTATATTCAATGGACGATCGAATGTTTCCAGTCAGAGAATATTCAAACGTTTTTTACATTTTATTAATTTTACTTGGGTGGTTTAAGTTTTAAAATTGCGAATTGTAGTTAAAAAGGAAAATAACGTTTGGTGTCGTCGATTAGAAAATAATGCAGTTCTTGGATGTTAAAAGCGTAAAGGCCGGTTTACACGCTACGATTTGTCGGCCAAATCTGTCGGTACACTCGTAAGGCTCATTTACACGCTACGATTTGTCGGGCCGATTTCTCTATTATCGATATAGCGCGAGGATGAAAAATCGGCCCGATTTATAAAATCGATTTTTTATAAATCGGGCCGATTTTCGTCCGCTCAAACATTTTTAATCAAATCAGGCCAAATCGGGCCGACAAATCGTAGCGTGGAAAAGTTACATTTGTTACCGACTGGTCAAACTCAAAGACTCGAAGGGTTGAATGTCAGAGCAGTCAGCTACCCATGCTCCCCCAGTCCGCGATCCAGGTGGAGAGGATCGCGGACGGCACACCGAAACACCCACAGCTGGAGACTGAGCCTACCCCACCCTGGGAGTGCAAATCCCCAACTCCAGTCCAACAGTTGACTACTATAAAATAAAAACGGGTCTGTGAGAGGCAGTTGTTCTTACATCTTCCTTTAACTATCAGGAAAAGAAACAGTTGGAAATGAATGCGTGACAATTGAACAGACCTGCGTTACACATGACAAGGGTCAACAAAAGTATTTTATTTAGGTATTAAAACATTAACCATTTGTGTTGTGGTTCATCAAGAAATATTTGTGCCAGTACAATGTGTTGCTTTAAAAATAGTAAATTGTACTCCTTATCATCGTATAATTAAAGGTCTGCTTAAAACATTCATGTAAATTTGATTGATGACCCTTTGACCCTGACATGTTGTAATGCATTTATTAATCAAATACAAAATGCTAAAATTTAATGACAATTCACATAGAAGAACACCAAGAACTGCAAATCGTCACATTACCTTGAAGGAAAACAATTTCTTGATTTCATTCCAAAGAAAAAACATCATTTTTATTAAAATTTAGGCTCTTACATGTAATTTAATTAAATTTACATTTGAAAACAAGTGTATCAAATTGTACTGTTTTGTTTTCGATATCCATATTTCTACTGCAGCAAATTTGCACCAAACTGGAAATAAATACCATATATTGAAAATCCTTGTGATAAAATTGAAGAGAAAATATTTTATTTTATTCAACACGCAGATATTTATCCAAATTGAGAAACCAGAACTAATTCAATTATCACAAGGTTTGTACGAAAAACAGAAGTATCATGTTTCATCCTTTGCGGCATGAAAAACAAAAGTATCAGGTTACACACGCCTACATTACAACCAAAAGTATCACATTACATACGTTTCTGTTTTACCGAAATTAATGTGGTAAACATTGCGGATAAAATGAACAAGTTCTGTGAATAAAATCAACCCAAGAAGATTTACCGAAAGTCAACTATTTTAAAACAAGAAGACAAGAGAACTTGCGTAAGCATATTTCAACTTTTCTCTTCAAAATATCTGCTCACGAATTTACCACTTCCCGTGAAAATTTCTGCACTCAACAGCAAAACATCGCAATAGCGCGTGTTTAGCAAAAATCAAATTCTGTTTGGCATGATTCGTCACCAATCCTCGAATATTCAAAGTAGTTTATACTTTAGCGCGGAATTCTCAACCGGGGAAAATAAAAGAGACTTCTGGTAAAATCTCATGAATGAACATAACAGTAACAATCAGGATACTAGGTCTCAGTTTTCGAGGGTCGTAGTTTTCGTAACACAAATATTTCTTCTTCTTTATGTTTGTTCCTTCGTGGTGGATCGAAGTTCTTACTGCGTGCTGAATCGGCGTCCATTCATACTTTCAAATGTCAAGTTCAGTATTGGTCTCATTAGGTTTTCCTTTTCTGGTGCTTATCACTAGCTTAGCTTAGGTTGCCTTCATCTTCTCGAAGGGATCGATGTCTTAGTTATATGCCGGCCTTTACACACAAACAAAGATGGCTGCAGCTTTTAATACAAACGGCAATTTCATTGGTTGTTGGACTAAATGTTGTTGATGGTAGTCCGATTTTGATTGGTGGGACAAACATACATACATACCTCACTACATCGTCCAACACGACAGCTAAGAAGCTATTTTTCTAAAAAAAAATAGCTCAATAAAAGTTCCATCATTATATGCGCTACATGTGCAGTCAATCGTATTTTATTATTGATCTCATAGTTATCTTTGCTGTCTCCTGTTTTAGGCCGTTACGTTAGCCTAAATTACGAGTAACAATTAGCGCTATTTTGACAGTTAATTGTCAGTTTCCAAACAGTTCCCAAGGCCACTATAAAAACAACTTGAGTAAGATTTGTAAGAGAGTTGTAAGTTGTAAACTGGAGTGAAGACAATAAATGTTTGAAGAAGAAATTAAAAAGTCTTGATTTCTCGTTGAAGGAGCAGAGCTAAATTCCCCGTCAAAAGTTCCTTCAACATATTGATAGCTTTCAACATCTGTCATGTCTGTAATTCACTATTCAGTATAATGTGTTTTCTGTTTCTTACTCCCATATAACCTCGTTCCCAGGGCTCTATTCTTCCTGCCAAAAGTGGTGCTTCAACTTCTTCAACCGTCCTTCAACCGCCTTCAACCTCTCTCGACGCAATAAACAGCGCGAAGCGCAAGAGAACGGAAGCGAGCGTGGAGCGCGAGGGGGCGGGGGTGGGGGGCGGGCGAACGAGAAAAATGGCAGCGAGAGAGGACTGGGTCAGGTGACCTTAAAAATCTCCAAATACATTGGATATTTTAATTAATTCAAAATGGCGGAAGGCTATTTTATGTCACGTGACCCAGCCTTTGCCAGGGTCTTCTCTCTTTCAGCCGCCATCTTGAAAAAAAAAGAGAAGGCCCGGTACAACTGTACGGTTGGTGTCTTGGTGGTGCTTTTGGCGGGAAGAAGAGAGACCCTGGGAACGGGGGGGGGGGTACTACCTATAATGGACTATAATGGACTATACGGGGAGGCTCCGCCCGAAAGGGGTCCTTTTTTAGGCTCGAGATACGGTCAGTATAAAATGCAGACTGCAGACTGGATATAAAATGCAGACTAGGTATAAAATGCAGACTGCAGATTGCAGACTGGGTATAAAATGCAGACTGATACCAGAACTGTCAATTCGTGTTATTCGTGATTTATTTTCAATTTTTAAAATACCGGAGTCCTCTGGAGTCATGCAATCGCCTTCTGAGTTGAAAATTTTCACTTTGTCTTTAAATATGGGATATATTTTCAATGTTTAACTTGTACATTTTGTATTAAATACGTTTCACAGCTTACCATAATAAGTTCAAGTCTATAAAATAACGACAACAAAATGGATTACTAGCGCATGGTCTGCAAACTGAAAGGCACTTTGGGTAGCCCTTCACAACAGTGTCACGCAAGCGCGAAAAGTTTCCTTCTTGGCCGATTTCTTGGCCCATTCTTTAAAAAACGTCATCAACATTGAAAGGCTATACAGTATTCGTTTTCTTTGGCTCGATTTGTTTGCTTTCTTTCTTTCCATTCACTCAGTTTTCCATAGAGGGGACTGGCTGGTGGTGGTCTGAAAAATGAAAGAATATGCTTAACTTTGGCGCGCGCGCGTTAGCCGAGAATGATTGCATTAATTTCTCAGCAAATGTTTTAAAAATCCATTATAATAAAAACTTTATTGAACTAGCTTGTTCGGTCCGTATTGGGAAATATTGGTCTCGTTCTTTTTTTGCAAGTTTATGGACCGAGCCGAAGGCTCGGTCCATAAACTTGCAAAAAAAGAACTCGACCAATATTTCCCCAATACGGACCGAACAAGCTAGTTCAATAACATCTATATCTCGAGCAGACGCACCTAACGGCTGATTCATCCACTACTCAACTACTCAATCGAAAAGTTCAGGAAAAGGCGTCAAAGGGATGCAGTGTTTCAACTGTAGGTATGTGAAAGGGGTACCATTTTCTATGGAAGGATCAGTCAAAAATGGTATATAATAAACGAGGAGCGTTGAAGCCATTGTGGCTCGATATCGCACAGGGAGCAGAGGAGCTAAATTTGACTTGTGCGAGCTTCGATTTAAATGCTTTATACGTGACCTTTGCGAGTTTCTATCTGTTTGCTTTCATACGCGGCGTATTGCGTTACTGCGTTATTCGATCTTTTGTTTTCGTTTTTTCGTCCCAGCGGGAATTCCTTAGGGTCACATGCACATAAAAAACGAAAACAAAAAGATCGAATAACGCAGTAACGCAATACGCCGCGTATGAAAGCAAACAGATAGAAACTCGCAAAAGTCACGTATAAAGCATTTAAATCGAAGCTCGCACAAGTCAAATTTAGCTCCTCTGCTCCCTGTGGATATCGCGGCTTCGCCGCTTTACTGTTCGCGCAAAGGAAAAAGGAAAACGAAATCCCTCTGGCACCCAGGGTAAGGTTGACGATATTTGATGAGAAATCTTGTGACACTTCGGTCGCTTCAAGTTTACATTCAGTGATGTTTAATCGGTGGAAAGGCCGGAGAAACTTCTTGTCCATCAGAGCAAATAATTAACTGGGCGCGTCTACGGGCGAGCCCGTAAAATGCACGTGTTTTTTGTGTGGTGGTGATTCGCCCCGTACCTCAACTTAAAGACGCATATGCCAGAATCGATTTTAGATTTGAAAGGAGCTACGTCACGGATGGCGCATCTTGAAAAGAACGGCCAATTTTTTCAAGTTCGCCGTTCGCAATTCTCCATCCTCGGCCATCCTCCTAGCCTGCGTGCAGACGTCTCCTATTTTGAAGCCACGCGTGAAGCAAGGAAACAGGACACGTCTGCACTCAGGCTATGTATACAACCATCCTTGTACCTGTTTGGTTTATTATCACCTCTTTGGTGTCTTTCTTTTGAGGCTTTGCGAAAAACATCTTTGGCGCCAAATTATAGGTACATGTTCTAAAGGAACGTGCAGGTGTTATCTCATCTGACACCAATCGAAAAATGCTCCTTACTCCTCGGCGAACATGCTCCTCAGATTGTTTATCGCTTTTTGCAGTACTTCCGTAGCGATTTGCTTTGGCTTTGGGGAAAACTATTCGAAAGTGAAAATTGCTACTCAAGCATTTTGCGAAACAAAGCTAAATCGATGATGTAGCTTCTGGCCAATCAAATCTCAACAACAAGTTTGGGGGATTCCCCTACACAACCTCGCCAGTTACAAGAAGTAAAACAACTGGTTTGATGCGCTCATTTCTGGCTAAACATCACACAGACGAGTAACTTTACCTTTCAAGAGAGATATTTTCTCTGCTATGGCTGACCAGCCTCGTGAAAATGCTGTGGCCCAGCAGGAAAATAATGGCTTTGGACCACTTTCCAAGCCTCGCGGAAGAGCTGCCACTATCGCTTCCGTAGTTGTGGCCGTGATTTCTGGGGTTGTACTCCTGTTCGCGGTGAGGAAGAAAGAAAGCAGGGAAGGAATTCTTTTTCTGTTCTTTGCAGTGGCCCTCCTTACGATAAGTTTAGTTCTTGGGGAACTTGTACGAAGGATGTGTCTAATAACTGAAGAGTTTCAGCACCAGCAAACGCGATATCAAGGGGAATGGAAGAATGTTTTCTATTCCACTTTCGCTTCGGATCATATCTCAGCGGCATTGTAATCGTCGGAGTTGGTTCTTTTCTGATCGTGTGCTTTGCTTTGTACGAAAATTACGAAGCCTTCTTTCGCCCAGATTACGCCATCTTGTTTTCTCTGAACTGTTTTTTGGTGCCGGCAGTTGCTGTTCCTTGTCGGGCTTCGAGAGCTTTCTGCTGTAGAAACATCGGAGATAAACGAAAGAAAAAACAAGAATGTCGCTGATGGGCTTGCCTGGAGCTTCTATTTCGGTTACTTGAAGTTTGTGCTTCCAGAACTGGAAAACCAGATCGGATTATCTGATCAATTTCGTTTTAAGATTACAGAGAAAAAGCTTTTCATCTTGCTGCCAAAAACGTGCTACACCTATGACGACATCGTGGACGCGGATTCCAGGGTTAAATTTGCAGGTCATCTCCCCGAGTTTAAAAAGAGCAGGGGTGGAATAAAGGAGCGATCCTACAAGCATGCAGTACACCGTGTTGAGATGCCGCGCCCAGACGGAAAGATAGACGAATACCACTTTGTGTTGGAGTATGCCACCCCTCTAATGTCCCTGTACGACATGTCTAAGTATGCAGGCTTGACTGCTCAAGAGCGGAATCATCAGGTAAATTGTTCATCCCTTCAACGGTACATTTTCCTGTTGCTGTGATCCTTTAATGGGGTCACAAAACAGGGTTTCTTTGGACTCTGGAGAGGGGGTGGGGGGGGGGGGGGGGGCTCCCAAGGGGTACTCAACCAAGTTTCACTTGGGGCATGCCATCCCGACCTGTCATTATTTGGAGGGGGGGAGGGCCACTATTTTTTTAGCGCCATTTGGGGGACTGAGGGCCATTATTTTTAAATTGCATTTAGGGGAGGGTCATGATTTTTTGAGTCTAAATCTCTACCAAGAGTCTCAAATGATTTTTATATCAAGTTCTCCATAGTTTTGAAAAGAAGTCCGTCCTTTTTCATGTTGGCGGTGGTTGACAAAATATACACTTCAATATTCAAAAGTGTATTGAGTTGTTGTCTCTTCAAAGACTGTATTATGCTTTTCTCCTTTGCTTTATTTTGCTATGTATTGTCATTCACCCTTGGCAAACAGTCAAACATTTCGTCAATAGTGCCCATTTTTAGTGTGCAACAGGTATTTTTAAAGCTTAATAGTTCTGTTGCCACTCAATTCACTGTCTTGTAGTATCATGACCAGTTTCATTGGCCAGAGAGGCTTTGCACCTTTGATCATGGGTGTTTTTCATTGGTATAAATATTGATTACTTTTCATCTTGTTTGGCAGTTTTAGACTGTATTTCTAGTGATTTCAGAAGACCTAAAATTAAAATTTCCTGGGGGAGCATGGCCCTCGGGCCCCCTACATTGATTGCATTAAGAACGGTTGTTTCATGGTGTTGCAATCACCAATAGCATAAAATAAAACAAACAAAAGATCAGACACAAAAATACAAATTATAAATCACAAACAATTAATGGTTTCCGCAACACCAAGAAACACCCCTAAGGCTCCGTGTTTCATTTTTTAGGTGTTCTTTCAAAGGGGAGGGTCACAATTTTTTGGAACTCCGATTTGGGGAGGGTGACAATTTTTTGGGATCCGATTTGGGGGACTCACTGGGTCACAATTTCTGAGCCCACTTTTTCAAAAACTTTAGTGGCCATCCCCCCCAGTAAATGATGACAGGTCCCTTACCTTGCCCTGTTTATTTAAGTATTAAATTTTGATTCCTGACAGTGATCTGTTAGCCGTTGTCGATATTGATTCCCAGGTAACTGAAGGGCACCCTATACTAAAAATCTGGCTACAGCCCTGATGTACCCTTACTATAACAGCATTGAGTCAAAAACCCATACCCTGTTTATGAATAAATAAATAAATTGACTTTGTTTAACGAGGATAACACTTAAGGTGATTCCTTGGTAAAAGAACCAAAACATAGATTTCCGATGAAACTTGGTACACTTTTGTAACAATAATTGTTACAAAAGTGTATTATTAGTCAAGGAGATAATAAAAACGTGATAAAAGAGAGGGTCACCGTGCTCGTGTTCCACGCCATTTTGGCCCCTTTTGGCAAAAACCGTGCGCAGCAAATAAGCTCGATGTTTTTCAATGCAACCCGTGATATCGCACAGAGTTTGACTTTATTCCATTGTTTATTCACCGACGTTCCAGAAAATTGTCTTCGATTTCCTTTGTATTTACTTTACACTCCAAATTAAGTAGATTCAAATTGGATATTCGCAGTGGGACCGTAGGACGTGGCTCCCTCCGTAGTATTTAGTTAAATATTTGCCAAAAAAACTGATCATAGATTTCTGCCCATTTTTTTCTTGTGTAATGTAGATACTGTTCTTTATTAAAATTATGAAATAAAAAATGGGGTCACCGTGCTTGTTTAGAAGAGAACGACCATTTATTTCCCAGCCAAGCTTAGCCTGAAAGAAATCCTGTCATGTTCTGTATGTGCGCGCGCTCGTACTCTCGCTAAATGACGCGTGGCGCGCGCAAATGACGCAATAAATTATGCGCAGTAAGGATGCGCAATGCAATTGCAGGGAATCACCTTAACAGTCTTGCGACTGACAAACCTGTGGCCCTCGGGTCCCAAAATCAAATTGGAATTTAGAAGTGTTGGTTTTTGAGGAGGGAGGAAAACCGGAGAACCCGACGAAAAAACCCTCGGAGCAAGGATGAGAACCAGCAACAAAAAACCCCACATATGACGCTGGGTACAGGATTCAAACCCGGTCTACATTGGTGGGAGGCGAGTGCTCTCACCACTGCGCCATCCCTGCTCCCCAAATGAATCTATTTCCAAAACCCTATTGGGTGGCACATCCCCATATAGGCTATATATGGGAGTAACCGGCCCCTCCCTAGGTTAAACCCTTAAAGGTACAACAATCACCCCTGTCACTTTTAATAATTGGAAGTCCTAGACCCATTTCTGTTCAAACCCATGCAAATTCAGCTGAGCCAAAAAGCCATTAAGTGACGCTGGGTCTTGGAACCTCAGAAATTATTTAGCAAATGGGGTTATTGCAATCTTGAAAGAGTGTCAACATCTCAGAAGTCTTGAATTTTAGCGAATTATTTTCTTTTTTGGTCCCTAGTAACAATTTGTACCCAATCCCTCTTCAAAATGCAGATATACTGATCATGAACAACTGGAAGAGGAAAAGAGTAACAAAATTTCTGACGAGTAGAAACCTCCACATATAGGCAGATATGGTATTAGCTTGTGGCAGGAGCCCATTACCCGGAGCCTCCATCTCCCATACTGATCCTGGAGTCAACCCTTTCCCGTTTCATTTTACTTTTAGAACACCGCAGGGCTCACGGATTCCCGCGCACTCATTAGAATGCCCAATCAGAACAGAGTTATTGTTATACGTCACATGCCGGTGATCTCAGCTCCAGCGATAACAATGGCGGAATCGAGTGAAGACAGTGAAGGAACCAAGAGTAGATTCCCCCATTTGGCCGCCATTTTTTTATTTTCGGTCTCAGTGGGGGCATTCTCGTCCCCAGAGGCCACGATCCTTTTGGTCAGCACCAAGAATCGAGACCTCATGGCCGGAACCAATTTGTTGAACATGCGCAGAGTACTCGTTCTATATTCTCAGCCAATCAGATTTGTCAGATTTGACGGTAGTCCGCGATTCGCGGACTTCCGGTACTCTGCGCATGCTCAACAAAATTGGTTCCGGCCAGAGGTCTCGATTCTTGGTGCTGACCAAAAGGATCGTGGCCTCTGGGGACGAGAATGAGTGGGGGACGTCAGCGGTCAGCGGAAACAAGATAATTTTGCGGGAATCAATTCTAAAAATAAAAGATACAGGAAAGGGTTGACTCAAGGATATAGTACATATGGAGGCTCCGGATAATAGGCTAACTGCTTGTGGGCAGTTTTAAGTTGCTATCAAAAATTGAAACCTTTTTTTCCTTTGTACTTAAAGGTGGTGCTGTTTATCCGAAAACTGAAAGAAACTTGGATGGTTGCGCTAAATGTAAAGGGAAGTATGAATTAGTGCCTATTTCTGAAATGAAACTAACAAAATAGCAGATGTTTTGGTGGGGATGCATAATGCTGCAAACGTAGATATGGACGCTGATGACTGAGACGAGTAACAGAACAGCACTGTTACAAACCAAGGCGAGGACTACATGGACTGAGATGTTTTGAAAACAGTAAATGTTGTAATAAGCTAAGCATGCAGAAATAATATTGATTTGAAAGTTGTAATTCCTGAATTTGACCGTTGGTGTCTTTAGTTACATGTAGTGTGGTCAGTGTGGTAGCGCTCGAGCGCGCGCCAGTATCTTACGAAAAAAATAAACGGCTATGAACTGACTATAGTTAGTGGAGGAAAAACTACCGTATTGTATATTCTTCAGAGATTGCAAAGCATTTTCAGATCTGTAATCACTACATTTGCATGCATCTCTGTTTTAGAAATCCAGTGATAATCGTCTAAATTTTAGCTGAATTTAGCAAATGATTTGAGCTAGGAGTATCAGTAGTTTCGTCCGGGTGTCAGTGTAGTCCTGAAAAAGACTGTGTTTGGTGGCGTGACAGCTCACCGGCACAGATTTGACTAACAATAGACAGATCGAAAAAGTTTTCTAGGACCTAGGCCTAGCTACATAATTCCGAAAAATGGCCTAAAATTCGATTCCGGAACTTCTCCAAAAAAAGCTCTAAAATTCTTTCAAAAAATGTCGAAAATTCTCAAAAAATTTCTAAAATTCCCTTAAATTCACTAAAAAAATTTTTTTAATACTTTAATAAATAAATAATACTACACTAAAACAATGAGTTGTAATCATAAATGTCTGTTTATATTTTCAAAGTCTAAAAGGTTCCAAGATACAAATTCTCCTAGTTAGTCTTTTTTTGCATCATGGTATGATATATTTGGAATGGAATTCAAAATTGTACGTTTTCTCAACGTTTTGCTTGTGGAAAACTGCAAAAGCGCCTAAAATTCCCGAGATTTCTAAAATTCTTTTACGATGTCTAAAATTCTCAAAAAAATTCCGGAATTATGTAGCTAGGCCTACTAGGACCAGAGACGTAACACCATTGAATGACTAACACATTTCACTTGACTCTGAAGATGACTTCTGCACAGGTTGTTGAAAACGTCACCAACAACAGTCCTTTTCAGGACTACACTCACCCGGACGATCACGCTAGACAAACTGTCTATAAATTGATGCACATAACCGTAGTATATTATATTCTAAGAAAAATTAAACATTGGTGCATGTTTGCTGTTTGTTTGTTTTTCAAATCAATATTAATGATAACTTACAATGGTTTTCATAGGATGAGGTGTTAAAGGAGCTATGTCACGATATTTTAAGTCATTTTTTGCGAAAGTGCAAAATCGCCTTCAAACTGAAGAAAGCCTCAAAATAACAGTTTACTAAGGTAGAAAAACACCAGAGGTGATAACAAACCAAACCAAGGATGGTTGAGGATGGAGAAGATTTAAGAATGGGATTGCGAACGGCGAACTTGTAAAAATGCAATTTTTTTCAAGATTGCGCCATCCGTGACGTAGCTCCTTTACAGTGAACACTGTCTGTAAGTTTTATACAAGAGTTAACTGTAACCCTGTTAGTTGTTACTAGTAAGCTGAGTCATACATTTGTAGCTGCAGTGTAGTTCAGTGGTACAGCAATACAACAAAACTGTATTCCCCTAGGGTGAACATTATTGTATTAATGTAATCAATGTATACTGATCAAAACAATCTATGTATAATATATTGAAAGAAAACTAAGAATAGACTAGTCTAGTTTTGACTTTTCTAGTTTTATTATTTGTCCCATTTATTAATACAATTCTCTTATTAAATTTAAGTAGTATCAGTTATCTCTTAAAGCATTAAAATTGTGTAACTCACTACAAAGTTTGAAGCTTTTTGGTCTGAACATTGAAGCTGCTACAGTTTTGAATTAATACATATTCCTAGTGGTTCACAGAGCTATATCCTGGTTTCTGTAGCATGAAGCGACTAGGAGTATTGCTACTCCCCTAGGATGGGATGCTAGTCCATCGCAGGTTACCCTCCAGCATATTGTCGCAGGACCCATTTATACTCCTGGGCCTGTTGTTCATCAAAGGATGGATAACGCTATCCACCGGATAAATCACTATCCAGTGGATAGCGTAGTTTTGTTTTGTTAACACTTATCCACTGGATAGAAATGACATTTTCCTGTTGTACTGTAGAGATGAAGGTATGCAAACTTCATCTTGTGAGTGCTAACTTTTCTCCAAGTTTAAAGTCAAAATCCGTCTGTATTCATAGAAAATATTAATTTTTAGTAATGGAAATTTGATTCAATTCCTTATTTCAAACTTCCACTCAAATAAAGAGTCCCATTAATTCAAATTGTGGAAGACGGGGTCGAGCAGATTCAGATTTGAGCGCCTTGCCGGGGTCACTCACTGGTTGTGTTCTTGGGTAAGGGCACTTCTCCTCTCACAGTGCCTCTCTCCACCCAGGGCCCCGTTGTTCAAAGCATGGATGACGCTATCGACCGGATAAATACACTATTTGATCACCTAGACCACAAACTATAGTTTGGCAGGCTTGACCGCCGAGACCCCCTCTGGAGTCCCATGTCAAAATTAAATCACCATTTTCTCAAGTGTCATAGTCTGACTGATATAACTTATAAGATAAGGAATCTTGAATATGCAGATCTCGAGTGTTTCCATCTTGTTTCAAAGATGAAGCATTATCAGGCTCTGGAATCTCCGCCTTGGGGATCAATTTGCTGATGGGCAATGCAGTTATCAAAACCTTTGGGCAAAAGTCCATGGGTAGCCAAGTTTCTTGGCTTTACTTTGAATATCTCTAGCAGTCATGTCGTAGAGCAAAGAGCATATCCCCCAACGTGATCCATTGCATTTGAACTCTGAAATGGCCACCCCTGTTTTACCGGATCACAACACCAAGTTCAACTTCATGATGAAGCTGTTCACAGCCAGGTGGAAGCTACAGGAGTGGAAACAAAAATAACAATGTCATTAAAAATGATCTCACTGACATATGGCTTGAGTAAGACAACCAAGATTTTCTCAAAGTCCATTTTTCGCGTTTATCATCTAATATTAATTAATATTAGCTGATAAACGCGAAAAACGGACTTTAGAGAAAGTCTACCTCACTATAAATTATGGTCCTCAGCTTGAATTAGCTAACAAAAAAAGGTGAGCACTTGATAGAGGGTAATCAAAAGACAAATACATTTTCCTAAGCCTCTAGGATCGGAATGTGTCAAAAACAGTGATAATACACAATTACAGTCTGTAACGTTAGCGATTTGCTTTGGGGGAAACTATTCGAAAGTGAAAATTGCCACTCAAGCATTTTGCGAAACAAAGATAAATCGTCTGCACGTCATTGTTCCTGTTTGGTTTATTATCACCTCTTTGGTGTTTTTCTACCTTTAATAGTAAACTATTATTTTGAGGCTTTACGAAAAACATCTTTGGCGCCAAATTATAGGTACATGTTCTAAAGGAACGGTGCAGGTTTATCTCGAGTCAGTAGGTAAGCTCTCGGAACGGCTGTTCTGATTGGTTCTTTACTTTATTGGATTAACATCAGTTACTTCTATTTGATTGACATTAAACGGAGTGTGAAAGAGAGATTAGATTCAGCGCATACACGGAGTCATGCAGAGGGCAGACCAGTGGTTGCGGGAGTCACAGAGTGATATACAAGGGCACGGGGAGATAGATGGTTTGCAGGTGGTTGCGGTGGTTGCGAGAGTCACAGAGATATATACAAGGGCAGGAGATAGATGGTTGCTGTGGTTGCGGTGGTTGCGAGAGTCACAGAGATATATACAAGGGCAGGGAGATAGGTGGTTGCAGTGGTTGCGGTGGTTGCGAGAGTTACATAGAGACTACACGGGCAGGGAGATAGATGGTTGCAGTGGTTGCGGTGGTTGCGAGAGTCACAGAGATACTACCGGGTAGGGAGATAGATGGTTGCAGTGGTTGCGGTGGTTGCGAGAGTCACAGAGAGATATACACAGGCAGGGAGATAGATGGTTGCAGTGGTTTGCGGTGGTTGCGAGAGTCACAGATGATACTACCACGGGCAGGGAGATAGATGGTTGCAGTGGTTGCGGTGGTTGCGAGAGTCACAGAGATATATACACAGGCAGGAGATAGATGGTTGCAGTGGTTGCAGTGGTTGCGAGAGTCACAGAGATACTACACGGGCAGGGAGATAGATGGTTGCAGTGGTTGCGGTGGTTGCGAGAGTCACAGAGATACTACACGGGCAGGGAGATAGATGGTTGCAGTGGTTGCGGTGGTTGAGAGAGTCACAGAGATATATACACGGGCAGGGAGATAGATGGTTGCAGTGGTTGCGGTGGTTGCGAGAGTCGCAGAGATATATACACGGGCAGGGAGATAGATTGGTTGCAGTGGTTGCGGTGGTTGCGAGAGTCACAGAGATACTACACGGGCAGGGAGATAGATGGTTGCAGTGGTTGCGGTGGTTGCGAGAGTTACATGGAGACTACACGGGCAGGGAGATAGATAGGTTGCAGTGGTTGCGGTGGTTGCGAGAGTTACATGGAGAATACACGGGCAGGGAGATAGATGGTTGCCAGTGGTTGCGGTGGTTGCGAGAGTCACAGAGAGATATACACAGGCAGGGAGATAGATGGTTGCAGTGGTTGCGGTGGTTGCGAGAGTCACAGAGAGATATACACGGGCAGGGAGATAGATGGTTGCAGTGGTTGCGGTGGTTGCGAAGAGTCACAGAGAGATATACACAGGCAGGAGATAGGTGGTTGCGGTGGTTGCGAGAGTTACATAGAGACTACACGGGCAGGGAGACAGATGGTTGCGGTGGTTGCGAGAGTTACATAGAGACTACACGGGCAAGGAGATAGATGGTTGCAGTGGTTGCGGTGGTTGAGAGAGTCACAGAGATATATACACGGGCAGGGAGATAGCAACCTCGTTCCCAGGGTCTCTCATCTTCCGCCCCCTGGAGCGAGAGAAGAGAGACCCTGGTCTGGTCTGGTCACGTGTCTAATTGACATTTTCAAACCCCAGGGAGGGCTCCTATAATTACGAATCTTTGTCGCGCTTTCTTTTGTCGACAACAAAGCGAGGCCAGAAGCTATTAAAACGGCCAATGTTCACACTGTCAGGCAAGCAATGTTTTTATACAGCAGTCTTCAGTTCGCTGTTTGCAGCAGTTACTCCAATGTTTAGAGGCAATTTACTGTGGCCGAGATGTCTATGGAAAATCGATGAATTCAGCGCGCTAGCGCTGCTCCACGGCAGGCAAGGTCTCAAAGGTCAATGTCGTATCGGAGTCAATTGTCAAAGCGTCATCATTATATATAATTACACTGACGTCTGAACATTTCCACAAAGAGGAAAGAAAAATATTAAGACACCATGGGCTTAATTCAAGTTTAATAAACCAAGCTTATATTTTGCGAGTCGCTGACTCTTAGTCTAAGCGCTGTAAAATCTAACACATCACGTACACATCTCATAAATGTAAAACAAAGTGAATGCACGTTGCATATCGAGTGTTTCTGTTTTTAAAAGATATATCCTAAAAGGTAACGCAAGGCGAGTGCCAATAAAAACAAACAGAAACAAGCAACAGTACGTAATTTACCTGGAGTTGGGTTGAATTTTCTTGTCGATCGCGGAGACTTGCTCTGGTCGGTGATCATTTTGTCACCTTTTATCATTTTCGCAACGCCGCCGGTAGCGACGAAATACACGAGACCGTCAATAACCAGAATAAAGAATCAAGCAAAACATCGCCGCCGAATAAATAAACCTATAAAGATTTTCTTTGTCCCTTCCTGTCCTGGATTCGAAAACATTAACCCGCTTTAGACCCCGGGCTTTCGACTCCTTCGTCTTCGCAGATCTTGATCAAATGTGCGTTGTACAACAGCGTACAGATGGCGATCTTTCGATACATCTAAGACCATCTAAGAACCCTAGCTTTCCTTGATCGCGGTCTTGAAGCTACACAATTCTTTAATCGTCCGTTAATCGTCTTTTTGGCGTCTCGGAACGGCAAAAATGTTTACCACGAAAGCACGTCCACATGCGATTATTTTGATTTACAACACTTTCCGCTCACCCCTAGGCAAAGTGGAGACAAATTTCACACTCATCTGCCCCTCCCACTAATCTTTTATTTGCTACATCCCAGATTCTGGGACACACGTGACCAGACCAGACCAGGGTCTCTCTTCTCTCGCTCCAGGGGGCTGGAAGATGAGAGACCCTGGGAACGAGGTTGGGGAGATAGATGGTCGCAGTGGTTGCGGTGGTTGCGAGAGTCACAGAGATACTACACGGGCAGGGAGATAGATGGTTGCAGTGGTTGCGGTGGTTGCGAGAGTTACATAGAGACTACACGGGCAGGGAGATAGATGGTTTGCAGTGGTTGCGGTGGTTGCGAGAGTCACAGAGAGATATACACAGGCAGGGAGATAGATGGTTGCAGTGGTTGCGGTGGTTGCGATAGTCACAGAGAGATATACACGGGCAGGGAGATAGATGGTTGCAGTGGTTGCGGTGGTTGCGAGAGTCACAGAGATACTACACAGGCAGGGAGATAGGTGGTTGCGGTGGTTGCGAGAGTTACATAGAGACTACACGGGCAGGGAGACAGATGGTTGCGGTGGTTGCGAGAGTTACATAGCAGACTACACGGCAAGGAGATAGATGGTTGCAGTGGTTGCGGTGGTTGAGAGGACCCCTAACGGCTGACGACGATCACAGGAGGTATGCCGAAGCTTTCCGAAGTCTTCTGACGATCACCCGTTGACTCCCGAATATTTCTCGAAGTCTTCCAAAGATTTCGGAAGTTCACCCGAAGACCTACGAAGTTTATGAAAAGGTTTATGAATACTGTGTCATTATTCATAAAAAAGTAATAGAAAGTGTGTTATTAACAATTGCAACATAAGGAACAGTCTCTGTGGTCTCTGGTGAATTTTATAACAACTCTGATCTAGACAAGACATTATGCCACAGAACAAACAGTGCATGGCCGGCTGCGCAACAATGTTTGCCCGGCCCAGATGGCATCTCACGAAATCACGCCTTACCGTAGCTCTGAGTTGTAATGAACGACTGACAGGATAATTAGTTTAGTTTAGTTTTAGTTTATTAATTTGCCACACAAAATAGAAATTGACTAATAAGGAAGTGGCGAAATTAATTTGATACACAAAATAGAAATTGACTAATAAGGAAGTGGCGAGGGGGCCTATGACGACTGACGTGGAACACTTCAACAACTACGCCTCCCACAGTTCTTACATTTAATTTGGATTGAATTAATTCCGCAAAATATACAGATTCTTCAGAAACATGATTCCTATACTTATATAATTCCAAGAATAAATTCGAGAGTTTCTTCGAATTTAGGGACGGACCATTATTTTTCTGGAGGGGGGGATGAGAAATTTTTCCCAGAAAACAATTTTTTTTAATTTATGTGCCTCTGCAAACAATTTTTTTTTCAAAAGCACCTTCCTGCAAACAATTTTTTTAAAAGTTTAAAAAAAAATCTTCACTGTCACAGACAGTGAATCATCTGCTGACGAGCTTTCTGCTGACGAGCTTTCTGCTATTGATCCAGTGCATGAGGACAATTTGGAAAATAATTTATTCAGTTTAATAACTTTATAAAGTACTCAAAATTGTCATCTGTATACAATGGATCTATTAATGCAGAAAGCTCTTCAGTGAAAGCGCTGTTCATGTCTGCGGGGGGCTTTACAGCAAGTACCGAAGGCGTGAGCTTGTAGGGGGGGGGGGGGGGGGGGGGGTCTGGAAAATTTTGAAATCTAGAGGCTCGGAAATGCTATTTTCAGCATTCTCCACGAAATATTTCGTCCAAAAATCGATCTCGATCAAGTGTAAAATGACAGGTGTTTTTAGTGCTTACAGCAATATAATATAACTAGATTTGCGTGAACAAAACTATTTCAAAGTTTTAGACCACCGTCTTTGCTTTCTCAGTTAAAGCACAACTGTTGAGCATTTTCATACATTTGTTTGAAAGTCATGATTTTTATTTTCAAAATCGAAACGTTGATAAAGGTGGGGATTCGCCATTGAACAGTGAGCAAAGAAACAGTAGAAGAAATTATGGGCCTTTTGGCAATTGAAAAAAAAAAATCACGGAAATTCCTGTTAAGCCCAGGCTTAATGGCTTAAAGACTGGCTACGCCCCTAGCTGAGAATTGAGTAACACATGTCCTGAATTCATTTTTCTTTACCGATACAATAGTTTTTTCAGATGTCAGTGAACATGTAATGGATGTCAAGGCCTGCTTAAATCATTTTGTCTGTTATTTTTAGTAACAGTAATAATATTTCATGAATGTCACAGAATATGTTATACACACATAAAGCTTTCTCGGCAATGTTCAGTGTTTGTTTACGTAAGCGATGCGCTTCAAGAAATATGTGTCTTGAATAGCAATGACATTTAATTGCCACAATAAATTACTGTTTCTCAGAAAATGATCAGCGATTAACTAATCAGTATTACAAGTTTTTCTTTTTAATATTATAAAATGACCACTTTGAAATGCCCAGCTGGGTATATTTTTGTGCTTGTTCAATTGAAGATCCCGAGTTAAATTTGTAGACAAGAGTTGTTACTTTTAGTTTCATTTCAGTTTTGGAACTAATATTCTTTTTCATTAAAATAGTTTTATAGCTTTTATCTGACTTCTCTCAGTGCAAACATTTTTTTTAATACATAATATTATCATGTTTGCAAACAATTTATTTGGCCTTTTTCAGGCTCTGCAAACAATTTTTTTCAATATTTCTCATCCCCCCTCACGCGAGGATCCGATCTCATGTCTATCACGTGCACACATGTCTATCACGTGTTTCCCTGACCTATTTTCGTATGGAAAATCACGGCTGCACGCGATCGCGCATCAGAGAATTAAACAGTCTTTTCACATTTTACGATACGCCAAACAATATGGCGTAGTCCATATAATCGTAGTCGCTTTAATTTCTGACAACAACAAGAATGAAATATAAGCGGGATTTTTGCTCAGTGTTTGAACGGTGGATAGCGCTATTAAATTGTTTACGAGACAACACGGCTTTGGCACATGAAGAAAGTGGTAGTGCATATTTTTTGTTATTATCAGCCTTGTTTAAAACCAATAGAATGCCGAAATCGTTGCTATGGTAACCTCTGTTGCTTGGAAACCAGTGTAAAATAAATCTATCATCATTTGTCATCATCATGGTGTAGTATGACAAAAATCGAAGATTGCATTCTGATCGAATTTTTGTTTTCAAAACTCTCACCCCAGCGCTAAAAAACTACATCGAGCCACGTTAAATACCGCTAAAGGTCCCACGGCAATACCAAAGCCTCTCTATCGTGCCGTCAATTTCTGACTAGATCGTTCCAACGTCACTCAATCATCAGAAATTACATCAACTGTTACGTCTCAAAAAGACAAAATGCCAAAAACTTTTTAAAATCTTCCTTTAGTTCTCCAAATGGCATTTTTAGCAACGTTTGGCCAAATTTCGGGTGATAGCACCAAGAAAATGCGTTTTTCAGGGCGAATTCTAGGTTCATAGCTGGCAAGAATTCGTCCGTGCTGTTCAATTTTTATGAATGAATTCTATAGACTATACGCGCGCGCTCATACAACTCTATGGAGCCACTGTCGTGTTTGACAACGCTTCACATTGGACAGCGTAAACGGAAGGCGTAAACGTATGCAAAACGATACGGTTACAAATCTGACAAATGAAACCGTTTTTCGTGTAAGAATAACGCCATTATTTTTCATACGCAACATTTTTTTAATTAAGTCATTATTATTTAGTTTTCTTTATAACTAGTTATAGACCTCTGGGTTTTTTCATGTGAAATGTGAAAGTGAGACAGCTCGATGAGCCACAGCGACTGAGAAAAATAGATCCCCTGATATATTTAATATTAACTTTAAATTTCGATTTTTCGGGATTTTTTTTTAATACCAGAAACACTGCAACAGTTTTTAACGCAACAAAAAATAAACTTTATTCTGATACAATAAAACTTATGTTTTTAATTTAGTCATAACCACTAACACAAAAAATATTTATCCATCTTAGAAAATATCATGAAAAATGTCAAGGTTGTCAGTTTATGTATATTCATTAGCTCGTGTTCCTTTAGCTTAATTTCCCCTCCCCTCTACTCCTCCAAATAAATATAAATGCCCGTTATTTTTCTATATTTAATTGTTGTTAGTGAAGAGATCTATAATAATACGCTCAAAATCCTATGTAAAAAAAGTAAGAGGTGCCAATTCTAAGACAAAACTAGTTCTTGTCTTATTTTCCCCCGCTTAATTAATACCCTAAAAGCAAAAGAGGATGTGTGCTAAAAGGCAACGGTGGTCATTTTAGATTTTAACACCCCTAAGCGGTACCAACCCACGAATTTAACCCCAACAAGGAGCTATTTCCAAAAGAAATAGTGTTTCGTTTCCGGAACGATTTGGATAGTCGGGAAACTTTGGGGAGACCTGGGTTTTAGTACTTGCTGAGAATATCCTGGGGCAAGGGTGAGTATTATGGGTCCACGGCTTCACGGTCGCGAGTGTGGAATTGGCTCACAATCGACAATCAAAGTCTAGCAGTTGCCTCCCCTAGTCTTTAAACTTTTGAAATTACCTAGTGAAAACTTGCGTCATCTCATACATGTACTCGTTGGCTAGGCGTTATTTTCGTATGGGACGTTGAAGACGACCGATTCCAGCCGAGAGGCCCGAAAAACATCCGAATAAAGCTCGGTGCGGCCCGAGCAATTAACCCGTAACATCTTTCCCTCAACTTTCCGTTCCTCGTTCCCCGTTTCCCCATTCTCGGTTCCCTGTTTTAGAAATAGCCAAGATATTAAGTCAATAACAAAGTTGAAAATACAGCTAGAATATTTACATTACAATTAAACACGGAAACAGATATCTTTGTATTTTTCGCCAATACATCGCTTTAATCGAACTTTGAAGCATTTCAGTCGTCAAATATTTCTATTTGTAATACATTTGAATTTCTTATTGTCTCCGTGGCGATCATTTTATCGATACTTGAACAACATGTGTTCGCCAGTTTGTTTGTCTTGGCTAGAACATGTTTACATTGCAAGCTACGAGGGTTATTCTGATTGGACAGTAGCCCCACTGTGTAAATGGATCAAAAACAATACCGTTTCGTTTCTGAGGAACAAAAAGGTACGAAGATCAAACCCCTTCACTTTCATATCCAAGTTCCCACCCCCCCCCCCACGGGCGCAAAAGCCCTCCCTTTTCTTGTTCCCGATTTGAAAATCATCATATGACTCATATAGATGGAGGCAAATAAATGGTAAATGTACCGATTGAACATGACGTTAATAAACACGGTGTTCCATTTACCGTTTTACCCTCTCTCGGGACTCTGTAAAGTGAGGAAACGGACGGCGGATGGCGGACGGCGGACGCGGACGGCGGACAGCGGAAAATTAAAAAAAATAATAATAATAATAAAAAAATAATAATAATAATAATAATTAAAATAAATAAATAAATAATAATTGAAATAAAAAAGTAATATGGTACAAATAAATATAATTGTGCGTTGATATTACTCATGCGAGACATGGCATCAAGCAATCGACAAATCGAGAATAATTTTCATCAATCGCGAACGGATTGCGTTATTTCTTTCAAACTTCCAAATTTTAACTCGAATATTCAACTGTAGCTTTATACATGTTGATTTGATTAATGACAAAATATTTCTTTCCATCCCCGTGAGAGAGGTGATAGTAATTCTGGAAAACAACGCAGAAATTTGAGTGATTTGATTAAAAAAGACAAAAAAGACAGCGGTTTTGCTTCCACGGTCTTCCACACCGAATCAGGCTATTACCGGAAGTTGCATGAAAGCGAGGCCTAAGGGCTATTAAAAACAAACATGGCGGAGTCAAAATACACGAGTCACAAGTGTTGCGCTGCAGCACTATGTAACAATCGTTCTGACAATCGAAATATCTTATTTTTCACGCTTTTCCGCTAGACCAAAGTCAGAGGAAAATATGGTGAGCTAAGGATGAAACGTGGCGACGGAAAATTCACTTCTAACACATCACTCTTCTGCTGTTCGGAACATTTTACTGCGAAAGATTATAAAACATCTTTAACTGGCAGAAGGCATGATCTTGTAAAGAACGCAGTTCCTTCTGTTTTTGCATGGTCAGTGGATCACGATAAAGAGAGTGGGAGGTCCGAAAGAGCTAAAGTACGTGAAGACAATAAGCTTGGAATAATATTATCAGTTGGCGGCCCATCGGGGAAATAACATATGAGGAGACAGTTTACCGTTCATGCGAATCACTTAACACTGCAGACAACCACCCAGAGAAAGAATCAGAAGACAAACCACAAGAGAAAGACTTAGTTGCCGAGATTTGTGATCTCAGACAAAAGGTCTTCCTTTCAAAATTTTGCCTGGAACGGTTTAGATCCAATGATGACGACATATTCTTTTACACAGGATTTCCGAATTACCAAAGCTTTGATAGCATTTTGGAACTTTGTCAAACCGTGTTCTGAGTCGCTTCTCAGTTGGAACCAGGCGCGTTCCAAAGTGAATGGAGACCTCGCAGACACTGCTTTTCCTTATTTACAAGGCCAGAAGAAAGAAAAACAACGAAAGCGAGAAATAGAGCCAATTGATCAGTTGTGGATGTTTCTGACAAGGGTGCGACTTGGATTATTCGAGCGTGACTTGGCGCATAGATTTAATGTATCCGTAAAGTACTGTCTCTGATGTTGTTGTCACTTGGGCAAACTACCTTTACATCTTGTTAGGTAGTTTGCCTGTGTGGCCTTCAAAAGAGAAGATAAAGCAGCACTTGCCAGAATCATTTAAGGGAAGATATGAAAATGTACGAGGAATTTTAGATTGTACCGAGCTGAAATGTGAACTGCCCAAAGATTATCAGAAGCATTCAGAAATGTACTCAGATTATAAATCTCATGATACATTTAAGGGGTTGGTCTGCATTTCACCTAGTGGCTGGATTACCTTTGTTAGTCACCTATATCCTGGAAGAATCAGTGACAAAGAAACCGTTGAAAAGAGTAATTTTTGTCAGCTAATTGAAACAGGGGATCAATACCTTGCAGACAAAGGCTTTGAAATCCATGACCTGATTGCCCTCAGAGGAGGGAGCTTATATATTCCTCCAAAGAGATTTTCTGCATCTGACCAGTTTACAGAAAGCCAATGTTTTGAGACCATGAGTATAGCTAATGTGCGAATTCATATCGAAAGAGCAATAAAGCGGATAAAGGCTTTGGCATATATTTAATCAAGTTCTGCCTCTTTCTAGCTATGGATCTATAAATCAGATCTGGACTGTGTGCGCATTGTTAGTCAACTTTCAAAATCCAATCATTTCTGTCTAGAGAAACTCACTTTTTAGTTTGTATAGATATTTACATTCAAAGAACACTGGAACAATATCAAACTGAAAGCACCTTTCTCCCCAGACAAGGTGCAAGACTAAAATCTTATCTTTAGGCAGCAGAATACTACAAGTGTCTGAAGAGCCCCTTTTTGGGCCTGTTAGTTTAGGATACCCCTTCAAGTGAATTTTAAAAATAATGTTCTGTTCTAGAGTCATTGAGTGTTCTTGCTTTTGATATATTTCTCATGAAAAGCAAGTAAACTTGGTTTAATTTCATATTGCCATCTTGATGATGATGATGTGACCTTCAGAACCAAAATGGGGTATCTGAAGTTGGTAAAAATGACAAAGTCAGTCAATGGAAGTGTAGTGATTCCCATCTGCATTTGGCACTGAAACCAGTATTGATGTTTTTCTTTCACTTCATAGAAAGAGTTTGTTTCCATAAATGCAAAACTTGTTTCCTTTTGATGATCTTTGATGGCAACCGTAGGTGAGACATCCTGCTTTGACTCAAGACATTTTATTTCTACATTTCTATGCTCAATGTCACCATTTTGATATTCAATGGTTGCAATTCTATCAGGACTTGCTGCAAGAACTGTATTATCTTTGTCTACAATTAGGCCAACCTCTTGAAGTATGACTTCCTTCACATCTGGTAATGATAAAAGGTATTCTTTGTACAAATTGGCTGCAACTGGCTCATTTTCAATGCCATAAATCATACTCTTACTTTTATAATTAAGTTGTTTAGCTTGTAAATAGCTCACTTGCTTGTAAGGTCTCCCTTTTGTTGTAATTCTTTTAATTAGATTTTCTGGTGTCTTTGACCTTTGGTTATGAATATGGAAAATACACCTTTACAGATACTGGCAGTTATCCTGTTCTGCTTTTGTTCAAACCAAACAGGGTTGACTGATTGCCCTCTTGTTGCCATTTCAATGTGCTTTTGCTCATCTGTAAGTGTTTCAATAAATGTTTTTGATTGTATTGGTGGTTGTTGTTCTTGAGGAAGGGGGGGATCAGCTGTTCTATAAGAAGAAGTTGACTGTAATCCTTCTTGCACTTGGGTGTTGTCCAGGGGAATTGATATTCTCTGCACATGTGCCTCACCAATAGACTGAGCATTAAGGGATACTTGTAGATCAGGAATATCTGGCACATCAGATTCCCTTTGCACAAGAGAGGAGGGATCAGGTGTTCCATCATTTAAATTTGACTGTGGCTGTTCTTGCCCCTTGGTATTTGGTGTGGGGTGGGTACTACCACAGACAGGGCTCCAATCTACGTTAACAGCAAAAGGGTTGCTATTCAGAGTACAAGATGCTACTAAGTTAGGAGTAGTAAATTCTTGGAGTTGCTTGTGAATTATTGAACCTTTAGCAACTGTTCCAACTATAGTCATTACTGTTGGGATCGACTTTTCGTCTGGTAGCATTGCTGCAAAGGGTATGGTGGGATTTATGCTCTGAAGATCATGCTTCAGCTTTATCATACTATCAACATCAAGCTTCTGACATTTCGGTGGTCTAGGATCATAAAATTGGGATTGTATGCCTCTTCTCTTCCTGCCAGGAAGGTCAGAGGCATGTCTTGGCTTAACCACATTTGTTGCCATCACCGGATGGAACTGCACTTCTCGTCTATGCCCTTTTCCCCATTGCCTTGGCTTCGACGTGCATGATAGGCTGTTAGGCGTGGAATTTGTTAGCTCAGACTTTGTTGTCATGTCCTCAAGTTTCCAAATTACAGCCATTACATGGCAGCAACATCCACTATTGGAGGCTGGACACTCCCTATCACACTTTGCTGCCACAATGAATCTTAGGGGTTCCTTTTGGTTAAGAACCAATTTTACCTTGTACTTAACGTTCCTTTTGTAGGAAGCCCAACAACAAGCGCGCAAATATATCAGACTTTTCTCTGCGCTGTTATATACTTGTAAATCGTGCACAAAGCTCATCATGCGAAGGCCTTTGTCATTCGAGTTTATTACAACGTCTGCATTGACAAACTTCTTAACTGATTTCCCAGAATTTTTAACTTGTTCAAAGGCGTCCATGGGTACAAATGAAGGTAAAATAGAAAAGTCTTCCGAAAATAACGTGGACTCGTCCGGCGGGAAGCTATCGAAAGGCGAATTACTGGAGCTTGTTTTGTTCGAGCGTGCTCTCTACTGTATCATTTGACCGCTTGAGCTTGTCAAGCTTTGCCTTCGTGTAGCTTCTATCAGGATCAGGGTCATAAACCTTGTCCCTGTAGTAAGGGATCGAGTTGAATGCTTTCACCCTGCGGAAAAAGAAGTATAAAAGCCAGCTTTAGAGGTTTTATATGGAACGAAACTCGCAACAAAAACCTTCCACACGACAAATGTTACGAAACTTACTTTTCGACGAGATCTTTCTTTAATCCTTGTTGGTTTAGTCTTCTACACTTAAGCCAGAATTTTAACTGTGGTATTGTCCATTTGCTTATATCCTCTACATTTTCAACGGATGAACACGGGATATCGTTTGGTGTAAGCTTTATCTCTCGTAATGCTCTTTCGTCCATGTTTTGCTACTGCAAGTTTTTGAGATTCGCGCCATTCTTGGCCCTTAGGCCTCGCTTTCATGCAACTTCCGGTAATAGCCTGAATCGGTGTATCGGTGCGACGGTTTTTCATGACTGAAATTTGCATATTTGACAGGAGCCGAGGAGCATGTCTGCTGTCGCAATTCGAGTCAGATGATTTTTTTTTCGATCACTTTATAGCAAGTTTCTGAAATTTCCTCTTCGCTTTAGCAGACAATAGCAATTAAACATAGAAACTACAAGGAGAAGATACATAACGTATTATTTGCAAAGTGGAAAAAGCCAAGCGTGACAAGGGTGGTTTCGTGACTATCCTGCGGTAGATCAGATCAGACAGTTGACAGCTAACGAAGCTCCAACACTTTCAGCTGCATAATTTATATGTTGACAAGAGAATTCCTCGGACCGTCCACTGGAAACGTAAACGGCACGAGCATCTTTGCATGTCGAGTGGAGACAAATGCATTGACTGCCCTCCTTGTGCACAAAACAGCGATCATCCTTAGTACTTGTTTGAACAGAAAACAATCCAGCATGAATGTACACAGATTTTTGGGCACAAGAGCTTTGGCACTTTAGCTGGAGCCGTCCCACCAAGATGATGTCCGCAATTAGCGGCGCAAACCTCCGGTTTCCAACGATTGCTGAATGTGGAACGGCAGTTTGGGCAGAACCCTTTGCCACGTTACGTCCAACCCGACGACCGCGACTCCACTACGCACACTATCAACTCTCAAACCCGCGAACACGATAGGCGCCACCAATGTACTATCAACCAGACCTCGAACACGATGTCGTAACTACGACTACACCACTATCAACTCTACAACTATCAACTAGGGGAAAAAACAATCAACTAGCGAAAAAAATAGCGAAAAAACCAGCGAAAAAACACGGCGATCGATCACAATGTACCAGCTACTATCACTTGTATGACATCACAATGCAGGCTATTGTAAATTGACCAATCAACGACTTGCAACCGCCGCAACGGAAGTGAAACGGTTGACCAATCAGAAACGACGTTCCGAGGGGGGGGGGGGGGGGGGGGGGGGGGGGGGGGGGGGGGTGGAGGATTTGGTATAGGCAAGAATTTTTTTTTTAACCCTTTCATGCTGCAGGAATTTTTTTTTCTCGGAGCATTTGTGTGCATGATATTTTTTTCTCCATGTAACATGCTGCAGGATATTTTTTTCTGTGTGTATGGACGGAGGAAAAGTCGCCTTTCCGTTGTGACTGACCTTTGATCGCCATCTCGTTGCTTTTTAATACGTTCAGTAATAATACATATGTATCAATAATACATATTTATTATTACTGAATGTAAAAGCAATGAGATGGTGATCCCTTTCCACTTGCACTGATGAAAGGAGTCAGGCCTTAGGCCTGCTCCTGGACATGCTTTCTCCTTCATTCCATCGTACCACATCCATTGGCCCTGCACACATATCTTGCAGGTATAGTGGTGGCTACCGACAGGCTCGCTCGTAGACAGGATTTAGAATGGAAGGGGGGGGGGGGTGCGTTAAGAGTACCAAAGGTGTAATCATACGAGCGCCGAAGGCGCGAGTTTCTAGGGGGGTCCGGGGGCATGCCCCCCCGGGAAATTTTGAAAGATTAGGTTGTCTGAGACTACATTTCGTGCGTTTTGAAGGCAGTTTGACATGGAACCGAACGTAAAAACATGAGTATTTCTGGAACTGTTCAGTTAAATTCAAAATGGATTTTTGACAAACAGGAACTTTATGATGAAAGAGTACTAGGAATACATATTGCGGACCTTCGATTAAAGCCAAAGGAGTGAATATTTGGATGAAGAAAATGACTCGCTTGATGCTGTCTTTCTCGATGAAGACCATATGTAAACACGTTCAAAGCTGCGATTGGTTTGGTTTATTGGATGAACCAGTTGATTCAGACTTCATTTTCAAACTACTACTAGAGCACAAACACTACTATTTCACTTCTTTTGAACCATCGGTTCACAATAGGTGGACCTCCACAGCCCGTTGATAAGGGAGTACCCCCCCCCCCCCCCCCCTGGGCCACCATCTTGGATTTGACAAAACTGTAGACTGGTACGGTGTAACCACAGCTATAATAATAATTATTAATGTACAGAAAAAGCTATCTGAAGAAGGGAGATGCAAAAATTATTGTAGTTCCAGTTCCCTCTTGCCCAAATACAGATGCTATTAAAATCCCAACTGCCTGCAGCAGCTGAAGATGAAGTTGAAGTCAGCCCAGTAGTGTCTTGCAGGAATTTTTTTTCGGCCCACTGAACGTGTATGAATTTTTTTTCCGTCAGTGGTCGTGTGCACGAAAATTTTTTTCGTACAAGTTTGCTTGCAGGATATTTTTTTTCAAAATCCTCCACCCCCCCCCCCCCCCCTCAGAAGTTAAATGGGTCGCCCCTAACTGGTTATCTCATCTGACACCAATTTTAAATGCTCCTCGAACATGCTTTGTTATCGCTTTTACCAGGGGGAATCTATTCGAAAGTGATAATTGCCACTCAAGCATTTTGCGAAACAAATAAATCGATGATGTAGCTTCTGGCCAATCAAATCTCAACAAGAAGTCAGGGGGATTCCCCTAAACCAAGAAGTAAAACAACTGGTTTATTTGGTGCAGATGCACTCATTTCTGGCTAAACATCACACAGACGAGCAACTTTACCTTTCAAGAGAGATATTTTCTCTGCTATGGCTGACCAGCCTCGTGAAAATGCTGTGGCTCAGCAGGAAAATAATGGCTTTGGACCACTTTCCAAGCCTCGCGGAAGATATGCCACTATCGCGTCCGTAGTTGTGGTCATTCTTTCTGGGGTTGTACTCGTGTTCGCGGTGAGGAAGAAAGAAAGCGAGGAAGGAATTCTTTTTCTGGTCTTTGCAGTGGCCCTCCTTACGCTAAGTTTAGTTCTTGGGAACTTGTACGAAGGATGTGTCTAATAACTGAAGAATTTCAGCACCAGCAAACGCGATATCAAGGAAAATGGAAGGATGTTTTCGATTCCACTTTCGCTTTCGGATCATATCGCCTCGGCATTGTAATCGTCGGAGTTGTTTCTTTTCTGATCGTGTGCTTTGCTTTGTACGAAAATTACGAAGCCTTCTCTCGCCCAGATTACGCCATCTTGTTTGCACTGAACTGTTTCTTGATGCCGCAGTTGAAGTTCCTTGTCGGGCTTCGAGAGCTTTCTGCTGTAGAAACATCGGAGTTAAACGAAAGAAAAAACAAGAATGTCGCTGATGGGCTTGCCTGGGGCTTCTATTTCGGTTACTTGAAGTTGGTGCTTCCAGAACTGTTAAACCGGATCGGATTATCTGATCAATTTCGTTTTAAGATTACAGAGAAAAAGCTTTTCATCTTGCTGCCAAAAACGTGCTACACGTATGATGACATCGAGGACGCGGATTCCAGGGTGAAATTTGCAGGTCATCTCCCCGAGCTTAAAAAGAGCAGGGCTGGGATAAAGGAGCGATCCTACAAGCATGCAGTACACCGTGTTGAGATGCCGCGCCCAGACGGAAAGATAGACGAATACCACTTTGTGTTGGAGTATGCCTGCTCTCTAATGTCCCTGTACGACATGTCTGTGCATGCAGAGGCTCCCTTTACTGCTCAAGAGCGGGATCATCAGGTAAATTGTTTGACAGTCACAAAACAGGGTGTCTTAATAATATTAGGACCCCATTGGGGACTCTCTCAGGGGTACTCAACCCAAGTTTGCCCAGGCTGTCAAACCCGACCCTGTTTATGACAACAATTTCACACTTGCCCTACCCTGTTTATTTGAGCATTTGATTCCTGACAGTGATCTGTTAGCTGTTGTCAACATTGATATCGTCAGACGCAAGGATGTTGGGGAAAATATTTCCTGATAACTGAAGGGCACCCATGTACCCACAGGTCACCAAAGCGTCTTATAAGAGAGTTTGTATGGAGCTGAAATTCGATCGAAAATAATTTTCACTTTTCCTTCGAAAAGTTGTAAATAATGTGAAATAAAGTTTAAAAACCTCACCTGTTGTATTTTCCGGTGTTTTTATCGCTTCTGGAAGCTGCTATGGGCGAATTTCAACCTTCGGTCGAATCTGCCACTGTTGTGTACTTGTCTAATAGAAGGGAAAGGTCGGAAAGCAATTTGAGCATTTCGCAACCGTTTTTCGAGGTCCGGTTCGAAATGCTCGCTAAAAATATATTTCTTCCCCAGCCGGCGCTTTCAAATCACAATAAATCTCAAGAAGGATGATGTATGTACATTTCTGTGTGATTCAATCGTCAATAGACCGGTCTCTCGAAGCACAGTTTTACGTTGAAAACAGCTAAATTTTTCAACGGCAGCCATTGCACGGGGACGAGGCTAATTGTTCCAGCAAGTGGGTCAAAACCAACGGCCGAGCACCAAAGTATACGCCACCAGGGGTGACACGCGTAACCTCTGTGTCGCTCAATGCCAAACGCACTCCCTCCCGGGTAAGTCGGCAAGCTGGCGACCGGCGTTCAAACTTGGCGGGAAATTCAGGTCCAGAACTGTACTTACCCGGGAGGGAGTGCGTTTGGCATTGAGCGACACAGAGGTTACGCGTGTCACCCCTGGTGGCGTATACTTTGGCGCTCGGCCGTTGGTTTTGACCCACTTGCTGGAACAATTAGCCTCGTCCTCGTGCAATGGCTGCCGTTGAAAAATTTAGCTGTTTTCAACGTAAAACTGTGCTTCGAGAGATCGGTCTATTGACGATTGAATCACACAGAAAGGTACGTACATCATCCTTCTTGAGATTTATTGTGATTTGAAAGCGCCGGCTGGGAAGAAATATATTTTTAGCGCGCATTTCGAACCGGACCTCGAAAAACGGTTGCGAAATGCTCAATTGCTTTCCGACCTTTCCCTTCTATTAGACAAGTACACAACAGTGGCAGATTCGACCGAAGGTTGAAATTCGCCCATAGCAGCTTCCAGAAGCGATAAAAACACCGGAAAAGACAACAGGTGAGGTTTTTAAACTTTTTTTCACATTATTTACAACTTTTCGAAGGAAAAGTGAAAATTATTTTCGATCGAATTTCAGCTCCATACAAACTCTCTTATAAGACGCTTTGGTGACCTGTGATGTACCCTGTCTATGACAACATCGAGTCCCAAACCCTGGCCTATTGGGTGGCACATCCCTATGAGTACCCCTCCCCTGGGGGGACTCCCAATTTTAAACCATAAAAGGTACAACAATCACCCCTGTCACTTTTATTTGGAAGTCCTACATGCAAATTCAGCTGAGCCAAAGCCAAATTAATTTAGTCCATGTTAATTGGCAATTAAGTGACAGTGGGTCTTGGAATCTCAGAAATTATTTTGGAAAAGGTTGCAATCTTGAAAGAGTGTCAATGCCCAGGGGGGTACTCCGGATTTAAAGTGACGGGGAGGTGCGAATGGGGACATAAAGTAATACCCAAAAAATCCCTAGGGCTTGAAGCAAAACCCCAAAAAATCCCCTGAACCAAATTAAAGCCAAAAAATCCCATGCTGAATTTTGAACCCTAAAAATTCAAATTGAATGTCTGTGCTTGTTTATATTCATCATACTAGAACGATTTCGCATAAGTCGATTTTTATATGCTAATGAGACCATTAAATGCTAATGTAGAGGAACAATAGAGAATTCGGTGCGCTGAAATAAACTATTGTTTAATATTCGAATTTGTGTACGTACCACACGCACCAAACGTATGTTACACGCTGGTATCTACACAAATTCGAATTTTACACAATAGTTTATTTCAGCACACAGAATTTTCTATTGTTCCTCTACATCAGCATGTAATGGTATTCATTAGCATATAAAAAGCGGCTTATGCGAAATCGTTCTACTATCTGCAATAAACTAGTCTGTGTCACATCCGTCATCTCTCCCCTCCAGGAAAAATCGGGGAGAGAGGTTGTTTGTGTGAACCATTGATGATCGTGTTCAGAGGCCATGTGCCTTTTCCCGGAATCGTACCGGGTGAGGTAGTATCGAAAACGAAGCACTCGAAAACGAAGACCGAAGCACGAAGCACCCTGAAGTCGAAAACGAAGCACCCTGAAGTCGAAAACGAAGCACCCTGAAGTCGAAAACGAAGCACCCGAACTCGAAAACGAAGCACCCTGAACTCGAAAACGAAGCACCCTAAACTCGAAAACGAAGCACCCGAACTCGAAAACGAAGCACCCTTACCCGGTTACTCCAGTGGTGTATTTAAAATCGGTCACCAAAACACGAACACTGAATAATTTGTAACTAGTAATACGTGACTCGCAGGCCCTCGCGAAGCTTTTGTTGCCTAGTAACGGGCACGCCTGCGATTTGATCTGCAAGGTTTCCAAGAATCGCTGCAAGGTTTCTGAGAATCGCCGGACGAACGCCGTGTTTTTGCTATGCCACCGGATTTTGGTTTCGATTGGAGTTCGCTCGTCTCTCGATATCTGTAATAAATTGTAGCGCTCTTGTACTGTTTTCCCCACTTTTCCGTCCGAATGATCTGAAACCACCTCGCTTTTGTAGGTAAAATCTTCTTCGCAATATCGGATCGGCGAATTATTTTCAGACACAAGTCTTCGCGTCTACAATGAAATCTAAGCCATATGTTGATCGTACTTTGAGAAATGCCTGAGTCGTCTTTCCTTTTCCTGTTGTTGATAATGGATTTAATAAAGCCGGTTTTTTTCACAAATGACCCGTATATAAATTTGTTCGATAAACAAACTTGGAGTAAAAATTGTTATTATTCAGCTAACCTGCGATCAGGCGTTCTTTTCCTTTTCTTTCTTTTCGCGGAGAACGAGAGCGCGGAGAGAGAGAGAGGAAAAGGAACGCCTGATACAATTATTTGCCGATTCGCTTTCCACCCACTTGTCAATGATCTGTCAAGCTGTCAATTTTCAAAATCTACGTTACAGTTCGTGACATTTGTACACTTGCCGTTCTCTTGAATTCGGTCTTCTGACCTTCTTTGCTTCAAGTGCATTTCTAACGGGCAAGATATGTTGTATTATGAGGAGCATTTTGAAGTAGAATAGAGCCTTCGACTGTGTTTTTGCCATCAATTTCATTCCGAAAACAGCACTGACTACGATTGCGTTACACGACAAAAATTTGCATAATAACGTCCTAGACATGTCTAGTCAGTCGTTATGGTCGAATGATTCCATGATTCCGTTTAGAAATTTGAATCAAATAACCATTTTTTAAGCGGAAAGCTTCAGCCGTTTTAAATGTAAGATCTTTATATTGGCTTAGTAATGATTCAGAAGAGTCCTTCCCTTCGCAAAAGGCGGTAGCGGAGTGGGAAAGTAGAAGGCCTTTCTTGTACTTTAATCGAGCGTGCACGCCGGATTGACAAAAGCCATATTAGGTACGCATGATTGACGGAAGTATTGTTTTTCGACCAATCAGGAAAACATTCAGAATCTGAATGTTGTACATGAGATCTGGCAAGTAATTGTATCAGGCCCTCCTCTCTTCGAGGAGGGCCTGATCGCAGGTTATTATTCAGCAGCCGTTCCTGTTTCTACATTTACGTGTACAAAGATTACGTCGAAGTCAATGTTATTAAGCAAAGAAAGGGGGTTAAAAAAAAGAACGGCCTGGATTTGAACCGAAATAAAAAAAAATTAAAAAAAAAGAAGGACCATGTCGGATTTGAACTCACGCCCTCAATCCCGAAGATCAGATTTAAAAGTTAGCGCGCGCCGTGTGACGTCATGTCATCCCCCAACTCCACAAACAAACAATTAAATAAATAAATAAATAAATAAATATGACCGTATTAGGCCACACGAGAATTGCTCTCGCGTCAGCTCTTGGGGGACAGAATTATAAACCCCGCTACGCGAGGCCTTCGGCCTCGCTTCGCGAGGAATTATACTGTATCTTAAAAAGAACGACCTGCAACCCACAGTAACAAAAATTTCAGACCGCTTACTTGTATAAATGGCGAAACGTAGTCCTTGCAGCAATCTATTCTTTGGGTAGTCACGCAACGCTTTTATCCGGTATCGAGAAGATGCGTGCGACATGACAAGAGCCTCTCTATGGGTATTTCCGAAGAAATCGAAGATGCGACGATCACCGCAAAAAACAACGAAGATCTCAAGAGTGTAGCGAAGATTTAAAAATTCGCGTGGTCAGAAAGATTATCTGTCATCTCTGCTCGATCGTCCTTAATCTGAGTATCTCTAAATTTTTGGAATTGCATGGCGAGATCAATAATAACTTGCCACAAAGACATTTCAAGACTGAAAATGACAAAAATGTATCCATGATGCAATCATCAAGCGGGCGGAAAAAACGAAGATTTGCTTAAAAAAAATCGAAGATTTGCAAAACAAATTGCGAGGAAATCGTAGTCTGAAGTTACCCATAGAGTCTCTGGTCTCTGGGACGAGGTAGGCTTTACCGACTTCGAATTTAAATCCCACTGGAGTAACCGGGTAAGGGTGCTTCGTTTTCGAGTTCAGGGTGCTTCGTGCTTCGGTCTTCGTTTTCGAGTGCTTCGTTTTCGATACTAGAATGGGTGATACGATTACATCATACCAATATCTGTTCTTTGCGGAGATTGCATCATTAAAAATTCGAACAAAAATAACGTCGACGGACGTATGGGCACGGCATTCAACGTAAAAGAGGAAATATCATTGTTGGACTGCGAAGTAGTCGGGAGCGGGCGGATGTACTAAATAGGTTTATGCATCAGTATAAAACGCTGCCGATCTTCGCAACGACCCCGACCTCGCGGGCATCATGGCCCCGGATCATGGCGGTGACGGCATTATTTCAGTTGACCAGTTCAAGTTGCATAGGACAGAACTTGAACAAGATATTTGCGCGTGGAGAGACTTTTTTTAGCATGCACAATAATGACGAACGAAAAGCGACTTCATGTTTATGAAGGAATTTACATATTTTCAGAAACCTAATCGGTTAAAGAAATTCACAAGCGGTTTGGGCCGCGGGAATTTCAGTGAGAATTTATCATTTGCAACAAGAAGAAATCACAGAATTTTGAGCTGGCAAGCAAGTATACTGAGTATTTCTTCTTTACAGAAAGCGTTTCTAAGGAAATATATTTTTCCTATTGTTATTCTCCAACTAAACTCCAGAAAGGACCAGTGCATTATCTGTCAACAACATTCATTAAAATCTCTCTTGCTATAAACTTCTTTTGTTCTCTCCGTGTGTCATGCCAGAAACACAGTAGTCGTGAATTTATGCAAACTTATTCCGGAACACAATTAATGATGCCGAGACACATACGACTCTCTTCCTGATTTTTTTTGAGGGGAGGAGGCGGATGTACACAGGCTACAATAAACTTTCCCAAATCTAGTAGTCATTCTTACAAACAGACACCCAAATTTTAGAAGAAGAAAACTACTTCAGTTCAAACAAGAACATCATGAAACACAGTACTAGGTTACGTATATTTACAACTCTTAAATAATCAGTGGCGCTTTACGAACTATTTTTTACCGCAAACCAATATTGCCAAAATTTTCTTGTCCAAAAAAATCCCGAAATCATGAATTTCAAACCCCCAAAATCCTTCGCTCTTCCCCGTCACTTTAAATCCGGAGTACCCCCTGGGTGTCAACGCCTCATCAAGTCTTGAATTTTAGCGAATAATTTTCTTTTTTCGTCCCTAATAACAATTTGTGCCCAATCCGTCTTCAAAATACAGAAAAAATCATAAACTACTGGAAGAGCAACCAAGTAACAAATTAAATTTCTGACGAGTAGAAACCTCACATACAGGCAGACATGGTATTAGTGTAAGGAGAGGAATTCTGGTTATGTTATTTAATTTTATGTCCGCTTTCGCTATTCTAAAATGTTATCAAAGCCTACGTAGAAATTCCAAGTTGCAGGTTAATGTTCCGATTCATTAACCGTAACTAGTACCTGTTGTTTTGTGCACTTAGCCGTAAACCGTTCTTGTCAGATCATAACTGTAATAAGCGTTGAACTGTAATTTCAACCTGCGTTAGTCTTTTGTTAAACTGTTATCCACCTGCATTGCTTTGAAAGCAATTAATGTTGCAAAAGATGAATTCCGTTATAGCCAATCGAGCTTTCGGAAAAGCATGAGATAACTTTAGCTAAGACTTTTTAATGACGTTTCCTAGAGCCGTAAATACAAGTGCATTGTAATCTGTTCTTCGGTTACACCCCCGGTGGTGGGATGCCGGTTACGGTATCCCGTCCTGAGTTACATTCAGGTTGCATTTGAAAAAGTAAACTCTACTGTTGGACTCAAGTTCTGTGTCTTCTCTGACGTCTCCGAGGATTGTTATCACTGTAATAGATCCCGGCCTCTAGGAGCCTGATAGACTCCGTCGCTGCAAGCGTGGTTCTTCCCCCTGTATTAGTTGTCGCAAGGAAAACAGCCGAACAGCACAAAAACCTATTATAACATTAGCTTGTGGGCAGTTAAAAGTTGCTATCAAAATTTAAAACCTTTTTTCCCTTATGCTTAAAGGTGATGCTGTTTATCCGAAAACTGACAGAAATTCTAGATGGTTGCCCTGACTGTAAAGGGAAGTATAAATTAGTGCCTATTTCTGGAAATGAAACTAACAAAATAGCAGATGTTTTGGTGGGGATGCATAATGCTGCAAACCTAGATGTGGGCGCTGATGACTGAGACGAGTAACAGAACAGCACTGTTACAAACCAAGGCGAGGACTACATGGACTAGGACTACATGGATAGTATTGATTTGAAAGTTGTAATTCCTGAATTTGACCTGTTGGTGTCTTTAGTTACATGTAGTGTGGTAGCGCTTGAGCGTGCGCCAGTATCTTACGAAAAAAAATAAACGGCTATGAACAGACTATAGTTAGTGAAAAACTACCGTATTGTATATTCTTCAGAGATTGCAATGCATTTCAGATCTGTAACTCACTACATTGCATGCATCTCTGGTTTTAGAAATCCAGTGATAATCATCTAAATTTTAGCTGAATTTAGCAAATGATTTGAGCCTAGGAGTATCAGTAGTTCGTCTAGTGTGATCGTCCGGGTGAGTGTAGTCCTGAAAAGGACTGTTGTTGGTGGCGTGACAGGTCACCGGCACAGATTTCGACTAACAATAGACGGTCGATCGAAACTGACCAATCACAGTTTACGAACTTTACATGAGTCTAATCAGGGTTCAAAATAAAATCACAGCTTTTAGCTTGAATTTGTAGGCTTTTTTTGTCAAGGCTCATTTTTTCCGGCTGTCAATAATGAATGAGCACGTAGTAGTTAAACTTTTTTTCACTTTCCGCGATTTGCGTGTGTGTACTGCTACACTAATTAACGGGAATCTGCCAAGAACTCGTTGCCTAGCACGTGACCAAAATCTTCCTGAATTGAAATTTCACTTTCTTCCTTGAGAAACCTTGAAATTATAAACTGATTTTAAAAACATTTCGCACATATCGCATGCTTTGAACTGCTAAAATAATGTCAGCGTCAGAATCTTCATTTTAATTAACGTGTTTCGTTCCAAACAAAGCATCGTGAACGGCTCTCTTTTTTAGGTGTTTTGTTCAAGCGTAAAATACCGTCACGCTTCTTCACTCACAAACATGGGAAATCCGTTCTGTCGAGCAATATGAATACAAAACTGACTTTAATTTGAACGAGTGAAGTCTTAACAACCGGCACTAAACAAGCTTTTGTGCAAAATAAATATTGATTACATGTGCAGAAACATAAAGTTGGTAACGCAACGGTTTGTCTAGACAAACTTGCATGTTTACGTTTCACGCTTGAACAAACGCGTAAAAGAGTTCGTCGTTCACGGTGAACAAGAATTCTCCATTTCAACTTTTGCAGCACGCTTCAAATTTCCAAACCTTTTTCTACTCTTTCTACTCATTTTAAAACGTTTCCAAAAAGCTTTTAAAACATTTCTTGGCTGCTTTATTGTCTGATATGAAATGTTTACTATAACATCTACAGCGACTTTGATTTCAGTTGGGCGATCAAAGTCGATATTTTCTATTTCTTCGGTGAAAAGTCGCCGGCAAGTGTGGTAAAAGTGCCGGCAAGTGTGGTAAAAGCCGGCTGCTATTTTGAACCCTGGACTCTTATCAGCCAATAACATCCCAGCTAAACTAATCAATCAGTTTCTAGGACCAGAGACTTATAAATAATACCATTGACTGACTAACACATTTCACTTGACTCTGAAGATGACTTCCGCACAGGTTAAAAACGTCAGTCACCAACAACAGTCCTTTTCAGGACTACAATCACCCGGATGATCATGCTAGACAAACTGTCTATAAATTACTGCACATAATAAGCCCCTTCCACACGAGCAAGTTTTCCTTGACAAGTTTTCACTTGACAATTTTTCCTTGCTCGTGTGGAAAGGGAAATTTGGCAATTTTTTCCTTGACAAGTGTCCTTGTTCCCTTTCCACACGAGCAAGGAAAAATTGTCAAGTGAAAACTTGTCAAGGAAAACTTGCTATATGTTTCTGGGTTTTTTTTCTTTTCAAATCAGTACTAATAATAACTTACAAACAGGATGAGGTGTTAAAGTGAACACTGTTTGTAAGTTTTATACAAGAGTTAACTGTAACCCTGTTAGTTGTTACTAGTAAGCTGAGTCATAGCTGCAGTGTAGAGTGGTACAGCAATATAACAAAACTGTATTCCCCTAAACGAGGGTGAACATTATTGAAATCAAATACTGATCAAAACAATCTATGTATAATATATTGAAAGAAAAACTAAGAATAGACTAGTCTAGTTTTATTATTTGTCCCATTTCTTATTACAATTCTCTTATTAAATTTAAGTAGTATCAGTTATCGCTTAAAGCATTAAATTGTGTAACTCACTACAAAGTTTGAAGCTTTTTTGGTCTGAAATTGAAGCTGCTACAGTTTTGAAATACTATTCCTAGTGGCTCACAGAGCTTATCCTGGTTTCTGTAGCATGAAGCGACTAGGAGTATTGCTACTCCCCTGGATGGGATGCTAGTCCATCGCAGGTTACCCTCCAGCATTTTGTCGCCGGTACCCATTTATACTCCTGGGCCTGTTGTTCATCAAAGGATGGATAACGCTATCCACCGGATAAATCACTATCCAGTGGATAGCGTAGTTTGTTTTGTTAACACTTATCCACTGGATAGTGATTTATCCGGTCGGTAGCGTCATCCATGCTTTGAACAACCGGGGCCTGGGTGGAGAGAGGTACTGTGAGAGTAAAATGCCTTACCCAAGAACACAACCAGTGAGTGACCCCGGCAAGCGCTCAAATCTGGACTGCTCGATCCGGCGTCCAACATGCTAACCATTTGGCCACCGCGTCTTCCACAATTTGAATAATGGGACTCTTTATTCGAAGAGTGGAAGTTTGAAATAAAGAATTGAATCAAATTTCCATTACTAAAAATTAATATTGGTATGAATACAGACCGATTTTGACTTTAAACTTGGAGGAAAGTTAGCACTCACAAGATGAAGTTTGCATTCCTTTATCTCTACAGTACAACAGGAAAAGTCATTTCTATTTGATCCCCAAGACCACAAACTATAGTTTGGCCAGGCTTGACTGCCGAGACCCCCTCTGGAGTCCCTGTCAAAATTAAATCTCCTTCCTCAAGCGTCATAGTCTGACTGATATAACTTATAAGATAAGGAATCTTGAATATCAGATCTCGAGTGTTTCCATCTTGTTTCAATTTACCATCAACCTTCAGCCAAAGATGAACATTATCAGGCTCTGGAATCTCCGCCTTGGGGATAAATTTGCTGATGGGCAATGCAGTATCAAAACCTTTGGCAAACGTCCACGGGTAGCCAAGTTTCTTGGCTTTACTTTGAATATCTCTAGCAGTCATGTCGAGAACAAGAGCATATCCCCCAACGTGATCCATTGCATTTGACTCTGAAATGGCCACCCCTGTTTTACCGATCACAACACCAAGTTCAACTTCATGATGAAGCTGTTCACAGCCAGGTGGAAGCTACAGGAGTGGAAAAACAAACAATGTCACTGACATATGGCTTTAGTAAGAACCAAGATTCAGGCAAAGAGGGTTGTGGAAGGGACCTTTGTCCTGAAAGGAGAATAAAATATTAGCTGATGCAGCCTTACTGGTCCTTAATTTCGGCGTGTTTTTTTTGTCACTGATTCACCCCATACCTCCATTTGGCATAGCTCCACTCTGCCAACCCTACGCGGAGACCTAGGGCAGGGTGTTGTTGTTGAGCAGAGCATTCTGATCATTGAATATTGCGTAAAAACCTATCTGATAGCTGTACTTTGCTTGTATAGATTAGTTCATTTCTGTGACTCCTTGTAAGCGAAAGCATTACGCTACAATCAACTTGCTAAGACTGCTCACAGACAAGAGAATATTAGAAATGAAGTAATTCTCCTATTTTACAAAGAGACCTATTTATGTCAGAAAGTGCAGATAATTTAAATCCTGAATTTAGCAATGACATACTTTAAAGGTAAAATCCCTGACCAAGGAAGTAGAATTTCCATTTCAAAGACGCGTATGTGAGTTTAAACCCCTGAACTGCTCTTACTAGACAGAAAT
The DNA here is from genome assembly GCA_029204205.1 of Desmophyllum pertusum. Taxonomy (NCBI): domain Eukaryota; kingdom Metazoa; phylum Cnidaria; class Anthozoa; order Scleractinia; family Caryophylliidae; genus Desmophyllum; species Desmophyllum pertusum. The sequence continues at coordinate 3,062,259 of MU826826.1, forward strand.
TTTAAACAGAATTTTGCATGTCGATATAAATATCATGCAGAAGATCAGAAGTAGAAGGGTCTAGTCAAATTTGACCTTTGCGCATTATCAGAAAGCCGATATTAATAATATTGGACAGTTATATTTTTTGGGGAAAACTCTTGTTTAGTTTTATCTTGCGTTTTATTTAATAATCACTATAAGAATTATACGTGCCAATATAACACACGCTCTGACTGGTTTAAACAGTGTGCATGCGCTTTATGAGAGTACAAAGCATGGAGCTCACGAATGCTCGTGCCATCCGCCGAGTTTGTTTTGAAAATAAAGGCAAATTTGTGAGGAAAATCATAGATTTTTATCATAAAACAAATAAAAAAGCCTCAACTGTGTTTTGTTCTGTTCTGCACCCAGGGAACGGCGAGAGCACTCCCCCTACACTTCTTTTATGCTCGCACCACTTCCTGCGTGCTTTATAACAGAACAAAGCACAGTTGAGGCTTTTTATTTGTTAATTACCAGGTTTTTCACAAACATTTGAAGTAGAAGGTAACCGGCAGCATTTATTATAGAAAGGCGGTTTTTACATGCCGTAGTCGTGTTTGGGGTAGGTATGGGAAGGAGGTGCCCCCCCCCCCCCTCTTATTTGGGGGGTCTGGAAATTTTTGGGGGGATATGACAGCCTCTGAAAAGTGCATTTTGGGTGGATTCTGAAGATGGTTTTGCTATAGACAGTATTACAATACATTATTATGTGGTTTCTAGCCTGTAATGCTGGCGGTTTGTGGGCTTGCGATGGTTTATCTCCGTCCGAGTGTTACACTCAAGTGTTACGCTTGCATTGCAGGCTATGTGGTTTCAAAAATTTAACCCCCTCCCCTGCTATTTCTTCAAGATGATAAAAAATAACCCCCCCCCCCCCCCCAAAAAAAAGGTGTAACTTCTACAATTTTATCCCCCCCTCTCTTGGGACATAATAAATGATCAGTTCCTTACCAGAAATTATGAAATTGTTAATTTTGGGGGACAATTTTGTAATGTCAATCCTCTCGTTTTCCTGTGGGTTACTATCTTCAGAAAAGAGGAGAGAGGGGGGGGGGGGGGGGGGGGCTTATTGAGAAATTGAGAAAAAACCTGAAGATCTATGGCAAAATATTCTAGATGGACATAACTCTCAACAAATCAAAGACATCAGCCCTTACAAATGCCGACCTTTCAGGGAACATTTACAATGATCAAAACTTGCATAAAAATACACCTCCTTTTATACTGTTTTATATGAATAAATTTATGTTATAATTTTAAAAAGGTCATTAAAATATATTTTCCTAGTACTTCGCACGAAAGCAGTCGATAAAAAGACCTGTAGCTTCCAAAATATTAAGAGAGAAAAGCTAAAGGTACCTGGATTTTTCCTCCTTCCTGCAGATAGCAAGATGGCGGTTTCATGAAGATCAATGGACTTTTCGGTACAGGATTTCCTAGCTCCGCAGCGTGTTCTCTGACAAATAAAATGACGAAATAATTCATTTTACTGTGCTTTGGAAATTCGTACCTTTACATCTGCTTCCACACCTGTAATTTCTTCCGATTCCAACTATTTTCCGCCCAAACTCCATAAATCTTCGGAGTTCCCGCGAAGGTGCAACAGCCGCCATTTTGTTGGTCGCCCAGGAACGGCCCTGGGGCCCTGGGGCTCTTGGGTGTTCCAAGATGGCGTGAGCGGGGGTGTGGGGAGGGGGGGGGGGGGGGGGTGAGGGTGAGGGAGTGGTCGGTCTCCACTGGTCTCCATGACCTCGGACTAGCCACGCAGGCTATAGCCTAGCCTGCAGAACAGACGGGGTTTTTTTTTTTTTTTTTTCAAAAAGCTCAGTTTTCCAAAACCAAAAAAACTTGTGCACAGATTTAAAAAAAAAACTCGGCGCGTAACACGAAGATGTTTGGGGGACCATGTTAATGTTAAACTTAAGAGAACAAAAACATATGTTTATTTATTTTTATATTGTTACATGTAAGAGCGGTTTTCAATTGAATTGCTTTGGTTTTACTTTATTACGCTCTTTGATTTGGTCACGGTGTGCGTGTTTTCCCGCACACGTGTATTTTTGTTTCGATTTCTCAATTCTCATTGGTTCATTGCTTTGGTTTTTGGCATGGGTTTTGGCATCCTGGAGACCCAGGGGCAGTTAGTGGGGGCGAGCAAAAAATCGGCAAAGAAAAGTAGGAAAGAACGAGAATAGCTGTTCAGTTCGGGGTCAGTGCGAAACAAATCAGGAGCGCGCTCACCATTCCACCAATAATTCCGGTTTTAAATTCCGTAACGTTAACGTTAGGACAACCTCAAATTTCCGAAACTTTTTCCACGCCACCACCTTATTCGGAGGTGTGGGGGGGGGGGGGGGGGGGGGGGTATCATTGGGGGGTCTCCAAAACCGTAAGATTTCAGCCTCAAATACCGAAAACCGCACTGATACTCGAGAAAAATTCCTACTGCTGCTCAAAATGCTAGAAAAACCGCATACATTGGGGCAGAGATTTTTTGCAGGTTGCAGGTCAACTGCTAACCCAAACCCCAACAATATTATTAGGCTAACCAAACTAGGCTAATCTTCAGTTAGAATTAGGGTAACCTTCAGTTGGGCTAATTTAAGCTAATTTGGCTAACCGTGAGTGATGCCATTCTCTGCCTAACCACATGTGTAATGTTTCTAAAAGTATTCTCAACCTGCAACCTGCAAAACATACTTTCCCGTTTATAAGAATTGTACCATTAGTCAAGAGGTTAACTATATAATTTTATACCAGGCATTTTATTCCTGATTAGACATTAGAAATGAGCTACGAATCCACCTCCTGCACAGTGAGTTTAAAATATAAACCCACTTTCCGCCTCCCCCAGTTGTTCAACCCTATTTAACAAATAAAGAAGCCAAAACCATGTATTATACTGTCATAAAACACGACGGAAATTTGAGAACACGAGAGAAATTTAGAAAACACGAGCCGCAGGCGAGTGTTTTCTATATTTCTCAAGTGTTCTCAGATTCCCGGAGTGTTTTATGACCGTATAATACATGGTTTTGGCTTCTTTATGTGCTTTAAAATATAGATTCATGCGCGCGAAACGATAAACACGCTTTTCTATGATTTATACTCTGATAAAACATGGTTTTTAACCAATCAGAGCACGCGCATTTTCCAGTCTATGTTTTAAACTCCTATTTTTGCGTGTCTGCGTGTGTGTCTTTGTTTGTTTGTGTGCCCGACCTTAACATGTAAATTATATATTTATATAATATTTAACTGGCTGCCTGGCATTTTTAACTTCAAGGTTATTTCGGGTAGCCTGAGTACCCCTATTATTTTTTTCTGTCCAATTATTGTAAATACTTTTAGTAACTTGTGGGGTAAAATAAAGTTTGTCGTTGTTAAACTCCTATAAACCCACTCTCCCCCTCCCCAGTTGTTCAACCCTATACTCCTATAGTTAATACAAGCTCATGAACAATAGAGTGAATTGTATGTTGGTGTTTAGGTTATTTGTGAGAAACTGAAGGAGTTCTCACCAAAGGCAACGGAGGCAGACCAAACAAGCTTTATCACTCAACTGGTAAAAGCGATTGGAGCAAAAAAGGTGCTTGAAGTGGGTAAGGTGTATATTAATTATTTATAAATAATAACTTAAAGTATAACCAAAGGTTAGTGAGTGCGGGCGAGATTGATGAAAGGAATTGCAGGATAAGAAAACTTTTAACAGATGTCTACCATGATATAATAATGATATATTTATACAGTGAGAAACATTAAATTTTGTTTACCATATGGAATATGAACATTAACTGGTATAAACCCAAGGTTACGAAGTCTCAGTCGGGGTATTAAAGGCAAAGCAAATTTCTTGCCAGAGTGCACGAAACGATACCTTATTTCAGACTAAAATCATGGTAAAAATTCAGACCATAAAATTTCGATAACATTTTCTCTACTGCATGCCATTTTAGAAACTTGCGAAAGCACAACGACTTTGCACAAAATATAAGAATATCTCTAAAATAATACTCTGATGACTAGTAAAAGTCGGGTTTTATTTTGTTCAATTTATACTTTCATTAATTCAACAGCTTATATATAGGTATTTTCTTGCTGCAAAAAAGTGGTAATTCGAGATGACAAAAATATTGATTGCGAGTTTAAACAGCGGCGTATATTAAAATCACTTTTGAAACTAAATAATTTCTACGGCGAAAATATTACTTAGAATTTCTCCTTTCTTCTCATTGATATTATTAATAAAACCTGTAAACAAAGGCGAGGAAACTCGCCGTAAATAAATTGATTAATATTTAGTGTAATAACTGTTTCATGAGTGAATGATAACCTGCATGTACCATTTTACCAGGAACATTTGCTGGTACAACAGCGCTTAGCATCGCACTTGTTTTGCCTGAAGATGGACAAATGGTGACAATTGACTTCAAAGAAGACTGGGTGGCCTCAGGCCAACCAATCTGGGAAAAGGTAAGATCTGACTTTTTGTATTGTTTGTAGAAACAATTAACAGTTATTTTTTTCTAAAGCTAATCAAACTGAGCTGCATACACTACACCGCAAGAAGTGAAATATGCATGCATATTTATTATAATTATATCTCTCAGATAGTACGCGTCCTATTATTGGTCAATTTTACGGCCAATTATCATACAGTATGGCTCGCTTTCCATGCACTTGACTTATTTTGAAACCTCTTACCCAAGCGCAAAACACGCAGGCCATAAATCGAACAGAAAAACTCAGGGCTGTCAATATTTAAATAAGGTTTGAACAGGGTTTAACAAAACCGTGGCCTAACCCGACTTTAAACTGGCCAAACAAAATGAGGGTCCCCTATACCCCTTTGCAAAATTCAGTCACGTAAAAATATTGGGCCTTTTCACACGTCACAAATAATATCCAAAATTCTCTTATGTTCATGCGGAAATCGGACCAAATCGAGGCGATCACATTTCACGTACAAATAAAAAACAAATCCTCTAACCTGTTTAGACTCTGAAGTTGGCTCTTAGACTCCCTTAGAGTAAAGAGCGTGACAAAAGGATAATTAACCACAGAAATTTGATTTCCAGATCGCAGAGTTGTCATGTCTGTCACATGTTCAAAACTGACCATGCCATGGGTCGTCCATTTTACGATCCATGTCAAAACCCAACCTGAGCCGTTGAAAACAACTCATGCATAAATTTGCCAGAACAATAAAATAACCAAAAATTAATTCACACAAAACAAAATGATTCGCGATCGAATCACATTAATTCAACTCTTCATTCATTAAGTCAAACATTGCATTCACATGCACATGAAAAGATCTTGCAATTTTTCATTTATGGTAAACCCTGTTTAGAAGGTGTATATTAATATACTACACCTGTCTAAAAAAACAATTAGACTGACCTGCTTACAAGTAGATTAGACCTCATTAAATTCTCTTAACACGGCCTAACTTAGGCTTTGTATCAGTCTGTATCTTACAGTATGGACCTCAAATAAACTTGATTAGTTAGAAGTTTAATATTCTATAAAAAAATTCACTGTTGTTGCAAAGATTAATTTGCTAAAAAGATATATGACTATGTGAAAGAAAGAGTCTCTCTCGGAATTGTCTTCAAGGTAAATACCTGATCTGTTTCGTGATGGCCTTAGCACCGTGAAATGAAAACAAATGCCAGGAATTATATATTGCCGCCATTTTGACGCCAGGATGTTTTTAAGGAAAGGATGCAAGCGGGTTGGCGCATATGCACACATGCACTCATTTTGCCGTTGTGCCCAAACAAGTCATTTTTCGTAATTTCGCGCATGTGCGCATTTTGCCCCAGTCATCATTTAACAATCTATGAGAGAAAAGGGACTGCTTGAAATGACAAAGTTGTAAGTGACAGGAGTCCCAGCTGAGGACAGTTTTTTAAATCATGTCCTCTTTAAACTGTAAGTAGTTATCACTGATTCAATTATCCATGAAATAAACCGTTTATTTTTGTTTTTCTAGGCTGGTGTTAGCCACAAAATTAAGTCTATTGTGAAGGATGCGGTCCAGGCACTTGGTAAGCTACAAAGTGACAGTGGATTACCGTAAATCCTCGAATAAGCACCCGGGCGCTTATTTCAATTAGTTAACTTCTTACGCAGTGAGAGTATATTTTTGTCCTTAAATTATAAATACATAGAATTAAAGCGCCGAGGTTTGACTCAGGAGAACACATTGACTCCAACAAAACTGCTTGGCAGGAATTAGCATATTAACCTGCGTGGCAGGCGCTGAAAGGGGAGGCGGGAGGGCAATTTGCTTCACACCCTCTGCACTTCATGCTGAATTTCCTCCCCTCCACTCCTGCTCACAGACTTAAAGGGTATTGGCGCGCAAAGCACAGTCTGGTTGAGAGGGACTCTTACGGCGGCCATTTTCGGGTGCCGCGAAAATAGCGGCTTGAAGTTAAAAACTACTTTTTGCAGGATTCTGGCCTTGTTCTGGCCACAAAAAGCAGTTAGACGACCCAAGTTAGTACAATTTGGAAAGTATGGTAAAAGTATCGAGTTCCCCGGATGAAAACAATAACACGCGACCGCAAAGCACACTGGTTGAGAGGGACCCTTTAATTGGTGCCGAGAGTGTTGGGACACCAAGCTCTACACCAATCAACCTGATCTTATTTCATTGTATTCTTTTTTCAGATGAACTGATTGCCAATGGCGAAACAGGAACTTTTGACCTGGTTTACATTGATGCAGATAAGTGGAACTATCCAGTGTATTACGACAAATGCATGGAGCTTGTGCGCAAAGGAGGACTTATTTTGCTTGATGACGTAAGAATAACATTGTGTGTGGGAGAGACGGTCTATCACGTCATGTGCCAAGTACTGTTTGCTTTGACATGACGCGGCTATGAACCCTTTGGGGAAAACGGTGCTTGACCTGATGGGGTGTATTCAGGTTTGCTAATGAAAATTGTTCATCAGGTGACCGTACGTACATAGAAAAGAGATATTCTAAAATGTTTACGACCTTCAAATTCTTTTCAGAAACACCTTTGTGAATGTGCTTTCAAGCAATTTTAAACAAGAATTGCCATACAAATGAATTAATTCTCTTGCCGTAGTTATATCCTCAGTTGATTACCCATCATGCACCGTTTCTCAAAACGTTCTATTCACTTGTGTGAACACGTGTAAACTAAAACATTCATTAGTTTTGATGTATAACCTTTTGTTTTTGATCCCAGACATTGTGGGAAGGCTATGTGTGTGACCCCAACATTAACAAAGACGGCAGAACAATTGGGAGGTGAACCACTCGACTATCAACGAGATTCAATTGAGTTGTACAAGTACCATCTTCAGTCAATATACAAAAGAATTGCTGTCCATATGCATGCGTTGAATAAGAAGGTCGCCAAAGATCCACGGGTGCTTGTAAACATCTTGCCGATTGGGTCAGGCCTTACAATAGCCACAAAATTGTGACTCATAATTATTCTTGAGGATCTGTTTTAGTGCACCAGCTTTTTTTCCCCTGTAGCACGATAGTTATTTTTTTAACCCTACATATTATTAGACGGAAAATGACTGCCAAAGATCCAGGAATATGTGGTGGGCTCTGCATGTTAGCGCCCATGTTCTAATTTTATTTTTAGCTTCTGTGAGTCTCTTAGATTGCAAAAGAAGCTCTCATGCGTGTAACTATTATTCGTTTTCACAGTGTTAACGTTTTGAGAAAATTAGTTTTACTCTGTGGAGTAAAACTTTAAGGAAGGAGTCTGAAACTATAACAATGTGTTTATTAAGGGTGGCAAATTGATCAAAGTATTATATGCATTGATTACACGCGACCAAATAGAAAAACAAGCTGTACACAACAGTAAGGTGGGGATTAGACTGCGAGCAGTCCCTCTTTCTTTCTCGATATCAGAAAGAAAGAGGGACTGCTCGCAGTCGCTCTTCTCACTTCGTGACTCACTTCCGCTCGGCCCATCTCCCGCTCGATTTCCGCTCACTCGCGCTTCGCGCTCGATATCAGAAAGAAAGAGGGACTGCTCGCAGTCTAGGTGGGGATCTTATATAGACTGTTACTAGCTTATGTAGCTGGCGGTCTTGTTGGCGCACAAAGTAAAAATTTGTACTTCGCGTTCCAACAAGACCACCAGCTACGCAGGCTAGACAGATACCTGAGTTATCATCCACCTGTCCGTGGGTTTTAATACAGATTTGACCATTTTAGGTATTATTACTTTATAAGGGAAATAAATTTTGGAACTTTGGCTACTCAGTGTCCGCTTGATATTATGTTGTAAGTTTTTAAGCATTTTACCTTATCATAGTGCAAGTTCCCATAAATCTTTCAGAATTTTTTTTGATCTTTATAATGTTTATAAAGAAAAAAAAAGACGGTAGATAAATTTTAGGGAAATTGAGAAAAGTTTAAATTTTTAAAGTGAATGAAAATTAATATTTGAGGTTATTAATAGATGGCCACCAATAGTTTTTTTAATCTCCTATTTCATAAAATTTTAGCTTGTTTTCTGAGGCCCGGTCAAACGGTCACTACATTTGTCACAACATTCTCACAACATTTGTTGTGAGCCAATGTCGGTGGTCAAACGGTCACAACATTGGCTCACAACAAATGTTGTGAGAATGTTGTGACCGTTTGACCGGGCCTTTATTAAACGATTAGAATCGACGTTGTGTAGATTTCAGGTATTTTTGGAGTTATCTCATGTGAATTTCTATAAATCATAATAGCTTTCAAGACTGAGTTTACAATATTAATTGCAATATTATTGACATTGCAATCATAAATAGCGAACATTACTCAGTGTTTATAATTTAAGAATCTGATGTAGCTGCGAGTAAGAACCCAATCATTTGTATATTTTAAAAACAGCTGCCCCCCCTCTCTCTATCTGGGGGAACTCCTCTGAATTTTTGGTGGGGGTGTCCCGCCATTTCCCCAAATCCTGACGCTATTTCAGACCGAATAACGCCATTTTCCCATAGCCGTTTTCAAAGCCCCCCAAAACATTTTTAGCCCGAGAGATTAGATACTAAATGCACTCAGATTGGCTAAAAAGTGACATAGAAACACAAAATAAAACACTGAACAAAAGAATACTGAGACCAATAATCTGGAGTTGATTGCATTTTATTTTACTTTGGAAAAAATATCAGTATTACATTTTATTTGAAAAATTATGGCACAAAACGGTAAAATTCCAAGATTTGCTATGATGCCAAAGCTGATGCTTTTAAAAGCTTATTTTTTAAAGTAGAGCTTTCCTAATTTAGCAATTTAAAGCTCTACTTGAAACAAATATTATTCCATATGTAATAACCTGTCAATTAACTTCGGGTAAAGTGTTGTTGTTGTTGAAATAATTTTTAAAATTATTATTATTGGAAGAGCTAGACTGCCATTGATAATTTCCATAACCCCTTGATTAAGAAGTTTATTAATTTTTTAATTCAGACATAGCTAGACATTGAAAAATTTGAAAACAAGAGATGGCCTGAAAACCAAATAAAAAAAACTGCAAATCAAGTATAGTCTAGACGGTCCCAGGGCTTGGTACTGTCAACTTATAAATCAGCTGAATTAGAAGATGACACTAATCTTGGATTAGCTTAGATTTCTTGTTTTGAACAACCAGGGCTCAGGGCTTCTACCGTATAATCTTATCCCAAGGATTCAATCATTAACTCTAAACCATTACAGTTGGATTGTTCGAAGCAGATATTGACCAACATCATTCTCCCCTGAGCGAGTTCCAAGAATGGTTCAAGTGTCTTAGGACCTCACCCACCCCTCCCCTAGATCCAGCACCACTACAATCTCTGTTCTTGAAAAATACTCATTATTCTTGTTCAACAATAGCCTCCTCACAGACTTCTTTTGGCTCGTCACAAAATCTCTCCCCACGAACGTCTGCTGAAACGAGCGGTGGTATGTTCGTTGGGGAGGAGATTGCGTGGCGAGCCAAAAGAAAGTCTGCGAGGAGGCTAGTTCAACAACGGCTATGAATAATCAGGAGTTGAAATGAAACTAAAGAAAAAGTAGAAGAACATTGCTACAAGCAAAGTGAAATTTATGGGGGAGGCACCATTACCATCCTGCCCTGCTACGTCTGTGAGTCTAAAAAAACAGTACACCTACATTGAGACAGGGAATGTCATCTCCATTTTATCATCTAGACCACACACTATTGCCTGGCCATTTCTAACTGGTGCATTTCCTTCTGGTGTTCCCATTAAGATCAAATCACCTACCTCAAGTGTCATATACTGACTAACAAAACTTATTAAATGAGGAATCTTGTAAATCATATCCTGCGTGTTTCCATCTTGCTTCATTTCACCGTCAACTTTCAACCATAATCGCACATTGTTCGGGTCTGGAATCTCAGATTTGGGTATGAAATCACTGACAGGGGTTGCTGTGTCAAATCCTTTGGCGAGCGCCCAGGGATAGGTCAGTTTCATAGCTTCATTCTGTAGTGATAAAACCCTAGTTAGCAGGAATATGCCAGAATATATGAGTTAGAATATTGGAATTATATTACATATAGACCCAGAATAATGGAAAAGGGTACCAAAATGTAGGTCCTGCTTGATTGTCATCTTGTCAAAAATTATAAAACTGTAAGCAGAAACGTTGTAGGCAAGTTAAAAGTACATTGCATAGTTTCAATTTCTTTACTGTACTGTCCCCCTACAATCTATTGCACACCATGGCCACCTCGAATGTAGGTCACATTGCCCCATCGAACAGTCGCCCCAAGTTACAAGTTTACAAGTATAGTAATAATCGAAGTTATAGTAATAATCAAAGTTTGATGTTTGGTAGCGTGGTGCGACGCAAGCTTTTTTTATTGTTATGATCAACGCAATAAGTTTACAAGTATAGTAATAAACGAGGTGTGTAATGATGATGCAAGTATTTTTATTGTTAAGATCAAAGCGCAATCGGCTTAGAATCAAAACTGACCAATCAGTTTCTATGTCCATTTCACCTGACTCTTTCATTCACGATTGATACGAAACTACTGATACTCCTGGATTGTTACCATTTAATATGATAGAATAACTTGGGGTGACTGTTCGATGGGGCGACGTGACCTGCTTCCGCCACCTCACTACATTTTTCATATTTTATATTCTGACTTAATAAAATCCATCATTGCCATGCATTGTACTTGGACTCGAGAGTTCCGGGTTTGAGTGCTTGCCATAGCCTGCGAGCAAGCTCTTTTGGCGTTTTGGGGGTATGGCCCCGCTCTTTCTCTTTTACCCCCCAAAACGCCAAGAGAGCTTGCTCGCAGGCTATGCTTGCCAGGGTCATTGTGTTGTGTTCTTGGGCGAGACACTTTACTCTCACAGTGCCTCTCACCACCCCAGTGTGGCATGTTGAGCCACAAGGCTCTCACCCCAGGGGGGTACTCCGGATTTAAAGTGACAGGGAGGTGCAAATGGGGACATAAATTAAAACCCCAAAAAATATTTCCCTAGGACTTGAAGCGGAACCCAAAAAATCCCCTGAACCAAAATTAAACCCCAAAAAATCCCATGCTGAATTTTCGAAACCTAGAACGGATGCAATGTAATGCAAGCCGTAAATAATAAAACAATCGCTTTAACAATAAATGTGCGTGTATTACATATCCGTAGCACTACGTACGGTAACAATTTTTTACTACTGCGAACCAAATTATTGTTTTGAATACCTAAAAAAATCCCTACTTAAATCAAACTACCCCAAAAAATACTTGCCAAAATTTTCTTACCCAAAAAAATCCCGAAATCATGAATTTCAAACCCAAAAAAATCCTTCGCACCTCCCCGTCACTTTAAATCCAGAGTACCCCCCCTGGGGCTCTCACTAGGCTCCAAAAAGACTTACTTTTTCAACAATAAGATCAAAATCAGTCATGTCTAAAGCCAAAGTGTATCCACCAACATGATCCATGGCCTGTGACTCTGAAATGGACACGCCTGTTTTACCAATCACAACACCAAGTTCTACTTCATGATAAATCTGATTGCGGCCCTTGGGAATCTGTCAATAAAAGTTGAAGCGATATTCAACAATACAACCCTCCAAGCATGATGCACCAAGAATTTGCATTTGTGGGAGGTGCACAACACAGTCAGGGGAATAAATACCAGTTGATGGTGAAATCCCATCTCTGAGACAGGACTGAGCCAATCTCGTTCCCAGAGTCCTCGTTACCCTTGTCCAGCGGTGGAGCGGCCAACAAGGACCTCTGGGGGGGAAAACGATCCGCCATGACAGGATTCTTGGGCTTCCGGCTCTACTGTGCATGTGTTCGACCCATGTTTCAACTAACGGACGCCAAGATTCTTGGACTTCCGGTCTTACTGCGCAAGTCAGACAGATCGCTTCCCCCAGAGGTCCTTGTTGGCCGCTCCACCGCTGGACAAGGGTAACGAGGACTCTGGGAACGAGATTGGGACTGAGCTAGCGATATTCCGTTCCGAAGTTGCTAAGCAACATAACATATCCTCATTGCGCTATGCCAGTGTGACAATTTTCGTGAGTGCTTGCGCTGTTTCTTGATTGGATAATAACAATCAGAAACTCTTCAATTGCTTGCTTTTGTAAAGTTTTGCCCAAAACGGCCCTGTTTCCCCGATTGAATGTCTTACCAGTACCTCTTACCACCAAGGTTTATTTATTTACTGCACCTTTCAGTAACTAGCCTCCTACGCAGACTTTCTTTGGGCTCGTCACGCAATCTCTCTCCTCCCCAAGAGGAGAGAGATTGTGTGACGAGCCCAAAGAAAGTCTGCGTAGGAAGCTATTCAGTAACATGCAAACTCTGAAATTAAAGTCTCAGCTGATGGTTGCGTTTCGGTGATTGTTACGGCAGACATTAGAGAATTATAAGACTTGTATGGATTCTGCATTTGGCGTTCAGCAAAATATCCCTGGCTGCACAGTGGGAAATTTGATCAGATATTAGCAGGCTCTTATTCACGTGATGAGCGCGATCGTGATCCATAGTATTGCGTAACGTTCGAGCGCTAATCAGATATTCCAGATATTTTGCAGGCTAATCAGATATTTCCACATTTCTGGGTTTTCCCAGTGGGGGTGGGATGATTGCTTTTGGAATTAGCCCATACATTACCACTAGAAAGTGGCATTGTGTGTGAAAAATAAAGTAAACTGCGAGTTGACCTCTAGATACGATCCATTAATTTTTTTATGCAAACATAGGAGGCCAAACCGGGGGGGGGGGGTACTCCCTTATATAGGATATATAGGTATGTGCCGCTGGACAGGTCATGGTTTTTGGTCTGGAACAGGGTATAACAAAAGGCATTTTTTGCCTGGAAACAGGGTATCAGTTCCCAGAAGTTGGCACGAATCTTGGTAATCGATACTCTGGAATAAGGTAGACACTAAAAGACGTTAGTCAGAGATGAAACGAAACGCGTAGGAGTATTAAAGAAGCTTTACAACTACAAGTTCACAGTGCTGCTTCCTAGTTTAGCCTCGGGGTTAGAAAAAAAATTTGTCTGGAAACAGGGTATCTTTTATTGACATTTAGTCTGGAACAGGGTTGCAAAATTAGCGTTCTGTGGTCTGGTAGGTAAGGGTTCTTATAGCCCAGTGGCACACCCCCCCCCCCCCCCCCCCTCCCCCTCCCAATTTTTTAGGGAGTACCCCCTGGGGCCAAACCCCACTGCATGTTCTGAATTTAATATATGCATACAATGTGAAGAATAATATGAAAGAAATTATGTGCATAATTAAGAATGGGCTATACGGAAATCTAACCTTAATCTTTCCTCCAGGACTCAGATATGTTGACGAAGGCTTGAGGAATATCAAAGGATCTTGAGCTGGAGGGGGCTGTTGTGGCGATCCATTGGGCCTATAAATTTTAAGTTTACATGTATTACATGTAAAGGTAAAGATAATGACAAATATTAAGAACAAGGAATGTCTGATATACCTGTATACAAAACTAACCTGTAGTTTTTACCCACTCCGATTATTTTTCGTCCAAATTCCATAAACCTTCTCAAATCTCGCCCCTGAGACGCCATTTTGTATTTATACCTGAGCGGAGACTGGGCACAAGTTCGTTTCAAGAAAGCGGAGAAGACCCTGGGAACGAGATTGAGCGATAGTTCGCGGCCTTTTCGGCCTCAGCCTGACGCTTTTTGCCAAAAATTGGTCTATTTTCCCTGCTCCTGGATGACCTGGATAGGAACTAGTTTTGTTTTAGGAATTGATACCTTTTAGGGTGAAAATAAATTAAACTACACCCACAAAACGAGATTCTGGTACCTTTTAGGGGTTCCTTTCAAAATTCCCGGACGATCACCTCTGTCACTTTTATATGGCAGTTCCCCCGGGATATATATAGCGAGTGGAAAAAATGAGAAGTCAGACTGAGGGTCGCCCCCTCTATTCTTTGCGCCCTCCCCACTAACCAAACGCCTGGAACAGCCTAGTTGTTACCTTGATTGCCTCTGATTACCAAGTCACTACCCAGTGGGTGACCTCAATTTATACCTTAGCAGTTCGTCGTTCGTAGTACTGAATCGAGTGTGACGTACTAGTACCGCTGGTATCTTGCAGCGATTGCTGACTGTCAAGCCAATGGATCGTAATTGCGAAGATATCAAGCTCTGGCAAATCCACGTTCTCAGTAGCCAAAAATTGTCATTTCATTAGTGACTTTTTCAGCGTTGTCGCTTCCTTTATAGTTTTTAAAATTTCGTTGCAAAACACTTACCCACCCTCCCTTCCCACACGATCTGTTTTTGGTGTCAACCAGAGTGGGGAGTTTTTTTTCTGGAGTTTTTTTTTTGTACTGATATACCAGTGGCTCCAACTTCTCGCTTTCCAGGGACTAATTCCATATAAGTCTGTATAATTCAGGGCGGCTTCAACGGGATTGAACCCCTGACGATGCTTATATTTTCCTATTATGATAACGTGTCCGATTTCTTTTTGCTTCGAAGTTAAGCAAAGTTCAGAGGCTGTACTTTTCGTTGTAGATCCATTCGCGCACAAAATACGCATTGATAGGTTTATGCAAAGGTCTCCAAACTGGGATCATGATAGTGATACCACTATTTTTCTTGACGACCTTCTTAGGCCCGTCCACACTAATGCGTTTTCGTTAATTTGGCTCCGTTTTCGAATCGCTCAGTTTTCATCGAAAACGCATTAGTGTGGACGGGGAACTTGGTATTTGCTCAAAGTAAAAGAAACAGAAGACTCAAGGGACTGTAGCTTGGGGAAAAGTAGGCTCGGTAAATGACTCCGTTCGGAATATCATGCTTCCCAAACGATATGGTTTTTGAGCCGTTTTGGTCTGAAATGTATATAGTATAGGCAGAGGTCTATAACTCTGGTATAGGTCTGAAATAGGGTACATACCGTAAATCCTCGAATAAGCGCCTCCCCTCGAATAAGCGCCTCTCTTATCGGCCAAAATTTGAAATAAGCGCGCCCCCCCCCCCCCCCTTCGAGTAAGCGCCCCCTCCCTTCCCCCACTGTTTTTTTTTCTGGGTGAGAACCGACTGAGACAACAAAGGTTGAGTATTTTGTTGGTCATGTTTATCACTCGTCACTTGTATAATCATCGGTAATTCAGAATCAAAGTTTACTTTTGACTACTTAGTATATGAACAGCCGAAATTTGCACATGCTCTGCATTAATACCATAAATTTTCGAATAAGCGCCCGGGGCGCTTATTTCAAATTTAGAATGAGGCGGGGGGCGCTTATTCGAGAGGGGCGCTTATTTTATTTTTCCCAAA
This sequence comes from Desmophyllum pertusum, assembly GCA_029204205.1. Taxonomy (NCBI): domain Eukaryota; kingdom Metazoa; phylum Cnidaria; class Anthozoa; order Scleractinia; family Caryophylliidae; genus Desmophyllum; species Desmophyllum pertusum. The sequence goes on from MU826826.1 coordinate 3,078,089, forward strand.
TCTTGCCAGACGGTCTATATAACTGGTTTGCGCGTAAACAACAACATAACCTGACATGTTTACAAACTGAAACGAATCTGTTCGCTGAATTACCGATGATTATACAAAATGATGAATGATGAACATAACCAACACAATACTCAACCTTTGTTGTCTAAGTTCTCACCCATAAAAAAAAACAGAGGGGGAGGGGGGCGTTTACTCGAGGGGGGCGCTTATTTCAAATTTGGCCGATAAGAGGGGCGCTTATTCGAGGGGAGCCGCTTATTCGAGGCTTTACGGTATGTATGTTTGTACATTTTGGACTGGAATTGGGTATGCAGAAGAGACATAAATTTTTTGGGGAACTGAAGCCTTTCTCAAATTTTCATGCAAAACGGAAGCCATTCTTGGGTCGGCTTTGGTCTGAAATGTATTAATTCAGTTTCCGTTTCAGTGGAAGTATTCATTGACATCTAAACAGAATCGACACAGAATTGAAAATTTTCATTAGGAATTCTTCCTTTTGTGTCACAAACCGTCAGGGCCGATTATTTAAACGAAGTCTAAGTTAGACCTGGTTTAAGGTTAAATCGAGGTTTAGACAAGGCTTCCATAGACCACGGCTAGGCTGAGTCTAAATTGAGTTATGAGAATGCGGATTAGCCGCATTTCACGGAGACCACGTCTAAACGTGGTCTAACAAGTCTAGCTATTGTTTCTTCTTAAACCGTCTTTAAAAATTCAAGTTTTTTCTTAATCGGTTTTGCACGCTATAATCGTTTTTCTACGCTATAATCGCTCTAATGATAACGCTTGGAAAATAATTCAAAACTTCTATTTCGCCAAACGTGATGGGCTACCATTCATCCTGAAGTGCACTTATAACGTCAATAATGTAAGCCAAGAACTACCTGGTTTCTACAGGGAACTACTAGATTATTTTTATTAATGACTTCGAAATAATTTTGAAGATACTAATTGAAAAGTTTTCATTTTATGGAACATTTTATGGACATGCTATTGAAGTAAACTTTTTTTCTTGAAAATTAGTATGATAAAAATATCCACTCTTAAAACGTGCTTCTTCCCTGAGCCTAAACCGTCAACGGAAATTAGACTGTTTTGCAGTCTAAGGAAAATTGTCATCGTCGTATTCTTCTAGAGGATTTAAACTATTCCTCAACTGTCTGATTCTTCGGACTCGGCTTGTTAGCCTATTCCTGTAACGTTCTATACTTCGAACTTCCATCCATGACACAAACCTTCACTAATAAAAATGTTAGACTACGTCTAAACCTACTCATGACCAGGTCTAAGTTGCTATTGTTTGCTAGCCTGTGTTTAGACACCGCTTAGGCGAGGTTTAAAATAAAGGACGTTTAAATAATCCGGTTCCCCGGTTTAGACCAAGACTTTCTTAAGCCATGTCTAAACGTCGTTTAAATAATCGGCCCTCAATGTTTTGGCATTTGATATTATTCAGCCGCTATAATTGTATGAGGGAAAGTTCGAATGTAGGAGCCTTTTTCTCTCCTGCCTCCCCCCCCCCACCACCCGCATGAAGGCTTCTCGCGCACGACAGCAAAAAAAAATCGCTAATATATAAATAGGGGTGACGAGGAATTCAATTTTCCCGACAGGTTGATTTTTTATAATAGTGGGAATTATATATTTTATCAATTTTCGGTCATATTTTCAACAGGACCAAAAAAAATCCTGTTCAACTGTGGATTGCAATCATGAACCAATGAAAAATTAGCTTATTTGAATGGTATTGTCCATTGTCCAATGAATGTCTTTGTTATATTTTATCTCAACATTTTTTCCCGCGCTTACAACGCGCGCGGCAAGCGAAGTGTTTACGATGGCCGAAACTTTGATAGTGAAGGCCGAATGTTCATCAAGAGAAAGGACAGAAACACAAATAATTGTTCACAATCTCACACCTCCGCTTCCAAGACATCTAAAGCTGTTGTTGGCATCAACAATTTTCTTAGTTATTCTTGTCTTGGGGACGATAGTTTATTTTATATACGCTAAATATGCAAACGAATGACAGCGGCGAAAACTACGGACCTCCAAGTACAGGTGTCTTTTCACAGGTAACACAAGCGCTTTTTTCCCCTTTTGTGTTGTAATAATCCTACTGTATTTCTTCCTACATTCTTAGTTGAAAGTCCATTGAGTGATGATTAGAAAATGTCAGTCAAATGTTCTGAGCGTTACACGTAACTTAAACTACAGGAAAAGAAAATGATTATTAACGCTTCGGTTTTATTATCCAGTGGCGATAAGCTTGTATTTTGTGAATTTTTGAGTAAAATGTTTTGAAGATCTCAAACATAACGTCTAAGCAAATTTTCCTAGTCTGCATTTTAAAGTTTTTATTCTATATACATGCAAATTAGGAAAATAATTTAAATTTTGTAAGAAATAGAATAAGCAATAAGCTTAAGTATTCGGTTCGCTAAAAATTAAAACCTTCTCATTAAATATTCACAATCTAGAGCAGGTTGTTTCCGAATATTTTAACACCGTGTGTTCATAGATTAAATTCCTCTTTTGAGAAGGGATGTTTCCACTTTTTAATTTATAGCTTTTCATTTTCAGCAAAAAAATTAAGCTTACATTTTGTCGGTTTCTGTTTTTCAGTTTTCTAGCCAGGATGTACGAAACGACACGGAGTTTGTCCGCGACCAGGTGTTTCACGAGGAAGATTCATGGTAATATCCTAATAGCCATAAATGTTGTGGACTTTAATGAACTATTCAAAAGGAAAACCTCATTGAACGTTAACGGTCTTAACGAAGATAAAGGAATATTTCGGTGTCGAGTTTCTCGGCAACCAGTCGTGCTAATACCGACCGAATTATTTGTCGGGCTTTATTTTGACTATAGCTTCCTTTACTTCTCTTATAGACGTAAGCTTGTCATTCAATTTGTTTTGTTTGCAAAATTAAAAAAAATAAACGAAACAAAACAAAAATTCCAAAAATACAATAGAATCCAATATATATATATATATATATTTTTTTTTAGAGAAGGATAATGTTGGGGATGGAATTGCATTTTGAAATTTCTAAGGATGGCATATCAATAATATTGGTTCCTGAAATTTCTCAACACTTTGTATTTGGCCGCCGGCCGTTTTACATCTTGTGCAGTGGATTATTTAATGAGATTATTATTTACATTAGGTTTTTTAATTTGGTAAAATCCGAATTACACCACTGAAAATGAAGAAAAGTAGGGAATGAAATAAAAAAGTATTGAGCATCTTACATTTCGGATTTAATAAAAATATTTCTATAATTTTTTTTATTTGATAGCACCACACAAGCCTACAGTAATACAGGTGGATCACCACCTACAAAGGCACAGTGGCATGTAAGTAGTTATTTTTTTTTGTCAATGAGCATAAAAATTATTTAGAGTAAAATACTGAAAATCAAGGTGCAAGGACATTTGTTAAATTATTTTAAATAGTAAAGGCTAGCAAATTCAGATAGGATAGCTGACAGCTTGATTTCCAACAAGTATTACAAGCACATTTAGTCTATTCAAAAAGAACCATGCAAGCAAGTATATTAAATACAAAATCATAAAAAATAAATAAAGATTGAATTATATTTCAACCGAGATAAAGAAGAAAAAATGAATATTTTTTATAGCTTCATCTCTTTTATTTGTTTTTAATACTTATTTATATTTCTGTAATTATGTGATTGTTAATTAATTTTAGCTTGTTGCCAACATCCATTTATATTCATTTTGAAATATTGCGTAAAAATGATTTTTACTGAAATATAGATGCTATATTTCAGTAAAAATCCCTAAAAATAAAGTACAAAGCATAAAACAAAACATTAACCTATTAACTGTTCTGAATTTGCATACCTTAGAATATCACCTTGAACAATGACAAACAGAGTCCAACAAGTGATAATAGTGGTAAGTATTGACATGTTTAAGATTTTTTTTCCCAATGCTTTTGTTAGTGTCCCCAATATTAGTAGGCCACTTGTGACCAGCTAGTAGTTTTGACACCTGAATAAAGTTATTGTATTGTTGTTTAGGCCAATTTCCTTTTTCTCCGAAATTGCTGTATTAAACACACTAAATCAAGAGATAGTTTGGTTATTTCGAGTGCGAGGCTTGCCAGGTTTGGGGAATTCCCCCGGCTACTACAGGTTTGGTTATTGCAAAGGTTACAACAGCTTTGCACCAGGGAGTCATTATCAAAATTTTCTGTCAACTTAAATGGAAAAATATTTCAGAGGGTTCAATATTTTAATACAATTATTTATATGCCATAATGCCTTGTTGTGCTGCACATTAAATGTCATCACCAACCCACTCTACTTTGATTTGCTTTGTTTTATCTTGTACTTCAAAAAATAGGCATCTACATTTCAGTAAAAAAATTACAATGAGCATGTATTTTTTCAGTGTGTCCTGACACTTATGAAAACATGATAACTAGGATGGGAGATATTGAAAAGACCCTGACAGCCATCAAGGATACAGTAACAACAGCAAGTGGTCAGTATAAAGCAGCTTAAATGAAGGACAGTGGTGATAGCATGGTTATTAATTAATCTTTTGTGTTTTCCTCAACAGTACATTGCCATCTGTTAAATGTTGATGTAGTTACCATGTTCAGTCCAGAAATGGTGGACACCCTAAACAAAACTGTGGAACAGTGTGGAAACTGTATAAAAACAATGGAAACGTTATCTGCTGAGGATTGCTGACAATGACAAATCTAGTGTGACTGGATCACAGCTTCTCAAATGCATGCTTTGAATACATTTTATATTGAGTAAACTAATTTATTATTAAGGGTATTACTTTCTAAAGATACTGTTGCGCTGCATCAGTGAGAAAGTCAAACATCTTAGTTAATTATTAACTTGGAAGATTCAAACAGCTGTCCCTGGTTTTTGAAAAAGCAGGATAACTTTATCCCTATCAAGAGGATATTAAATGTTTTCAATAATTTTTGTTTGAGTTCAGATTATACAAATTATGGATTGGGATTTATCCACTGAATAATATTTTTTTGCCAAAAAGAAATTGTTTAGTTATCTGCTTTTTGACTTGAACAACCGGGCCAGTAGATGTTTTAAGTGTTAGCCCTTTGTCAGAGCAAGATTAGACTTTTGGTGGCTGTAAAAATCTAAATGGAGGTCAATTTACTTTTAGTTAACAACTCCAATTTTACAATAAACCAAGTGGAAGAATTAATACCTCCCTTATCCAATTTCAAAGACTTTTTACAGTTTGTAACAGTGTGGATATTACTCGAACATAAACTAGATGTTTATATGGCTAATTTCTGACATATTGTTAACATTGCAACTCCACTTACATTATTTATAGAATGCACACGTGAAATTAACATATCAGATTTTGTACACATTTATTCCATTTGTAATAAATAATACATGTTTTATATACACTACTATCTACATTCCTTTGTTTTAGAATATAAAAATATGGTTCACATACACCATCTCTGTAGTGTGTGAACTACAAGTAATAAAAAGGGAATTCTGACTTGTAAAGTCAAGAATAATATTCTCGCTGGTATAAGTAGCCACTGCTAGATTAAAAAAAAATTATTATTAGTCTATTATTCCATTCTCAAAATATTATAACACATAAAATATAAATTCATTGTCCCTCAAGATTAACTCCAGTCAAAGTTTAGTTCCATTAATAAAATACTAACAGTTTTTAACAAAACTTTAGTCCTGGCAGAACACAGTAGTAAGCTCTAAACAATGAATGCTCCATTATACAGTCACACAGTCCTATGTATATCCAACAATACAAAGCCACTATTTTGACACTTCACAGAAGCAACCCCTGTAAATCTGCTGTAAAAAAATCCACTGCACATCTAGCCTGTGTAGCTAGCTGGTGGTACAGTATGGTCGAGGAGCTATGGCAAAATATGCGAGTGGCAAAGCCACGGAAACTAGCAGCATAGCCACGAGAGGAATGGGGCAGAGGGAATGAGGAACTCCCTCCACCGCATTCGCTTTCCTCGTTTTCATCACTTCGCTACTCGCATAAACTGCCAGCTACGTACATGTATGCTACTGCACGTCTCCCACGATGTATCCTTCATCTATCCTATTCCCTTGTATGAAAGCCTGTTCTCCCCACTATCTTTTATGAAATACGTTTTCAGAAGCCCTTTGACTGATTTGCTTCAGAATGCCACTGGTCTTCACTTCCGTGGCATTTGGTCTGGCCTTGGGAGTGGCTGACAAAAGCCATTGTACCAATTCGGACTGAAATATAATGAAGATCCCAGTCGTAATTAACACTCAAGTGTTAATGTAGGCAGAGCAATGTAGGCAGAGCTGATGCTTACTTAAAGGTAGCCAAGCTTGACCAATAGCAGTTATTACAGATGTCAGCGGTTTGACATGCAAACAAGGCGAAAGAGTCAATCTGGTATTGTATTGAGCCTAACTCGTTTGCATACTTTTTAAAAACAAAATAATATTCGACTGCGGGCTCAACTGTAATAACAGCTATTTGCAAGATTTTACATTTTCGCATTTGTTTCCTTCCTTCCTATAAAAAAAGGCAAAACTTACGAGGCGGGATTTGTGTTAGGTGAGTCAAACCTGCAGCATCGTCAATATAAAAGTGAATACCATAAAATTCTAATAATAAGGAATTTTGCATTTCAAAAATGTTTGGGTTATCTTTGGAAGGGATTTTGCATGTGAATAACACATGTTAAAACTATCTAAACATAGATCTATAACATACCTGTAGTGGCATGTTTGCTTTAAAGTCACTCGGAATAACCCTTTGTTTGACATCACACATGACCTTAAAGCAACAAATACATTACAAGTCTAATTACCAATCACCTCACTACATGACTGTGTATAACGACAAAAGCAATCATTACCAAGGAGCAGTTATGTCAGAGGTCTCTATTTATTTAGCCTTCTCACCTTTATCCTCTCCATTTGTGTACCAAATGGACAAAACAGTTCAAAAAAGATGAGTCCAAGTGAAAAGATGTCTACTTTGTGTGAATATGCTTTTCCCTCCATCTGAAATTTTTGTTCAGAAAAAAAGGAGATTACATTGAGTTTGACACAAATCTAAGTAAATCAGAGTCGTGTATAGGCTGACATAATTGTTGATGGTTGATTTACTTCCTTTATCCTGTTGATAAACGCACTTAGCCTGCACGACTAGACCAAAATGAAGTAAAACTGTAAGGAAATTTGTTTTAAAATGGACAGAATTCATCTACAATCTTCCACAGCCTTCTGTGACAATTTCATGAAAAATACTAAATACTTTGCTAAATTTAAAAAATTGCCAGAAGGTTCCAAACATTACAGACTGAAATAGTGATATTTTATGTGCAGATCCAGACCAGAAAACAGTCACTACAGATTTATTTAATTTTAAAATATTGCTGGTTGGGAGAAGAAACATTGGGTAAGGTAATGAATACGATCTCACCAATGCGTCGGCCAACACGTCGCCAACATATCTTTGGTATCTTAGCTATCCATTTTTGGAACTTACTTTGCAGCGATAAGAAGGAATGGGAAGGACGAAACTTGTGAAAAGAAAGGACAAAAACACTTTACTTTATCTTGAGAATGTAAACTCCCAATATTGCTTGAAAAATAATCTTTAGTCTCAAGAATGCAGAAAATGAAGAGTTAAATCGCAAAATTTCCCCCTGAACTCCACCTATTTTTGAAGGGTATGTTAAACAATTTGGAGCAATAGAGGTTAAAAGTTCAATTCTGAGCACTAATACCTGTTCTGGGCTCATGTACAACTGTGTTCCAACTTGACTAGTGTGATTTTTGTCATCTATAAGAGAACCTACAACAATAAAAAAGCAATAGAAATTATCAAAAAGTGCTGTTACTTATTTGCATTCCCACCACTATCAAAGCACAAATCATTTTATATATTACAGTCAAACCCTATTAAGTGGCCAGTTATCAAAGTCCCAAAACTATTGTCAGTGTAACACTATAAATAGAACTCCTATTAAGTGGGCACCTTTTTGGTCATCCCGATGAGGGCTCTCCTATTGTTTTTACCCCAATTAAGCGGCCACCAAGAATTTAATACAGGTACTGTTGTTTGAAAAAGCTGATGACAGATAAGAGTCCAAAATTGAAGGTGACAACTGATAAAAACATTCAAGCACGTGTTTATTATCCTCTTGACATGATTCCCCAATCCGTTAATCTTTTGATTTTCTGCCACGCCTTATGCTAATTTATGACGAACCCCTATTAATTTTAAAGCGACCACTTGCATTTCCCTGTGGGTGGCCGCTAAAGGATGTTCGCGCCCAATTCTTCCCAGGTTCAGGTTTTTTTTAAACTTTTGCTGCAGTTAGATAATGACCAACTCATGTCAGAAAGGCAAAAAAAATTGGGGGGTCACCATGCTCGTTTCGGAGATAAAGCACATTGAAGACCGTAGTGTTTCTAGAAGCTTTGGTCATGTGAAGCGATTTCGGCTTCAATGCTGTCAGCAAAAAAAAAGTAAAATGGAGAACTCTAGATAAGATCGATGTGTTGATTTCAATGCAAATAGGGCTATTAAGTAAAATTTTGCAGCTGATGTCATTCCTTTAGGTAAAATTAGCCTTACAGAAGGATACTTGTAAGTCATGCACACCCGCATTCATAGAACAATTTGATCGCAAATGAGTAGAAAATAAAAGCGAAATAATCAAAACTTGTCACGTTCAGAATTTGTTTGTTTTTTGTTAAAATGGAGAGAATCAGTAAAGGAAGTGATCTATGGAAAGAAAGCAGGGGTCACCGCGCATCCAAGAGAGTAAAATCCTCGCCAAGTTATTAAAGCGGCCTCCAGCTCTATATTTGTCCAGTTCCATTCTCAGCGCGCGTGCTGGATGCATGACGTGGCACACGTGTGCAGCATGAATAGCGTGCGCAGTAAGGATGCGCACTAGCAATGGGCGCGAACGTCCTTAATAGGGGTTTGACTGTATACTGCAAACAAGAAGTCAAATGAGTTAACACTAAAAGCAGGCTGTTCTTCTAAAAAAATCTCTTTAGCTATAATATGAATATCAAATTTGAAGCTTTTAAATAACAGCAAAAGCGGACAAGTCAAATTAACTTTTAACTTTTGTTTATGTGGTTGACGCACCTTTTATGGGTGTGTCCATGTTATTTTCTGATGTGTGAGCTGTAACCAGTCCAAAATCACCAACTTTTACTGATCCATCCAAAGAAAAGAAAATATTGGATGGCTGCATCATTAGAGAGAGAAAAGAGAAGTCAGTCATTGAATTATTAATGGGATTAAATTGTGTTAACATAATGATGTATTACAAGACATATTAATTGACCTTGAACAGATTATACATGTGAGTACAAGTACTTTTACCTTTAGATCTCTGTGCATTAGTCCTCTGTCATGAAAGTACTCAACAGCACAAAGAATCTATAATAATGTTCAACAAAATAATGATCAATCACTCCATTGTAAAATTTTACATGTACCAATAAGACACCTACATTAAATGAAGGGCTGGAGTGCAGAAAGGTCCTATCTGCTCTATTACATGTAGGTATTTTTATTTTATTTTCACCTTTTGGGACAAACGTGGTATAGATCATCTCGTTTTTATGTCCTCAGCCTGAATATGTCATTTGTTGAGTGATTTCATCAGTAGAAATGCTAATTAAAAATTCTGCAATCACAACAAGCAAACTTTCTTAACAACAGCCTGAATTGCGGGTCACCCTTCTTTAGCATTGCTACTGTTGAAATCACTCAAAACCGACATATTCATGCTAAGGACATCAAAACTAGATTTATCCCAAAAAAGGTGAATTTAAAAAAAAATGTCACCAGTCATGACTATAAAAATCAGATACTAGGAAGTTTCTGTGCTCATGTGGTCCTTCATTTGTACTGTACCACAGGGAGCAGAGGAGCTAAATTTGACGTTTGCGAGTTTCGATCTATTTTATAAGTGACCTTTGCGAGTTTCGATCTGTTTGCTTTATACGCGGTGTATTGCGTTACTGCGTTATTAATTTTGATCTTGTTGTTTTCGCTTTTTAGTCCCAGCGGGAATTCCTTAGGGTAACCGCAGACTGCTGACTGTGGGCGCCACATGCATACAAGATCGTTACGCTGTAAGAAGAGAGACAAGGGATGAAACAAAATTGAACCCAATTTTCGATCCCCGATAACTCGCTTTTGATGCAATAAAAAGCCCTGATTTTCGGCATGTGGTCTTACATGGACAGTCTCAAGACAGCTGTTTAAAAATTTGGATTAAGAGATCCATTAAACACTCCTTTCGGTGATCGCTTTTTATGGCGTTCAAAGTTGACTTTCGTAGGATGTGCACCGTAACATACTGGTGACGGAAATACGTCATATGTATTGTTGTGAGCATCACCGGAAGCTAATGGCATAAGTTTATTCATCTGTACAGTCTAGAACAGTAGTTTATGTAATCATCAAACGCCGCTTTCTTGTAAAGAGGAAGCCTGTAAAGGAAATACAGCGATTTACCGATCGATCGATCGATCTTAAGATAGCTTATAAAAGAGCGCAAGCAGTCCATAATCTTTCGAATAGTTGAGCGAGCGCGACTGGCTTGAGCGAGATGGAGTTATTCCCGCGATCTTTGCCTTTCGCATTTTTCCTCTGGGAAAGATTATCCTCAGTTGAAACGCGTTTCGTTTTAAATCTCCTTCCGATCAACTGTTGTTTTGAATTTTGAATTCGTAATGAATGGCTTCCGATTTATTGACGACTTACGTCACTTCCGTCACCAGTATGTTACGGTCCACATCCTACGAAAATTTTGGTACTATGTTTCATCCCTTGTCGTTATTTCTTCTCAGCACTTCGTGCCTCGCTCGGAAAGCTAACGCTTTCCGATCGTTGCCCTTTGGGCAACGACCGGAAAACGACCGATTACCCGCTGGGACTAAAAAGCGAAAACAACAAGATCAAATAACGCAGTAACGCAATACACCGCGTATAAAGCAAACAGATCGAAACTCGCAAAGGTCACGTATAAAGCAAATAGATCGAAACTCGCAAACGTCAAATTTAGCTCCTCTGCTCCCTGTGACTGTACTTGGTATAATATTCTCGGTACATTAAGTACTCTTTAGAGTGTTAACATCACCTGTTCAAAGACTGTTAGACAGAAGACATGGTCTCTTTGTTGACTAGCTTTGAGCCAGTCCTTTAAGCTCTCTCGCTGACACAGCTGCATCTGAATAAACAGGTATAACGGGGCTGACAGCTTATCAGCATTACAATCCTTATTCTGGCACTTGTGTTTGTCTCCTGAAACAAAATGATGAAACATTCCGCTCAGGTGCTCAGGTATATTAGTGACGGGGAGGTGCAAAGGCCTTTTTGGGTTTCAAAATGGTGATTTGGGACTTTTTTGGGTAAGAATTGGTAGATTTTTGGGGGTAGAAAGATTTTGGCAAGGACATTTTTTAGGTTTGAACAAAAATGTATCGTTCCCCATTTTGAGGGGCGGCAAATGGTAAATTCGAGACTTTGCGAGACTAGCGTTTTTCTCTGCAAGCCCAAGACTTTTTCAGTTTTTAGATTGCGAGAGAGAGTCTCCAAAATGGCTTTGCAAAAAATCGAGACTGTGAGACGTACAGAGCCGATAAAAAAAATGACATTGTGAGACCCGTGAAATTCGACTAAAATTTTGCGACCCATATATTTTTAAAGACCATTCACCACCCCTATTTTGAAAGAATGAACCTACAGTCTGCCTATAGAAGTTTGTTACCGATACACTCATGCATGATGAATAAATAAATATGGTTGCATGAACTATCTCACACTCTCTCTCTCTTTTTTAAAAAACTTTTTTATGCAGAGTAAAAACTGACTTTTTTGGAGGAAATATCTGTCTGTTTGCATTGTTATAGTTTGGAAAAACATGTTAAATTTTCAACGTACTTGATAGTAAGGAGTGATGTGAAGAAGTGAAATGTTCTTCTGATGAACTTGCAGTTTCCCTGGACCTGGAATCTTCTGTGTTCTTAGATGACGACAACGATCCAATGTTGCTGACACTCTGGTCCTAACAACACACATTTTATACCATTTAGCTCCTTATACCAAACTGTGACACAGTCAGGTAAGTTATGGGCAGGTAACTTGAAGATATGGTACATGTACACTATACATGTCGATCAGAGGTGAAACTTTATAAGCAAGATATATGAAATCACAGAGATTGGACTAGAATTTAATTTTTATAACAATAAATAACAAATTGTAGGCTAAGAAAGCTGTACGCGCTATCAATGTATTAGATGTGTTGGATGGAACATACAGCTGCTATGCATGCTCATCATAGAATAATATAATTTATTTATAGTAATCTTAAACTTATTTTAAACTTATCTTAAACTTATTAGACTAACAATACATATTTAAATAAAAAAATTTTAACTACTTATTTATATATCTATTTTATAAATATTTATATTTTCTATTTATGTATTTTATGTTATAGTGTCCCCAATTAGCTTTACAGCTAAATATTCAGACACTTAAATAAAGTTTATGTATGTATGTAACTATGTATATGTATGTAGGCCATGTTTTTTTTCTCACTTTTTAAACTGTTTTGTTTCAAACATTTTCATTGTTAAAAAGCTAAGCTTACCAGAGAGCAGCACTTGTGAACTTGGGTAGCGGTTGTAAATTAAACCTGTATATTACAGTTTTAGATCTAAAACTGTAGTTTTACAAAGTTCTACAAGTTCACAAGTGCTCACTTATTAGTTTAGCTTTAAAAATGAATGTAAAAACAAAAAAACAAACAAAAAACCCAATCACACCATATTGTATTTTAACAGATATATTGGTTGACCAATACCAATCAATCATGCACCCTAATTAAGATATCATTATATACATAATGTAGCCCACACCAACCTTGTTTTGGCCAGAGTCTGAATATCTAAAGACGATGCTGTTAGATGCACTGTTCTCCTTGATAACATTGTTGTGAAATCCATTTTTGGGCAATTCCAACCCTTTGTTGCTTGATGAAGCAAATTCTATGCTGAAAGAATCACTGATTTCATGTCCCTCTAAAAACGCTTCATTCTCTAACTGATGGATACCAATTATCTCTCCATTAATTCTTTCGCAGTCATCACTCAGATTAGAATTATGCGAGGAATGTCTGGATCGGCTAGTGCTTGATTTCTTCCTTCTTCTTACATACTTTTCTTGTTCTAAACCTGCAGTATTGTGTAAAGATTTCAAGGCAGTTAGTGTGTTGCAATCTACATATATTGGGAAGAAACCATTAATTTTATAGTACATGTATATATTTAGTGGACGCAAAGTTTTACAATGGCCAGAATGTGTTAACTGTTCACCTTTAATTTTTAATATCATTTAGGCTCTAGGAGATTCAATTTTATGTTTGCCAAAATCTGACTAGATGGCCATAACAGCACACTCATATGATCAAGAATTTAAAAAAAAAATTACGGTAATGCTGTTCTACAACTTGACTTTCTATTATTATTATTTCTCCTTGACTGTCCGTTTCATCCCTCACATGCCCCCCTCCAACTTGCACCTTTATTATTCCTGCACCTACTATGCAGGCCAATAATAAGAAATTATACATTTGTAGACATAAAATTTATTTCTGAAATCAGGAATAATTCTGGATTTTGATTAATTTATACAAATTTATTGCTCTGAGTTTCAGAAATCAGATAGGAGACATTATTCAGCAACTTGTCTAATGACATCAGTCCGCCCGTCTCTTGCAATCATCACATTTCCAATGATCAATAATGTATTTAATGTATTTAAAGTATATAATTATGTTCAAAATAATGTGCTTTACAATAATTTTCAATTCAGGGGTGAGATCACACATCTTATCATCATTAAAACATTTATAATATGAACATGATGGAGAACTACAAAGGTCATATGAATTACAGTTGAACCTTCCATAAGCGAACACCCTTGGGGACAGAAAAAGTGTCTGCTAGAGGTGTCTGCTTATGGGAGGTTAAAAATGTAGTGTTTGTATATAGCTGGGTACATGACTGTAGCTGGGTAAGCGTTTGCTTACGAGAGGTGTCCGCCTACAGGAGGTGTCTGTTAGCAGAGGTTCAACTGTAATATAAATGTAGCCTTACCATTTTGCTTGTACACTTCATCAGCAGGTGCTGCATTCATTACAATCCCTGAACCAAATGACGGCACTTCTGATGGCAAGCCACAGAATGACCTTTAAAAACCAATAAACAGTCATCAATATTTATTTAATAATTTATGAGTCAGTTGAAGTATGAGGTTAATGGTTGTGCCCAAGAACACAGTACAATGACCCCATCCAGCCCTCTGCCTGGACAGTCTGCTTTATCGAGAGTCTGGAACACACTAACCATTCATTAGGCCACCAATGCACTTTCAGGGAAGCATTATTATCCAACCTCCTGGGGGGGGGGCTCTCATAAAAGTGACGTGGAAATTTTGAAAGGAAGGTCCCGTAAAAGGTACCAGAATCTTGTTTTGTGTCTAGATTGAAACACCCTAAGTGGTATCAAACCACAACAAACCACAAATTTTAACCCCTAAAAAGTATGACAATCACCCGTCACTTTTACATGGGAGTCTCTCCACTGGGGTGTCAAGCGTGCTCACGTTATGTACAGTTGTGTGTTTACCACTTGAAAATGTGAAAGACAAGAGAATAGGGCATGCAATAAAACATATAATTCTTACCCTTGTTCATACATTTTTGCATCAAGGTCATCCTGCCAGCCAACAGGTGGTGCTTCAAACCATGAGTTGTAATACCGTACTATGCCGGGATGCTCAAGCTTAGCTAATGCCTTCACTTCACGCTTTACTTTCTCTAAAGCTTCATCACTTAGAAAAAAAAAACATTCTGTTAGCCTGGTCGAAAAGTTCCAATATGATGCAAGGATATTCGGACTTAGTAAAAAACTCAAATGCAATGGCTTAAAAGTATGAATAAATGACAAAAATAAAAACAAAACAAGTAATCGTTACATGAGAAGGATAATTTATTGTTATTTAGTCAGTGACACAAGCTACTAGGAAAAACAAGAACTTTCCAAAATATATATAAACCGGGCAAGTTAAGTTGAGTAATTCACATACGTGTGTTTAACATGGAAACTATAATGTGTGGTTCCAGAAAATATCCATACCCCCCCACGGAAGACATTTTGGTTTTCACCCCCACCCCTCAGGAATTTCCGTTCCAAGGGGGTCTTTGATGACCCCCCCTCCCCCCAGGAATTTCCAGTATTTTTAAACATGGACCCCCTCCACCCCCTCGGAAATTCCAAAAGGTTTTGTACCTAAAAAAATGAAGACTCAGTTACGCAAAATATACGTTACAATCCGATCGCTTTCATCAACACGCACACGGCTAACAGAGTTTACAGAAAGAACAAACAATGAACGTGAATCACAAATTTAATCCAAAGAAAGAAAGAATATCTTTCTTTTCAATCAAAAATTTAACTTACTTGTCTTGAAGTCTGATTATGTTTTTGTTTTCAAGACACTTTGCCATTGCTTAGCGCTTGCACGACGAAGGAAAATCGTTCGTGTTCGTAACAAAGCTGAGCAACCTGGCTTTTCCAAGAAACAATGGCCAGGGGACTGGGAAGGAGTTTTGGTCGGCCATTTTGATCCCGTTCGGTTCAGTTCGTGCTTGCAACTTCAAGAGACATTTTTTCTCATTTAGAGAGGCGGTAAACTCAGAAAATAAAAGATACATGAAAGAACAAGATGTTTGGGTTTATTTCAATGGCCAGAATGTTTGATTTGGCTTGGTTTCATTCCCCGAAATAGAGACAAAGTACGTACTAAGTATTTCTTTCGAATTTGTTGTGTTTGTTCAGAAGGGAAACCCTCTGGAAAACAAGCTCTGCGTGAACCCCCCCTCTCCTTCGGAATTCCTGGGCCTTTAACCCCCCCACCCCCTCGGAATTTCCAGTTGTCTTCCGTGGGGGGGGGGGGGGGGGGTATGGATATTTTCTGGAACCACACAATACTATCTTCAAGTAAAACTCAATACGCTTATAAACGTCAGGCAGGAGTTCATTGCCCGCTTCAGGAAATGTCCTCCCCTGAGTCTTCTCGTAGGGGTTGGCCGAGTGGAGGTCTGGTGCGAGTCACTGACAAAAATTTGAGGGATTCATGACCCGGGCTCAGCTTCAGGCCTTGCCCAGTTAATAATTCTGAGTTCTCCCAACAGCAGTTAAACCTATGACCAAAGCTCTACCACTGAGCTACATGAGACTCGTGGAGCTTAGACCATATAACTAGGTTAGAATGTGACAAACTTCACGCAAACTGTTAGGATTAGTTTTGTTGATAAAATTATGTGAGATACATGTAAGTGTGGAAAGAAATGATGTTACATTTGAACCTACAGCTGTAGTTATATGGACTAAGCTCCCAAGACTTGGTTAGTGTCTCCTGTACTGTCGTAGCTCAGTGGTAGAGCGTCTGACTGGTGTACGGAAGGTTCATAGGTTCAACTCCTGTTGGGAGAACTCAGAAATTTTTTTCCTGAGTAGCTTATTGTGTCACTAGCTTTCTCGCTGTGTTTCTACCACGTTTATGTATCATACATGTAACAAGTCTTAATTACCAGTTTGGTAAGCGGATTCTCTTGATGGCATATTTACAATCATCCACCTTGTTCGTAGCTTGAAACACTAAACCAAAGCCACCTTTACCAAGGCACAGTTCATGTTCAAAGTCCGTTAAATATCTGTTGAATGCAACAGATATAGTCACATAATTTATTGCACAACAGACAGTTCCACAAGCTTCTGTCAATATAAAAATTTTCTTACCCCAAAAAATCCCGAAATCGTGAATTTCAAACCCCAAAAATCCTTTGCACCTCCCTGTCAATTTAAATCCGGAGTACCCCCCTGGGATATATCTTATTAGACATTTTAGTCAGTGTGTAGTATTGCAGTACATTTTTACAAGTAGTACAAATGATGAGTAAAAATGTACAGCGCTACTTCACACTAAAATATCTAATAAGAGATTTATTATCTAACGTTTTTCGTTGAACCATGTTTTGCATTGCGTGTGGAGTACAGAAAACTGTACAGAAAACTTGTTTATGGAGTACAAATATCGTGAGATATTTGTACTCATTTTGTGCATTATTTGTACTCTACAAAGTGATGTGGAGTGGAGTTAGATAATAAATTACTATACCCCAGGGTTAGTGATATACACAGGGGCGGATCCAGGTTTTTTCGATGGGGGAGGGGGGGGGTCCAAACTTGCACACAGTAAGAAGTGACAACCGTGTACATGTAGGTAAAATATGAGACATTTAGCGGCTGAGTGGTGAAGTCCAACACAAGTTTCATTTCTGAAACAATCAGATAATTGCATCATATTGTGATCCTTCAGTTTCAAAACTGTTTTAATTAATTACTAGGAAATCAGCTCAGCTTAGCTCAGGTTTAGGGGGGGGGGGGGGGGTCGGGTCCCCTGGACCCTTTGTGATCCTTCAGTTTCAAAAACTGTTTTAATTAATTACCAGGAAATCAGCTTCAGCTCAGCTCAGGTTTAGGGGGGTTGTGCCCCCTGGACCCTCCCCCTGGATCCGCCACTGATACAGTAGTACATCTAAATTTCATAAAGCTGAGTTCTTACTACTATTTAAAAGCACAAACCAATCCTAGTAAAACAATATTTTTAGAATGTGCAAGATTTTGAAGTTTGGTCCTTTACCTTGAGATAAAAGAGTTTGATAGTGTTAGAGAATCAGAAGAGGATGGTGTAGAGGGTTCCTGTAAGACAAATATGACATGATTGGCCGAAAAGTAATTTGTACACTGAAGTCCAACATACTGAACTGCCTTCCCATCTACTGTATAGCATATCATCATCTGATATACAATAATTATTTATAAATATATTATATTTTTATACATAAACTATGGTAAAGACCTGAATCCAAACTCCGAAGGAACAACAAATATGAATCATTCACTGTTCTGTTGTACAGTGTAGATATACAAAATGTACATTACACTTTATCTAATTTTTTTCAAGGTTTGTACTCTATTTCAGCAACAGTTTTCAGAACTGTTCCAGGACTCATTTTCCAGACTCCAAATGCACAAGCTACATGTATTAATTTTTTTGTTCCTCAACACATCTTCTTTGCATTTTGCGAGAATTTCCTACACCAATTTAGCTTATTTGTGACCCTTTTTCCTTTGTGCCACATAATTTTCCCTCGAATTTACAGATTTGCTGGACTTTCCAGGACCTGCCAAAAAAATTACTCGTTTTCCTGGACTTTCCAGAATTTCAAGAACCTGTATGAATCTGTATGAGAGATACTAACCTTGATAGTCTCTAATGACGCTGTAGATGCAGACGCTGTTAATGTCGTTGAAGGCATTCGCTGGTATTGCATTATTGCTTCGTGCTGAAATGAAAGTTACAAGATTTATTTTCATAGAGATACGCGATGTGAACAAAGTAATCAACATGACAAGTAAATGTTATAAAAGATCAAGAAAATATTAAATAACAAAGCTCATGTTATAATAGCCTCTACCTACAGTACCACTCAAATGTAAGTTACCACCGCCTCTCGTGTCTCGTTTCTCGCGAGAGCCCGTCAAAAAATTGTAAGTACTACAGAAAGACTTGATCAAGACACTGTATAAAATAGAAGATGATATTCACCATCGATAGGATCTTCGAATCAGTGGCCGAAGTACAAACTCACAATTCAAATCTTCATGAAACAAGTCTTGTCTCGTATGAAATGAGATGCGTCTCATGAGAAACGAGTCGTGTCTTGAATGAAACGAGACGCGTCTCGCGAGAAACGAGACGAGAGGTGCTAACTTACATTTGAGCGGTACTGTACAGCTGTAAAAAAAAAAAAAACTAAACACAAACACGAAGGACACTCACATTTCTTTTGTTTGGTCCACGGAGGAAGTGAATCATGAACTGTACCACAACAACCACAGCAACAGTCACAAACACAGCACCATGCCTTACAGGGATAAAACATTAGTACTATGTGTGATAAAAGAGCTGCCTCTACTAAACAGAGCATGAAAACACAGAGAGGAGGGATCACAAAGTGATGGGAGGGATCATGATCATACCTTTTAGGGGTAAAATTTGTGGTTTGGTACTGCTTAGGGTGTTTAAATCTAAAATGATCACGGTTAGAGTTATCCGGTACCTTTTTATAATAAAATATAATAATATTAGGGTATCAAGCCGGAAAAAATTATGACAGGAATGAACTTGAGCCAGTGGTTTCCTCACGGCCGCTTTTGGCCAGTTTAGGAGTAAATGTATATGCACAGTTATCAAATGAGGAGACAGGACACAATGATATCTATGAGAAACGATTCAGTCGAGTAACTGTGCAAGTGGCATTTTTTTTATAAAAAGTATAATTTTGATTGAAATGCAGTCCAAATGGATTAGTGTCAAGGCTGCTTCAATGTAGTTCTAACATGAAGCTCTTTTTCCAAGCAACTGTCTTGCTACATCCATAGACCAGTCCTTGTAATGCATTGTATGTCATTTATGCTGCTACAATGTACATGACTTGTATACAATCATGTACATACTGTAACTAGTCGAACCTCTGCAAACGGACACCTCCCATAGGCGGACACCTCTCATAAGTGGACACTTGGTCATGTTCCCAGCTACATACAAACATACATTTTTAACCTCCCATAAGTGGACACCTCTCTAGACTGCAAGCAGTCTCTATTTTTCGCTAAAGTCCGTGAGGCGAACACGCGAGCCGCGAGTTGCGTGGGCGCGAGAGGAAGCGAAAAAATAGAGACTGCTCTGCTTTCATACAGCATTTCGGAAGCCCGGTGACAGTTCGTATCAATGACACCCTCTGCCCATCTTTTAACATGATACTCCACTGTCAAATTGTCTAGGAATCGATAGAAGCCCCAAACATTCTGCCGGATGTGAGGCGAACGCGTGCGATGTGCGATTAAATTGAGAAGGTTTTCAAGGCCACTGAGGAAAACGATGAAGCCGAGGAAAGCGACCCGCGCTTGGCGTTTGCAGATCTCTCACAATAGAGGATAAAACAAAATAATAAAGGTGACAGGCCCGGGACAGGCCTACACAGACTCCTTCGATCGGCTCCTGCCATTTGTCGTTCTGCATTTCGGTCTTCCGACCTAATTTGCTCCACATGTGTTTCTAGATGGTATTATATGCTGTACTTTGGAGGAGTTTTAGTTAAAAAAAGCCGTTTGACTGTGGTCAGTCCAGCAAATGTCAAGAGGTCATAGATGGTTTTCTGCTTTCTCCTTGAATAATTTGACACCTCTGTAATTTGCCATATGTTTTGTCAGTTACGGTTTGTTTTGGCTCATTCTATTGCATGTCTCTATCTCCATGTTCTCTCTGGGATGATATGGAATATTCCGTGTAGGATGATAATTTTTTGAAGCAGGAACCACACTACAGAATAGCTTTCCAATTGGTAAATTTAATAGGCTTTTCCGAAAGCCTGTCGGCAATCGGCGAAAATATTGATATAAATTATGTAATGAAATTTGGCATGCACCGCATGTCACTAAGCGTTCTTGATGACAAATACGCATCATCACTTCGTCAACCAGCCAATCACAATACTCCGTCACCAGTGTGCCGGCTTCCGAAATGCTGTATGAAAGCTTCCTCTCGCGCCCACGCAACTCGCGTCTCGCGCCGCTCGTAAATCTCGCGTGTTGCCTTACGGACTTTAGCGAAAAATAGAGACTGCTCGCAGTCTAATGTTCACCTCTCTGCAGCGAACACTTTTTCTGGTTCCGAGGGTGTCCGCTTACGAGAGGTTCGACTGTACATGTAAACCATTCATTGCTATAATAATTCTTACCACCATTTTGAGGAATCAGCCTGATCCACAGTTGTTTTGGAAGAGTTGTTCTTATCCTTGTTTAAAACATCTTCAGAATCCACTGGAAGTAGTTGTTTATGTGGCGGAATCACTGGCATTACCTCACCATACAAGTAATAGCCATTGTCTACAAATCAATAAGTCACTGATAATTATTATAACAAGAACAGCACACATTCTCGTCCCAATTCATCCAGCGTACACCAAACGAGACAGCGTGATAACGAGGCCAGGAGCTCGTACCAGTTCCCGGCCGAGCTGCCCGTGCAAAACTGAGGGGCGGACGATTGTGAACTTCAATCAATCTTCACAAAATTTCTCAAAATTTCTGGGTGTACATGTACACAGAGGTCGACGACACATGAGATTAGGATACGCTCTCGTTCCTCGAATGCAATTATTTATTCACTAGGTTGTTTGGACTGAAATCTTAACAGTTGGTACATGTGGTACATGCAGTGAACTACAGTGCAACGGGTCTGATGATTTGTCAGTCAAAAAAAAATTGTCACACCAAATTCCCTGATAAATGTGAACGCATAAGCATGCTAAAATGACACGCTAAACAAAAGGCAGTGAGTGAAATGACAGGCTAGTGTAAGAGAAGTGTGTCACAAGGCATGCTTAATGTGCAATTGTCTTTTTTTATATCACATGATAAAAACAAAGGAGCGTGTTTAGTCGAACAATGAAGTGTGTCGGATTCGGGAAACACGGACAACGAGCAAATTGGTACGCTGGTGAGCTAAATGGCACGTTTAATAGCGAGCAAAATGACATGTCCACAAGACGTTCTTTCGACTTACATGTACATGCACCATGCTCTTCGTGGTAAATATTAATATTGTACAAAGAGTCATAAGGTTTGGTCATTATTGCTTGAATATATTAATTTTTTTTGAAGGTACATAAGTTTCAATCTGTGCAGGCACTTTCCTCCCCCCCCCAAGCACTCAATCTACAAAATAATAATTTCAGGCTAAGATTTGATGGCTTAAAACTCCACAAGTATTATCATCCTCACCAAATGGATATTCCAAAGGATTCCACACAGCCAGGTCCTTTGTCACCACAGTAGGTGTGCGTGATGCTGAGCTTGTTAAATACGGCCTCCATGTTATCTGTCTCTTTGCTACAGCATTATTACTAAAATCATCAATTCTAGCTGCCATGTGTTCTTTCTGAGGCAGGGTTAAATGGCTCAGAGGTTTGAATGTAAACTTGGCCTTCATGTTTCCCTGGAATATCAGAGAGATACATATACATTTAAACTACATGTAGCATGTAATAATCAATATTAATTTATTATTTGTGTGGTTCCAGAAAAATCCATAACCCCTCCCCACAGACACCCCTGGAATTTCCAGTTTAGCCTCAACTTCCTTTCAAAAAAATTTGAGACCCCCCCCCCCCCCCCCCCCCCTCTGAATTTCCAATGACCGTCCTTGGGTTGGATAGGGATATTTTGTGGAACCACACATTAAAAATCCTCCACACCAAAACAATGTTGATGTTACAATGCTATTCTCAGCTAAATGTGGCATTTTCAGATAATTCAGAGGTTTGTCAGGCTACTACACTCTGTTCTAAACCTTACTGTAGACACCCATTGTGTTCCATTCTATACGCAACCCAATTAGTTCGAAGTCTCATCAGTTACTACACGTACATTCACTGATAAACAATTAAACACACATGCTGTCCTTGAAAGGAAAAACTCCCAATAACTCGATCCCTCCAGGGAAATTGAAATTAAAAGAGTTATCAGGAGTTTTAGTTACATGTAGGAGACGATATCAAATGACTGGAAATTAGGGAATAAACAGTGTCCTGTTTACAGTTCCATTGCATTTCATACGGTGTTTCAGCGATAAAAAACATACCATACGTGTACGTACATGTGTAATACTATGTACATGTATCAACTTTAAGTTGATTAAACCAATGTCCTTCTCTTTGTCTTACTTGCCAGTATGTGACACCACCAGGTGCGTATCCAGACCGGTCAGTTTCCACCTTTTTGTGGAAATCGGTCAAATTTTCCAAATGACTCAAAATCGCGGAAATGTAATTTTAGAGAGTGAAAAATTAATTAAACTAAAAACTTTTGCTGGGGAACATGCCTCCGGACGTCCATAGATTCGGCGCTCAGACTCTAGTAAACCGGATCCGCGCCCGAGTCCACAACAATGTCAAATAATGACAATTTAGAGCTCACCTATGTACATAACTGGCCCTTGTGGAAATGCTTGTTGGGTCGACGAAGAAGAGTGAGCCAATTCAGGCATCACTTCCTTTGTAAGTAATGTTACCGGTTGTACAAGACCCCCATTCAACCTCCATACAGCTGCTATAGGGGAATCAAATTGGTGGCTCCATAACACAACTTCAGTTTCTTTGAGCCATGACTGTTGACTGCTGCTACAAGACCATTAGGAATGGAAACCCGCAGACTCCATTCTGTAAATACTTCATCGTCTTCCTCAGAGCAGCAACCATTGCCATTCTCACTTAAAACAGCTTCTAAGAAACTCACGTCATGTTGACCAACAGAGAAGTTCCATCTGAAAGAAACAGTAAACTATTCATGTACAGACATACATGCACATGTAATTGCCTTGCTTGCAGTTATCCAGTGTCCGACAAACTTATTAAACAGCTGCAAGGAAAAGCCTTCAGCCTTCAATGGGATCCAAACCCATGAGCTTTGCAATGCTGCAAATGCTCCGACTAGCACTGAGATATGAAAGCTCTGGGAACTGGTCAATTGAATTTCTATTTATACCGGTGAAATGATGAATATAATTTATGATAAAATGTATATGAAATGAATCATATAAATATTATGTAAACTGTGGGAAAAACATTAAAGAGAATGAGATCTTCTCAGTTATTACTTAGGGGACGCGTCCAAATATCGGGCGGGAATCCGATGATCGGAATCGGTACCGATCAATTTCCCGATTGTTCGGCATCGGAATGTGTTGCGAGCCCTGTGATGCCGTTTCCGATACCGATAGAATCTGCACCGATTCAATCGGCAACAACATTTGACCTCTGTTTCCGCTGTGTGACATGATAGAATTACGGAAAACAGTTGTCAGTATTTGAGTTTGAGATATTCAATTCGATGATCGATGTTTTCAAAATCTTGTTTACATTTTGCACCGATAGCTACACTAGCCATATGTAGAAGTAGCTTATTTGAATGGGCAATTGCATTTCCATTTAAGCTTATTTACTTGTTGCAATCAAGGTATTGAGGTATAATGATGTAAAGTACTTTCAAAAATAAATCCGAATGAATGAAAAGAAATGTCTGATCAATTTTAACTATAGCTAACGCGTGAATGCAGTGTTCTTTGCGTTGTAGTTTTCAACTCGATCTTCCGTTAGGACCGTTAATCAAAGCCGATTTATGATAATGCACGAACGTGACTGACCTTTATTTTCTTCATTTTACATCTTGAAATAAAAGTATACATCTATCGATGAGCCAATGTGCACGTCTGATGCTTGCTCAAACGATCGTACGACGGCATGTGAGAAAAGCTTGCACTTTTGTGTAACACAATTTAACACAAATATGCACATCGTTTCGGGTGAAACCAATGACACGAGTTCGTTCTCAGAAAAAACGCGGTAAAAAGTGATCATAACGGTATAATAAAACCAATTTCGAGTCGACAAAGTATTAACCTGCGATCAGGCCAATTTTTCGCGCTCCTTACATTCTCTTTACGGCGAAGAGTAAAAGAGAGCGCGGAAAAATTCCCTGATACTCAGGTTAACAAAGTATAAACCTTTGGGAGATCATCATGTATCAATGACAAGCTAGGTTCCTATTGGTGGAACAGAACATTGCTCTTTAAAAGTTGACCAATGAATTGTCTCAAATGTCCCAAGGGACTTGTGAGAAATTCTGGAGAATTCGATAAACGCAAACATCGAACGTTTTTCACGGAATATATAAACTTCGATCAATAGGGATAACTTGGAATATTAACTTTGGTTTCCGAATTCACACAAAGTTACGAGTCATATGTTGTTGGGAACAGAATTGTTTTAACAGCATTTTCATTATACAAGGCGCCGACTTATTTTCGGGTCGACAAAGGAACAAAATTGATTCCAGATCGATGTTTTTTACAATTTGTTTCCTATGCCTGGGCCTATAATAATGTCAGCCATCTATCGAGAAAGGACTCAGATCTCGAACATGCATAGCAATGTATCCTTGAATGATAGCAATAGGATTCATACTGTTACATTTTGGATGCACAAGCTCATCTAAGCTTTATGTTGTTTTCAACAGTTAGCGCGAATATCCTTTTTACCTAATTTGTGATTAATTTTTCCCTAAATTAAACCTTCATGGTTGAACAGAGTTTTAACGATACCTCTACCATGCATGCACCGCTTTTAAAAATTAAAAGACATATTCGAATGAAAGTTAGAATACATGACATTGTACATTGCACAGAGCGATCGAGAAATTAGTGAGAGTGGCGATCCACCGCGTTTATATGCTGAGTATTTAAAGTAAAACGTTTTGACAAGCAAGCTAGCACCAAGCGACAATTCAACATTCTGATGGAAAATGTTCGCCCAGTTATCGGTGAGTACATTTTGTAGCTGCACACAATAACTGTCAATACCGTGGATAATTCATCATTACGCTTTTTTCACTTCTACCTTGACGATCTATTTTTGTTTCCGCTCGACGATCTACATGTATGAGGGAAACTAGGAACTGCACATAGACGTCCATTGATGTGACAGACTTTTTTAAAACATTCATAGCATCAAGGTCACTCCACTCCGATGCCGATGAACTGCCCGATGAGATCTTCCGATTCCGTTTCAATCGGCACCGATTCAATCGGTACCGAATGTAAACGGAAACGGGAATTATCGGGTACCGATTGATCGGAATCGGTATGACCCGATTCCGATATTGGACGCGTTCCCTTATACAGTCATTATTAACTGCAGAAAACTCATCATCTTATTGTTCAAAACACTCAAAGAGTTTCCGACCTAATTGTTATCATCTAATCGGGAGGCAGCACGAGCACTCACGAGTACTCCAAAAATTCTCATGCCCACCTAGCGCAATAAGGATACATCATGTTGCTTAGAAACTTCGGGACAAAAATTGCAGGCTCTGCAGTCCCGTCTTGGAGATGGGATTTCACCCTCAACTGGTACTTGTTCTCCTGACTGCTTTTATTAGAAAATTTAATGTACATTATAACTGATCAGGCATGATCAAGTGTTCCAAACATGTACCTTTCTGCTCCTGATCTCTGATCAACAGCTCGGATGGTTTGCTGTGTTCTTTTGAGCACAAGAACATCACTGTCTTGAACATGATGCCCATCAGATTCTGTCAATTGACATCCATCAGCAGAACATATATACCGCACCTACAAGAACAAACACATGTCCACTCATGACAGGATTTTTTTATAATAGAGGCTACATCACTGATATGGGAATTGCAATGGCCTAATGGTTAGTGCATTGGACTCTGGATTGAGCAATACAGGTTAGAGCACTGGCTGGTCGTTCTGCAGCTGTGTTCTTGGCAAGACACTTTATTCTCACAGTGCCTCTCTTCACCCAGGAGTACTTGTAAATGGGTACCGGCAAAACTGTTAGGGGCAACCTGACAAAATGCTGGGGGATAACCTATGAGGGGGTGGGGGGGGGGGGTATAGCAATTTACTGCTAGTCACTTCATGCTACTGAAACTAAGAAAAGCTCTGGCAATGTGAGCCACTTTGGCACAAGCGCAGAATTAACCTTTACATCACACTCAGATCGTATAATTTTATTTTGAACAATGTAGCATACATGTAAGTTTGTCTTTAATCCATCTTAATCTCTCCCAATCTTGACCATCCTGTTCCTTTATGACTGATATACAGCACTGGTTAATTTAAGTAAGTTGACACATTGTTGCAAGACTCGTTTCTTGTTGACTCGTGATATTTTGGACAATTTTGAAATAATTATTACTTGTGGTATTATTACCAAATACCACTACAACTCATGCTATTACATGTACCTACAGTATATGATTGAGTGATTCATTTGCATTAAAAAAATAGCTGACCTTTCCAGAATATGGATTAAGTCCACACGAGGTAGCCTGCTTGCCACCAACTAAAATTGAACCATCAGGGAGCTTGTAGAATGAGCCAAGGAGCGTGTCAGCAGTAAAAGGAATAGGCTACATGTACATGTACAAATTAAACAAAACAATAATTTGTTAGAACTACAGTACACGTACAACACAAGAACATTGACACGACCTGTACAAAGAAAACAGATTTTCCAGGATGCCCTTTGGGCAAGTTGGAGCCAGTGTGTGCTAGCTTGAAAGCCTTTCTCATTGGCTTTACTTCATCTGCCAACTAAAAAATAATCAAATGTCCAAAAATTTATTTGCCCATCAGGCAAGTGATGGATAATATGGCACTAGCCTGACAGAAAAATCCACTAGCCCTGGGCTATCGGACAGTACTTTCTTTGCACTCTGATTGAACATTAACAAACTGATCTTGACATGTAGCTTGGTTTAATCAAGGCTTGTCATTGGGAATCATTGCTGAGATTTTGAGCTCATTTTTGCTTCATATACATGTACATGTACAAAAGACATGTATGTAAACATGTCCATTGATCATACATGTAACATTAGAGTTCAATTTCATGCTCATGTTATTAATTTTACCTCAACTTTGTCTCCATTGACTTGATACAATCCACCATCTAGTGATGGGATCAAACCACATGTTTCGCCATCTGTTCAAATAGAATGTTTTTCAATGATCAGAGCACAAAAAATAATAATTTTTTTATTTAGTATCTCAATATAATTCTCTCTGTCAAAATGACATTATAATAATTATAATAAAATTATAGAATCTAATAGTAGGGACAGTAACAATAATTATTATTGTTACTGTCCCTACTATGAGAATCTAAAAATTAATGCAGATGAAAAAGTGTTCACAATCATATTTAATTTATGGTGCCCATTTATTTCTAAACGTCCCAAACATTTTCTATGTCAAATTTCACTATTAATCACAGTGGCTTGGTAACTGTGTTTTAGGCTTTCAAGCAAATTTACTCACACAACAACATTTATTGACTCAATGAAAAGAAAAAACACAAACTTTGGCAAATATCTGGCGGAAAAGGGCAAAATGAAAGGAAAGTGAACCAAAAAATTGAAGAATATAAACATGAAATGTTCACATTTCCATCTGTTCACAAGAAAATTTTGTGGAGAATATTTATTTATAAACAACATCGCATGAACTGCACGTGCAATTTGCGATTTATGGTCATTCATGATGTTTTGAAATTTGAATCTGACTGAACAGTTGTTACTTTGAACTGGAACTCCCAGTGAAATCTGATCAATGTTTTGAATATCACATTGTAATTTATGATAATTATGTTGGTCACAATTTTCATTGATTAAAGCAGCCAATAGATAATAATTTATTATTAATTATTATTGATTGGTTTCCAATGATCAATTTTCATTGATTGACTATCCCAGGGCATCTCATCAAATGCACACCAGTACAAATGTACATAGTTTCTATTCTGAATAGTGCAATCAAAGTACAGGAATGTCATAACAGTTACTGTCACTATAAATAATATTATTTTCATTTCATTTTCTTTTCTTTTCATTTCATTTTCTTTTCTTTTTACGAGTGAATGCAATGAAACGAGTTTATTCACGTGTTGCTCATAAAAGCTTTTGATTTTATTCTACATTCACGTTGGAATGAGCTTTTATTAGCTCATAGGTGTAATGTGGTGCAATAAAATATTGCATTTTAAAGGACATAGCATTTTAGAGTGCGAATATGCACCAAAACGAGTAATATGAGACCGTACTACACTTGTCTTAGTCCCCCTGACGGCGTGCTACAGAAAACAATGTTGAAAGCTATATTTTAGGAAATAATAATAATTATTATGTCGTATATATAATAAACAATTATTTATTCAGCGGAAATTTGTGTAATACGGCTGGACAGTTTACTTGTCAATGTTTATTTTTTTCTCGCCTAAAGGCTCAAAAAAATAAAACTGACTCGTAAAAATACCCAGCTGTAGTACACAACTTTCCGCTGAATAACTTCTTTGTATTGTATTATAAACCTTTACACTAATACTTCACGATCTGGGGATTCCCACATAAGTTTATTATTATAAGCTTTTAAGTATTTTTTATCTATGAAAATATGTTCAATTTACAGTGATATAAACGGATGCCATTCCAGCCACCCACTTCATTAATTCTGACAACAGTCATATAAATAACGTGTTTTATCTAAAAATACCTGAATCGAACTGAGGCTTGATGACAATAGAGGCCCGTGGAAAGCTGGTAAACTCCATAACAGCTTTCCATTTTCTTGTGTATCTAACGCGCTCAATTGACCATCCAAGGTACTCACAAGGACAAGCGAACTACAAGAGGCCATGTATACACGATGTGAAAACGATAATGAAAGATTTTTGACTTAAGCTTATTTTTAGAAGCTTTATTCTACTTACCAGGAGCTACTCCGAGCAGACAAACCACTATTTTTGTTGCTGCCCGATTTTCCATCCAGTGAAACCAAAGCCGCCATAAATGCGACAAATTTCAAAGCTGCCGAGGCATTAAGAATGTTCATTCTTCTACAGAAGCATGATTAGGTTTTGCTACTATAGAAAAAGAGACTACATCTCCTTTCCTCTAAGTTGCAAACCTAAACTAAACTGCTTTTGAATTTCAACGCGTGTTTGACTTGAACGTCCGCCATATTTGTTGTCTGCCGTTCTAATCGTCTCTCTGATTGGTCCAGAAATATAGGTGACGTCATTATTTCCACGACAAGCATTTTCCATTTTCACTGCGCAGCTGCGAGCAAACGTGGCGGTTTAGCAGTGAGTTTAGAATGTTTTGCTGAGAGCAGCATATTTTTAGACCAAAACTATTTGATCTCTGACATTGCGCGAACTTTCTAGAAAATAATTTGAAAAGGAAAGAGGAAGAAGAAGACGAAGAAGATTTGATTTGCAAACTGAAATAGGGGGCTACATATATTCCTGAAAGAATAAAAATATAAGAAAGGTGACAGACATAATTCCTTTCCCTCTGTATACTCCGTAAAAACTAAAATCTTATGCAGGGTTCAATTCCTACTGTTACCACCCCCCCCCCCCCCGGGCAACCCCCGGGACAAAGTCAGCCCTTGGGTCCGGGAGTTGGGAATTTTGCAAGTGGTCTTGTCCCGGGGTAGGGGGTGGGGATAATTTGAGTTGCGCAAGGAATTGTGGGGCGAAAATTGGCGTCGAATCATGCCCCGAGGGGGGGGGGGGGGGGGGGGTACTTGATTCATGTTTGGGTATAGGGGTGCCGCTGAGGGTTGAAACCCTGACCATGTTTAGGCAAAAAAAACCTAAAATACCCACCCTGTGTAGGGCAACACCCTCTATTTTAGGACCCTGTTTGGGGCAGACGACAAAATACACACTCTGTTTAGGACAGGTTTATTTTAGACACCCTGTTTTGGGCAGACTCGCATGAAATTATATACCCTGTTAAGGGCAGAGAGGCCAAAAACCATACCCTGTCCACTGTCCAGCGGCACGTCCCCGTATAGGCCATATATAATAAGGGAGTACCCCCCCCCCCCCCCCCGGGATCATGCCCCAATTAGAGGACTTCTTTGCTTGGAAAGTCCTCCAATTTGTAAGCGATTGGTTGGAGGAACACAATTTGTCCAAGTTTATAAAAACCTGTGTTTGAAAAAACCGCAAGAGAGGAGCGTTAAAAGCCAAAGAAACACGGACGAGAAACAAAAACAATGGGAGGTATGTTTCCTGACCTTTGTATGCATACGAGTCCACGTCGATCTATTTTGTAAAACGTAATAAATATTTCCGTTTTCTTGTGAAACAGTGCAGTTTGTTTTTTAGGTGTCCCGGGTGTGGGGAATTGCCTCTTTCTTTGTGCCGGGGGTGGGGAATAGGACTCCAAGCGAAGAAAAAATGGCAAATGCCCGGGGGTGTGCCCGGGGGGGATGGTAACAGTAGGAATTGAACCTGCATTAATTTAAGATGATTCGTCTTAGGGACTGTGCAATAATTACCAGGAGGGGGGGTTGGAAAACCAGAGGGGGGGGCATAAAGTAAAATCAAAGCAAGGAGAGGGGGGGGCTCTAGGTAAAATAAGTCACTCAAGAGAGGGGGGGGCTTAACATTTTATTTAAAGTACATATTACATTGGCGAATCCATACCTATTATAAGGCGGGGGCCGAAAAATTTTCCGGCCCTTCGGGCCTAGCAACCCTTCACCGGACCTCAAAATAACACACGTGCCCTTTTCCTTCTGCTATGGTTCTGTTGAACATTGCTACGGAGGTGATGTTTGTTCCAGACGCGGATGTCCAACAATTAAACATGCAGTAGGAGCTCTTCTTTCTGTTATAAGATTTTAATCCACAGGTGCGTGTAGAGAAAATGTAGCAGCGTACTTGTATAAAGGTGTGTGTATACTGTGAGGGGGGGGGGGGGGGGGTCGTACATAATTTCTGACTGAATTAGAGGGGGGGCAATAACTAAATTCACTCCTTTAGGAGGGGGGGGGTATTACCTAATATTTGGCTACATGAAGCCCATTTTCCAACCCCCCCTCCTGATAATTATTGCACAGTCCCTTACCTAGGCACCAGAACAATAGCTGAACATTTACGTCATCTATTGTTCTGTTGCCTAGGTAAGACGAATTCATCTTAAATTAAGATTTTAGTTTATACGGAGTATTTCTGATGCAAGCTATGCAGACCAGAAGTCCAGAAGTGTTTTTATATGCGTGACGCGCGAATGTGCCAATTATATTAGACTACGACACCACCCCCACCCCACCTCCACCCCAACCCCCTCTTTCCTTAAACCGATTTTGAAACGAATTCATAGTTAGCAGTAGATACAATCAACCGTACCTCCTTATAACATACACTTTTATTTGGAGGCTATCCTCTGGAAGTCCACTAGGCGGTTAATAATTAGTTTTCTCTCAACACTGACTCAATCTTATCAGCCAACCTTGTCCCCAGGGCCTTCTCAGCCGCCGTCGCCACCGTCTTGAAATAAGAGAGGAGGCCCTGGGGACGAGGTTGGCTGTACCCAGCCTACAATACAGATGCTGTGTGTTTAGCCGCCACTGATATTGCTCGTCCAAAATACGTAAGCTGTGAACGTTTGCCCCAATAAACCTATTATCTATGGGAAACTGGTAGACTGACTTTCAGGAGACGGCTGAAATTCAGGCTAGTAAACTGGTCCATGATGAACGAAGAAGTATTCTGATTGGTTCCCTGAGCGGTCCGAATTTAGCAATAGTATACGGACCACTAAGATCACGGGACCACTCACGAATTAATTTCGCTGGCCGAATTACTTTTATGAAACATTGGACGAAATAAAACTGTAGTCTGTTAAGTAGAAACATTTTTCCTTCATGTCTGGTGGACAATTTCGGTTAAACGTTTACGAACGAGTGGCGTGCGCTTGCCGAGAATGAATACATTTATTAATTTATCAGCAAAGTTTTGAAAGAGCCATATAATAAAAACTTAATTGAACTAGCTTGTTTGGTCCGTATTGGGGAATATTTACCCTGCGAGAAGAGTCCTCTTAATTCGATCTTCCTAGAAAAGTCTTTTCTAGGGAATATTGGTTTATGAACTAAACATAAACTTGCAACAACAACAAAATCTGAAATAACTCAACCATTTTTATTTCCCCAATACAGAGAACCTCGCGCTAGTAAACATCTACTCAGGTTAATATTATAACTGAGGCCACTGAGTAGAGACTCTATTACTCAGTACTGCAGAAAATTACGCTAAATTTACGCAAACTTCTTCAGTGGTCAATAATGAAAGTCAGTGCATGTCAATTTTTTTCCCCATCTTTTGGATAATCTAGCTAATTGCCCACTAAGGTTTTTTTTATCACTGATGCATTCCCGGTAAGTCGAGCATACCCGAGACACATTTCAATGTGGTTCAAAATATTTTGATTTTATTATATCAAGGACGCTAATTACACGCAGTAAAAAAAACTATTTATTTACATTTTGTTTTACTTTTGGGGAAAATAAAAAGAATACATTTGGATACGGTGGTAAAATATTTTGATTTTGTTTGATTGTGGTTGAACATGCATATGGACGCTAATTAAAAGCAGAAAAAAATGTTTATTGGTTGAAATATTCTTGTTGATTATTTTTCCTCTAATTCCTTTCCAATCTATTGTTATGAATGTAGTTGAAACACAGTTATGATAGCTATAATATCCTAGGTATCATCCCAAATAGCAGCGTTTTAAACCACCGGGAAACTTTGGCTTCAGTGTTCAACAGTTGCAGGAACTGGCAGAACTGAGGTATAGTTCTTATTTTCAAACTGTTGTACTCACTTATATAATACTCAAATAAGCGAAAAAGTACATTTGTGGTGGCTCTCAAATTGACATTAACTGAACTACCGGCTTAAGTCGAAAAATCATCCGTTTGTTTCTTAGATCAAACAGCGCTCTAGTACCCCACGTTCACTCAGTTCAGTTTTCCTGGATGGTGTCTAAAAAGGCTGAATTTTATTGCAGTTCACTTTTCGTCTTTTTGTTTTCACCTAATAAGGTGCGGCCAGCTTAGCATGAGTGAAATGCCTTTCCGAAATGCACAGGTTTCAAAATTCAGTGAAAAATGAAAAAGTTATTTCAAGCTAGATATTCGTGATTCAGCCAAATTCTTTCTTGTTGCCTTATTATATAAAATAAAATAAAAATTTTTCTTCATAACTGCACTCTACTCAGAAATTGATCCGGGGTATCAGTCATAATTGCATGCAGGCTAACTAAATAATCATTTGTCAATATGTACTGATTTCTTTATTTCAAGCTATTTCAGTGTAGTTTTAAAATGGTATTATAACTCACAGAACAGTTTTACGAAATAAAAACTGTAAAATTTGGAAGCAAAATAAAATCGAGCAGATCTACAAAAGCGTCGTAATCTTTTAATGAATGAAAACATCAAAACAGGTGCTTAAAAGACAAAACTAAAAACAAAATACCGCACATTTGGGGAAATTAATTGTTATACCCCTTACAGTGAAATAAAAACACCCATCGTATTAAAGATTATATTATTTAGAAAGAGAAAAGCCAGGTTTAAATTGAGACGTTTTTTTCTTCTAATGACTTTTCGTTCACTCAGACACCTTGTTTTACAACACGTATAACGTAAAGTCGTCAGTGTTTGATCAGAAAGGACATTATTATAATTAATTTGAACAAAGCTTCCATGCGGTTAAAAATAACTGAAGAACCCGCGTTACACTCATTATAACAACAGAGCGATTAAACCATTTCAAGAAACGAATACGGTTTATATATTTTCTTCTTGGGTTTTAACCAAAAGACAAGTTTTTCTTTCTTTTGCCGATATTTTTATAACCTAGTTGCATAGCTTTTTATAAATAAGTCCGCTCTCTCAACTGAACCAGCATGAATATTTTATTTCTCCAGTTTAACATGAATACGGTTTGTTCTTCAAAAAACACAAGATTTATAAATTCATAAATAATTTAATTTGTTGATATGCCGAGTTTAAGGTAACCACCTTGGCATAAATAAAGTTAGCCTGCGAATACAGCCATGCGAATACAGCATCGCGCGCCGCTTGCAGCGTCAAACCTGATTTTGCTTGTCAGGTATCTTGTACGGTTGATGGGGAGAAGTTTTGAGGTTTATTTTGCCGGTTTCCAAACCTTTGGTCTTTTGCTCTTATGAAATGATAATTTCAGTTTAATATTGATAAAGTAATCCAAAGCCGGGCTAGTCATCACACGAAAAACGTCTCAGTTATTTTCTGAAATAAAAGACTCGAAACAGTTGAAGAAATGGCATTGTTGAACTGAATTGACTGCCAACGAAAAGCAATTATTGAATTGTATAATAGAGCGGTAAGTGTCGAAAGTAATCGCTGAATTTTTCTGGTTTTGCTTTGCTACGCTCTGTGATTGGTTTAAAAAAACACGCGCCATCTACTGTCTCAACCAATCAGAACCAATCGCGACTTGGTCACACGCGTTTTCCCGCGCTTGGCGCCGGTTACGTGTATTTACTTCGAGTTCTCATTGGTTCGTTCCCTATTATTTGCGTTTGTTGTGATTGGCCATTGTAATTGCTTTGGTTTTGGTCTTACGACACTCAATTGAAAACCGCTATGTTTGTTATAGATGGGTGACATTGGCACGAACTTATATCCGCCCAACAAACTGGATTTCAGACAGGATTCAAAACTGGATTTTCCTGTGGAGACTCGACTGGATTCCAGGGTCGACTCGTTCGTTAGCAAGTTGGCTCTCCGCGCGAGCCTGCGCTACACGGGAGAAGACGACCAGTGGCAGACTAATCGCAGCTCGCTTCGCGACAGAAACAAGTACATGTTCAACAGAGAGTTGTTTAGCGATGTACGCTTTCTTGTGGGGAGGGCAGAGAAGACATCCATTCCCGCACACCGGTATATATTGGCTATCAGTAGTCCTGTCTTTTCGTCGCTTTTCTACGCATTTGGGGCGCTTCAGACAGAGCAAACCACTAGAGAGCAGGTAACAATCCCTTCTTTATTATATGGCAAACAGGTCCATGATAAAAAGAAGCATTCTGATTGGTTCCCTGAGTGGTCCGAATTTTGCAATATTGACCACTAAGATGGACCGCTAAGACGGACTAACTGAACTAACGTTCGCTACAAAAATGCGAATAGTAAACGGCTTGATGTAATTTTTAAATTATTCTTCAAGATTAAAAGAAAAGAAAAAGAAAAAGAAGACTGTTCTTTGGATTTTTTTCGTTCAATTTGACTGCTGCGACGTCATAACCTATGCTTTCAACTGCCGGCTTCTAGAAATTAAACCCGTGTATACAGTGTATATTATTTAGGTAGTTGGAGTCAGGCATTTTTCTTTATTTGACGGCGACATAGAAATTCTGTGTGCACACAGAAATGTATCAATAATACTCGCCATCTTTGAAACGGGGAAGAAATGAAGGAATAGCTAATCGTTTCTGATTGGTCTACGTGGAGCATGCGCATGGAAGTTTCCTCCACCCTCGCTTAGCGTTTTAAGGTAATTCTTTCCTTTAAAAAAAAGTTTGTTGGGGCTCAATATCGTCATTTGCTTTTAGATTGAAATATCAGAGTGTGAACCTGAGTCGTTTATGGAGATGCTCCGGTACATGTACTATGATGAAGTACAGCTGACCACAGATAACGCACCAGAGGTCTTGTTCTTGGCCCGAAAATACCTCATTCCAAGCCTGGCCGAGGTCTGCACAGACTTCGTCCTAAACAACTTAACTGTGGAAAACACTCTTCCTGTGTTAAATCACTGTTGTCTTCTTGGGGTCAGCAAAGGTCTAGAGAAACAATGCTGGACAATTATCGATCAACACGCCTCGGAAATAGCTGAGGATCATCTATTCACTGAAACCGACTACGGCACGCTAACTGCCTTTTTAACACGCGACACGCTGGTTGCCAAGGAGACGGTACTTTTCCACGCGGCTGTGAAGTGGGCGGGGCGAGAGTGTCAGCGCCTGTCCATTCCACTGACAGTTGAGAATAAGCGCAGGGTTCTTGGAGATGCATTCTATTCCATTCGTTTCCCGTTGATGAGCATGAAGGAATTCACGGAAGACGTGGCGCAATCATCTTTTCTGAGTTATGAAGAAGTTGCTAACATGTACATCGGCTACAATTCCAACTTCACATCATGCAACATAAGATTTCCAACGGAGCCACGCGCTGAGCCTGCGCTAGAGACGGCCTTCCGCTGTCCGCGTTTTGAATCCACGGCACTGCGCCCAAAGTGGAAAGTAGTCACGCCCCATCAATCCACAGTCAAATTCAAGGTTAGCCAGCCAATCGACATCACAGGAGTGGCACTTTTCACAGCCGTCACACAATCAGCAACTCAACTTTTTAAAGTTGAGTTGTGTGACAACAATGGCTCTGTGTTGACGACACATCATGCAGACCTTGTCACGCGTGACGACGATAGCGACATTCACGACATTTTCTTTCCCAGCGGGATCACATTGCAAAGTGACGTCATGTATTCTATCACTGCAACGTCA
The DNA here is from genome assembly GCA_029204205.1 of Desmophyllum pertusum. Lineage (NCBI taxonomy): Eukaryota > Metazoa > Cnidaria > Anthozoa > Scleractinia > Caryophylliidae > Desmophyllum > Desmophyllum pertusum. The sequence continues at coordinate 3,115,327 of MU826826.1, forward strand.
GAAGACGCCCTGGAGCGCTATGGCGAGGAGCCGATACGTGAGATCACCTGCGAGGGCGTTGATTTTGAGTTCCTTGAGGAATCAGGAGATGAAGAAGAGAAGGGCCAAATACCAGAGCTGCTGTTCAAACCTCTGAAGAAAGGAACATCACCAAACTCATTCGCTGAGGACTATTAGAATAATACTGGACTTTTTATCCTTGTGAAAGACGTTATTTTAGCTGGAAATACCGTTTTCTTTCGAAGCGGAGATAATCTATATAAATATATATACCGTCAAGGGAGGATGATCTAAGAGAAGGATTCCCCCTGCCCTACGATAATGTTTTGAAATATATTAATAGCTTCGCGTCGTGCTGTGAAAGTTGCTTTTGTTTCCTTCTAATTGATGCTCCAACATCACTAACAAAACTTATTGCTTTCATTGTGCCATTTTTACCTCGATTTTAATGTGAATAAATAATTGTTAGCCATTTTTAACCTAACATTTAGCCATTCTTATTTATTCTATATTGTAATATATTTTAGACTAGTTTTAAATTTTAGAGCGTTTTAATTTAGATAGCTAGGATCGAGGGCCACTAGTTATCAGTTTTAAAACTGTTATGTGTTTGCCATGATCGTAAAGTTAAGTTGCCTACTTACTTACTTACTTACTACTTACCGTAAAAGCTATATTTAGTTCCCCCTCCCTATTAAGCCCCCTTTGGAAGTCAGATTTTGTAATAAGCCCCCCCTCTCTATTAAGCCCCCCCCCCCCCCCCCCCCCCCCACTCCTTCCGTCAGGCTGATGTAAATGACTTTTCAGCAATATTTTCTGGCACTTTGTATTGAAACGTGGTCTTTAATTTCCAGAACTATCGTCGAGTTAGGGTATAAATGACGTTTCCTTTGTAAGACGGTCATACATAACCCATTTCTTGTTCTGTTTTAGTTAGTGGTGTAATAGTAAAGTTTGAAAAATTAATGTGAATTTTCTTGAAAATTTATGATTTGAAATAAGCCCCTCCTCTCTATTAAGCCCCCCTTTCTAATAAGTCCCCCTTCTTGAGGCCTGAAATTAAATAAACCCCCCGGGGGCTTAATAGAGCTTTTACGGTACTTATACTTACTTACTTACTTACTTACTTACTTACTTACTTACTTACTTACTTACTTACTTACTTACTTACTTACTTACTTACTTACTTACTTACTTACTTACTTACTTACTTTACTTACTTACTCTCTTACTTACTTACTTACTTACTTTACTTACTTACTTACTTACTTACTTACTTACTTACTTACTTACTTACTTACTTACTTTACTTACTTACTCTCTTACTTACTTACTTACTTTACTTACTTACTTACTTACTTACTTACTTTCTTACTTACTTACTTATACTTACTTATATTTTTACTTACTTACTTTAATAGTCACCTTCCTAACTACATACCTGTTGTAGAGCACTTTTACCTTGAGCCCCTGGCTGGGGAGAATGAGCAACCACTCCTTGTGTAACGACCTCAAATAAATTATAACTATTATTACTATTACTATCTACCTACTAGTACCTACCTACCTACCTACTTACTTACTTACTTACTTACTTACTTACTTACTTTGTTTTTTTCTTTCTTACTTAAATCAAATTTGTTCAAGTCCTTAAGCCTGAATAAAAGGCCGCCAGACTTCGAAAAAGGGACTTGGTCGCGTTATTTTAAGATCATTCTTCTACGTTAGGGACTGTGCAATAATTACCAGGAGGGGGGGGTTGGAAAAACAGAGGGGGGGCATAAAGTAAAATCAAAGCAAGGCGGAGGGGGGGGCTCTAGGTAAAATAAGTCACTCAAGAGGGGGGGCTTAACATTTATTTAAAGTACATATTACATTGGCGAATCCATACCTATTTATAAGGTGGGGGCCGAAAAATTTTCCGGCCCTTCGGGCCTTAGCAAGCCTTCACCGGACCTGAAAATAACACACATGCCCTTTTCCTTTCTGACTATGGTTCTGTTGAAACATTGCTACGGAGGTGATGTTTGTTCCAGGACGCGGTTGTCCAACAATTAAACATGCAGTAGGAGCTCTTCTTTCTGTTATAAGATTTTAATCCACACTAGTGCGTGTAGAGAAATGTAGCAGCGTACTTGTATAAAGGTGTGTGTATACTGTGAGGGGGGGGGGGGGGGGGGGGGGGGGGGTGTACATAATTTCTGACTGATTAGAGGGGGGGCAATAACTAAATTCACTCCTTTAGGAGGGGGGTATTACCTAATATTTGGCTACTTGAAGCCCATTTTCCAACCCCCCCTCCTGATAATTATTGCACAGTCCCTTACGAACAACTTTTAGTTATGGACAGTCCGAATCAATCAACAACCTGGAAATGGAGGAAGGTCGAGGGTAGTGGCTTATCACGTCGGCGTTTAAATCTGGTTTCCATATAATGAAGTGACTATGAGTATCGCTACTCCCTTCGATGGGATGCTAGTCCATCGCATGTACCCCCCCCCCCCCCCCCATCCCCAGTATTTTTGGTCAGGTTCCCTGATAATTCACGGGTACTCAATTACTCCTGGGGGGTGGATAGAGGCTCTGTGACAGTAAAGTGTATTGTCCGGCCAGCGTTTAAACATGAACGCGCTCGATCTGGAGTCAAACGCGGCAACCATTAGGCCACTGCGTTTCCCACCAGGGTGGGGCGTGGGGTGGGGGAGGGGACATGGGGACGAGGAAATTGGTGTGGAGAAATATAGCAAGCGGTAGAGGAGAACACGCGCATGATCAACACTGGATTGTTGAAATTAGCCCGCGTAGCTGCGCCATTGGAAAATATGCGAGCGGCCAAGCCACAAGATCGCTAGTTACACAGGCTATAGTTCAAATTGATTGACACTCCCGTGTTATTGGACGCGACAGAAATTATTCACAAAAAGTCAATCCAAATTGACGTCAGTCTGCGTGCAGATGTCAGTCTATTTCCTTCCTACGTAAGAAAAGTAACTTTTCTAGTTTCTGATGTCGGAAGGAAATAGGAGACGTGTGCGCGCAGGTGAAATTGACGCGGGAGGCTGACGTGTTGGCTGGGACCACCGTATTTCAACTATCAAATAACTAAATTCTCCCAGCCAGTGCTATAATGAAAACCAAAAAAATAATAATAATAAAAATAAACAACTTTATATAAGTGTCAGAGGATTTAGTACTGCTGTACTAATTGTGGACACCAAACAGACCTGTAAGGAGAGTTTCTACTTTGAAGTTTTTAAAAGTGTTCTCTGACTGTTTATATCCGTTTGCCTGTCGGGTGCTTCGGCTTTCCAACAGCAACACAGTGGTACGTTATCATCAGCCATTACAAACAAAACAAGTGGTTCCTCGCAAAGTTCTTCATGGCTGTTCGCAGGTCACGCATGCGCCAACAGTACACCAATGGGTTAAGGGACGAGTTGAGATAAACAAGGTTCGCTGACCAACTAACAGCGAGGCGCACCACTCTGCGATCCCAGTTTGCATATCTGACGGAAATTCGTAGGCACACGTATGGGAAGTAACAGACGCACAATAAAAGGAATACCACAAACATGCTGATAGCAGATTTTCTGTGTCGCTTCCTGCTCAAAGTTTCTTCCCCATAAATCTGCCCTTGATCTTGAGTTTGATTTTGATGGCGTCGCGCGATGCGGTATATCATCAGATAAATCAAAGAGTTCGCTATCAGGGAAGACAAAACGACGATAATACAGAGCGCGCGATGCAGCTCCAAGTCTGCTATTAGAGTCAAGGCATAAGCAACACTTGTTATCCAGATCAGTAGCAATGCGATCAACGTGCGCTTGCCAGTCACAACAGCCGGGTATCTTAAATGAATATGCAAAGCAAGAAATCTATCGATACTCACTGCTGTTAGCGTCAATACTGTTGCGGAGACAAATACTGCCTGCGTCATTCTGTAAGCTATCCAAACGGTGTCCAAGTATTTCTTCGTGATCATTTCAACGATCAAGCATGTTACATACAACGGTTGAATGATAAGACCCACGCCAAAATCAGACAAGGCAAGCCAAGAGAAGCACGTTAGAAGGCGAGTGCAAAGAAGGTGTTTTCCAAATCGTGCCAAGAACAAGGCCGTTCCTGTGGATGCTGTTAAAGAAAGCACTGTATTCACAACACAGCCAGCTATGAGGTTGTTTAAATCGCTCGTTTGAGTGTGTTTGGCAGCTTCGAGCAGCCCTTTCTCTGTACTGTTTATACTTTGGTTAAGCAGGCTTGTCATGGCTTCTTTTCCAATCCAACTCAACGAGTTGCGACTAAAAAGATTACCACGGAAATTGCGAGAACGTTTTCAGAGTTCTAAGAGTTTTCACTTTCCATCTGTGTGTTCGAAAACTACTGCAAATCACATCTAATTTCGTCCGGCTTTTATCGTATTTATTGCAAAACCAATCACATATCAATATAGCGCCTGCTGCTACTTTTATTAGCCAATTTGGGACCAAATTGGCTTTTTCTGTGCGTGTCTCATGATTGGCTCAATTCGGTGGCAGGGTAGTGGCAGATGACTTCGTGAAGAGCAGAACAAATGTAAGGCTTTTGATCAATTTTATTTACGAGCACCATCGCATTGACTCAATAGCACGTCAGTATTATGGCGATAATAATAAGAAATCCTGACTAACTTTTGTTTTCGATCAATCATAGCTATAGATTCATGGCTAATAATTACTTCTGTTTTACAAAGCAACTGAAATCAGTGAAATGCGACTCACTCATAATCGATTAGTCTTTTAACCAGTCGGTTGTTTGTTACGAATTTGCATTTTAATTTCGTTATTTTTTTACAATGGACAAATTTTCTCATCCGGCCATAAACGCTTTTAGTTACTTTACAATACAAACTTCGCATGACTTTGAATATAATCTATTTGAATATAATTTTGTAATTACTAAGGCTCGACAAAGCCTTGGACCACTGTTTCGGATCCAGACTACTATCTAAAAATACGTTTCATGTGTTTTTTTGCTTGCTGCTTTGAAACTCCTTTTGGCTTCGAGGAACAAAATGAAATGGTATAAAGACTTATTTCCATAATACTGACGTGCTATTGAGTCAATGTGATTGTGCTTGTAAAATTAATTGATCAAAAGTTTACATTATTTCTGCCCTACACGAAGTCTGCCCGACTGCCTCATCGAATTGAGCCAATCATGAGACACGCACAGAAAAAACTAATTTGGTCCCAAAGTAACTAATAAAAGCAGCAGCATCAGGTACTATATTGATGTGTGATTAGTTTTGCAATAAATACTATAAAAGCCGGACGAAATTATATTTGTTCTGTAGTAGTTTCGGCCGGGGACCCATAGATGAATAGTGAAAACACTTAGAACTCTAAAAAACGCTCTCGCAATTTCCGTCAAAAGCCTGGTTATAACCAAAGTATAAACAGTACAGAGAGAGGGCTGCTCGAAGCTCCCCAACATACTCAAACGAGTGATTTAAAGGGAATCTCCACGACCACGCAATGACCACGCAATGACGTCATAATCTCCCATCAAACTTTGCGAAAACAAACATGCGCGCGAGAAATTTGAAAGTAGAAAAAGCAGAAACAAATCGCCTGGTATTCAAACCAGTTAAAGAATTATCGACTTCAAACCCCTAAACCAGTTTTACACAAAAACCAACTTATGATTTGGAGCAAAACTGTTTTTCAGCCGAGACCACGAGTAGTCCCTCATTTTTCTTAGGGATCGAGCGGGCGAGCGTCGCGTCTTCTCGGCGGGAGGTGATTTCCACCCGCTTCGCGCGCACTCGCCAGCTCGATCCCTGAGAAAAATGAGGGACTACTCGTAGTCTAGATGTGTTGTGAATACAGTGTTTTCTTTAACCGAGTCACAGGAAACGGCCTTGTTCTTGGCACGATTTGGAAAACACCTTCTTTGCACTCGCCTTCTAACGTGCTTCTCTTTGGGCTTGCCTTGTCTGATTTTGGCGTGGGTCTTATCATTCAACCGTTGTATGTAACATGCTTGATCGTTGAAATGATCACGAAGAAATACTTGGACACCGTTTGGATAGCTTACAGAATGACGCAGGCAGTATTCGTCTCCGCAACAGTATTGACGCTAACAGCAGTGAGTATCGATAGATTTCTTGCTTTGCATATTCATTTAAGATACCCGGCTGTTGTGACGTGCAAGCGCACGTTGATCGGGTTGCTACTGATCTGGATAACAAGTGTAGCTTATGCCTTTACTCTAATAGCAGACTTGGAGCTGCATCGCGCGCTCTGTATTATCGTCGTTTTGTCTTCCCTGATAGCGAACTCTTTGATTTATCTGATGATATATCGCATCGCCCGACACCATCAAAATCAAAATCAAGATCAAGCGCAGATTTACGGGGATGAAACTTTGAGCAGGAAGCGACACAGAAAATCTGCCGTCAGCATGTTTGTAGTATTCCTTTTATTGTGCGTCTGTTCCCATACGTGTGCCTACGAATTGCCGCCAAGTATGCCGGCAAACTGGGATCGCAGAGTGGTGCGCCTCGCTGTTGGTTGGCCCCAGGGCGCAGGAAAGCATGTGCGGTGAAACGCGCACTGCGCTCTTGTGTGATGCGGAGCGAGACTGGGTCGAGAGCGCTCGAGTTCAAAAACATGTCGGCAAATGACATGAAGTTCAATGCTGATGCAGAAAAGGGATTGCTACAAGGGAACGGTACGGGATTTCGACTTAGTTTTTGTGCAATGAACATGTCAACATGTTGGTAAAGCTGTAAGCAATAAAAACGGGTTCAATATGTAAAATCAACAACGATTGTATTTAAAATAAGTCGAGCTGCTTCGAAACGCGTTGCTCTTTCAGTGTTTAATTTCCGCTGCGATCTAAACCAGATAAAGCGTATGCATAGAGCAACCGTAGCTTTTTCATCGGTGTAAATTTCATTTTGAACTTTTTTAGTTAGACGTTATAGACGACAGTACACAGTTGTTCTGTCCATAATAAGGTGAATTTGGTCATTTGACGTTTTTTTTTGCAGAGGACGGCTAAGAAATGTACCAATATGTAAAACGCAAGTGCAGAGCGATTGTACTGCTAATTAAACCTATTGTTATTTAAACCTATGGCTCTGCACTTGCGTTTTACATATTGGTACATTTCTTAGCCGTCCTGTCTGCAAAACAACAACGTCAAATAACCAATTTCACCTTATTATGAGAGAACAACTGTGCACTGACGTCTAGAGCGTCTAACTCAAAAAGTTAAAAAAAGTTCAAAATGAAATTTACACCGATGAAAAAAAGCGAAGATTGCTCTATGCATACGCCGAGAATGACCCTTTTAGCTGCTTTAGATCGCTAGCAATTAATGTCTGTCTTTTCGCGCCCACACTAAAAGAGCAACGTGTTTTCGAAGCAGCTCGACTTATTTTAAATAAAATCGTTGTTGATTTTACATAATGAACTCGTTCTTTATTGCATAATACAGCTTTACAAACATGTTGACATGTTCATTCTGGAAATCCCGTACCGTTCTCTTGTAGCAATCCCTTTTCTGTATCAGCTATTGAACTTCATTTGCCGACATGTTTTGAACTCGAGCACTCTCGACACATCGCACAAGAGCGCAGTGCACGTTTCACCGCCCATGCTTTCCTGCACCCTGGTTGGCCCGCAAACCTTGCTTATCCAGTTTATCTCAACTCGTCCCTTAACCCATTGGTGTACTGTTGGCGCATGCGTGACCTGCGAACAGCCATGAAGAACTTTGCGAGGAACTACTTGTTTGTTTGTAATGGTTGATGATAACGTACGGCTGTGTTGCTGTTGCAAAGCCAAGGCAACGGCAACGAGAACGTCCCTAAAAAGGTTTAATGAGCTGAGCAAATAGATTTGCACGTGTGTTATACATCTTGATAAATTTCATTCCTCTACAAAACAACAACGTGCAATGACCAAATTCTGAAGAACGTGAACTATGACGGCTAAATTTTGGTATTTTTTAATTTAGAATTGAACGTTGTCTTTACACATTCAGTTTGAGCAAGCTCTTAAACCAATAGACACACTGAATATTTAACAAGTCATGATCCCGAGAAATCGCGCGGAATATCACCTGATACTTAGCCGACGAGGCCGAAGGCCGCCGTAGGCCGAGTTGGCTAAAATCAGGCGATATTCCACAAGATTGAGCAGGATAATTGTTTTATTATTCAACTTTTATTTAAGAACTGACTTGAAATTTTTACCGCACGCATACGAAATTACATATATCGCAGGATATCTGTTGAGTACGGCCAACATATATCGAGTGCATCATGACCATATTTGGACAGGGTTACGATTTGTTGAATAATAAATCTAGATATTTGCTTGACTCTTAACTAAAGAAAAAAATTCCATTTTTAAAAATTTGCTTGGAGTTCTCATTGTCTCATTGTCTCATTGTGTTGTTTTCGTTTGTTGCATGTGATTGGCCGCGCCATTTCACAACACTCAATTGAAAAATGCTATATCACTTCTTATAGTCTCTTAGTGTTTTCTTCGATTTTGAAGGTTATGCATAATTCAAAATTGTGTTACATTAAAACAATATTTTCCAAAACTGTTTCATTGCATTTCGCATCGGCCCAATACGCCAAGCATAGACGACGGGATTGAGTGGACGAAGCGCGAAGCCGACCATCCCATCATTAGCCGCCTTCTAAGATGGAGGCCAATCGATGAACAGAACGAAAAACTCGCATGAAAAGTATAAGGAAAACAACAGTTTTTGGATAGTCGCGGTGCGTGTATGGATGAAAGAATGGCGCGAATTATACCAACTGGGTTTTGTCTCTTGCAATGCGAGCCGATCACCCGTCCAGCGGATAATAGGAACAAAACACAGCACAAAATGCATTCTTAGTTTAAATCGTCAACGGGCAAATATTATTTGTCGGTTTTGATTCCCATTCGAGCAACGAGACAAATTTGTCACGAATAACAAATACATTGCTAATCATTTATTGATCATTTAATCAAATTAATACATTTTTAACTTGAGATTAAGCATTAGCCGCTGTGTCACCGGTTTGAAATTTCGTTGGCTTATTGTGTCTAGGTACACTTGCAATGTGATGCCGGGCAATACCCTCGGGCGCAATTCGCCACACACCAGGCATCCATACCAGCATTACCAGTCCACGCGCCAGTAGCAGCGCATCCTCCCGTGCCGCCTCCCCCTGGGGCTGTGGTCGGAGGAACTGGTGGAGCATGAGTACCCGGAGTGGGCTGCACTCCAGAGGTTAGATACTTCTTCACGGCGTTCATCAGTGGGTACCTGCCTTGTCCGCAGTGCTGTCCAGAGAAGTCGTCCAGATCAATGGACCAGAACATGACACCACGGAGGGAATTCCTCTTCACCACGTGATCGATCTTGTATATCAAGCTCTTCGGGTTGTCGAATCCAACCAGGTCTTATCCTTGTAACCATATGGAGCCATGGCTGCATTCTTTTCCACCACGGTCAGACCCAATTTGCAGATCTCATAATACGCTAGGACTCCCGCATCGCCAGTGTACTTCCCTTTGGGGGTGAACTGGTAATCACGGGCGGCTTCAAGACCATTCGTGGCTGGACTCGCTAAACCAAACGCGCGTCCGTACGTACCCAGACCGAGGACGATTTTGTTGGCTGGCATTCCTTTCCTGATGCCTGGCTTCTCCCAGGTTTCTCTGTTGTTCATCCAGTACCACACAGCGAAGGGGAGGGTTAGCTTGTCACTCTTCGGCCCCATAGCAGTGTGATGTCCGGTCTTGTCTTCCCACGTACCGTGAAAATCATACGTCATCAGATTGATCCAATCAAGGGGTTCGGCGATGGCGGCAATGTCGTAGGCGCCCTTGACAATCCAAATTCCAGTTGCTACTGCTGCAGTTAACAGCAAGCGCTCCTTCCCAGATGCCTTGGCTTCGGCCTCGAATGCAGCTCTCAGCTCTCGGCAGAGGAGAGTGAATCGTCCCTTGTCGCTTTTGGGAGAGCCACCACGCATCCCTGGGTACTCCCAGTCTAGATCCAAACCATCGAATCTAAACTTCCTCAGGGTGTCAATGGACGACTTGATAAAGATCGCACGTTTCTCTTTCGTTGCCACCATCTTTGAGAACGGGCTGTCTTTTCCTCATGAGCCCATCCACCAACAGCAATCTGGGTTTTGAGCCTAGGGTTCTTTTTCTTTAGCGCGTTGATTCTTGCATACAACTCGTGGTCGTTTTTCTCGTAGATCTCCAGTTGGTGAGTCGTGCGGCTGACTTTTGCAAAGGAGAACATCACGCGGGTACAGAGGAAGGGATCGATGTCTTCAGGCAAGAAGGTTCCACCTTTGGGTCGATATTGAGACCAATTGGTGTAGTAACATCCACGGACATATTCTGACGCCGCTGGCTGGAAAGGCAGGACACAGCCCAGGAACACAAGAAACAGTATTAACTTCATGGTTACGTTGTCTACGCCTTCGCAGAAAACTAAACCAAGCACTTATACAGCGATATTTATAGTTTAAAACCGTGTGCGTAGTTTGTTATTACGTGACTCGTGATGTTTGTATATCGTCCAAGGCGTGAGACTTGGATGCTGTCAGTTTGTCAAAAGGTAGGATCAGTTGTTCAAGCATACAGCTGCTCGTGGGACATGTGTGACATACGGGTTTGATACGCGACATTTTTGTCAAAATATATGCAGTAGCCTTTACCGGCTTATCGGCGCTACTTTTACTGCGTCAGCCTAACTCAGTTTGCTATAAATATATGTATTGATATATTGCGTTTTACCAATGGTATGGTTTATTATTCTTTGTATATTTTAAGTTGTCTACAATGCCGAGAAATGGTTTAATCATGTGCTACAATATTTGCATTTTGTTCCAAGTGTGAGTCAGGGTGTCACCTGTTTACCTAAACACTGTAGGACCCCTGTAGGATTAGTTGTTTGTTATTTGCGTATACTACAAATGTGCAAAATCTACGTAAACGACTACTATCAACATTTTTTTTTTTCATTCCGGCACGTTTAGGGCTTTGGTTGACTTTTATTCACACGTGTTGTAGTCATTTCTGTGACAAGCGAGTCGATTTTACTTTTACCTTTTCTACAGTTTTTCCTCTTTTAAAATTAGTTGACGTCTTTGTATTATTATTGTAGGCTTGCAAAATTGGTGTCAATTTTAAGAGTGTGAATATACGAGCGTCAAAAGGGAAACTCGTTGGTCAGCTCTAAGGCCCTATTTACATCGAGAAAAGTTGTCCCTGGTAAGACGGTTACCCTCCATACGGAGCCAACCTGTGTGGGCAAGATTTCTTTCTAGATAGCAGCGAACCGTTTTACACGAGAAATCGCAAAGTTGGCTCGGAGGTCAGGGTGACCCTGGGTGGAGGGTTACTCGCTTTAAAGGTAGGGTGACCCTGGGGGCGAGCCAATTTTTTTCCATATAAACCGGCACTTTGGCTGTTCGTGCCTCGCCTACCAGGGACAAGTCGGGACATATAGAGCATGCACGTAACCGATAGGATTTTGGCTCGGTCAGCAGGGTCGACATTTTTCATATAAACGCTCGGTAAAAGATGGCTCGGGGAGGAGAGTAACCTTCCTACCAGGACAACTTTTCTCCATGTAAATAGATCCTAAATTAACCGTGATTCTGCAAGCCCGTCACAGAACTGTGACTTGGCACATTGTGATGTTTGTATATCGTCCAAGGCGTGAGACGTGATGTCCATTTGCCAAAAGTAGGATCAATTGTTCAAGCATGTTAGCCTGTGTTTATCCGCCTCCTCGCTTGTCTCACCCCAGGTTGAGTCAGGGTGTCACCTGTTTACCACACACTGTAGGACTCCTGTAGGATTAGTTTGTTTAAACATGTTATATGCATACTGCAGATGCGCGGAGTATAGGTAAACGAGCACTGACAACGGAATATTTTTATTGATTTTTTCCTGGCATGTTTAGTAATATTGCCGGTTGATTATATTCACGGCACGTGTTGCTCCTATTTCTATGACAAAAGATATTGCGATGCAGATTTTCCTTTTTCTCTCTCTTTTTTCAGTTTGTCTTCTTCTAAACAGTCCCTCCACGTGGAGGGACTATGTTCAAAAGTAGTCGAAGCCTTTGTATCATTATTATAGCCTTTTAAAATTGCCGTTAAGATTTGACTTTATGAGAATGGGAATATACGAAACGTCAAAACGGGAGCTCGTTACGTAGTCAGCACTAACGAACCGTGACTCAGCAATCCCAACACAGAACTCTCTTTTTTATCTATTCATTTATTTCCACTGAGTTCAGTGTTCAAGTAGAAATATGGATATTGAATTCAAATGTGATGCGATATCTCGGTCGTTTCTTTCAAGTGGAGTCAGAAAAAAAGCGAAGTAGCTCGCTTTTTCACAATAAGTACATTGATGGTGGTAGGGGGGGGGGGGGGGGGGGGGGGGGGGGGGGGCGATGTCGGTATCACGGAATAAATTAGTCAATTCAGGTACGCAAAGCTACATTGGCCATTTCCGCTTCAATAAAAAAAAGAAGAGCCGAGATATTTTATTGTAATATTTTATCTAACCGTCCATTCCTTGATCATTCTATCGCCAGTATAAAGGAAATCGAGCTGCGTTTTTGCAGGTGATTTTCAACCCAACGTTCCTCCATCCCTCAGACTCGTAATTACAGGAGTCTGATAAATTGTGGCCATATTCAGAGAGCTAATCGCTTTCCTCTCTTTCCTCTCTTACCTCGTCTCTAGCCGTTCTCCCCAATGGAAAGCAGATCTCGTACATGTTCGTGGAAGGGTTTTTGGCCTTGTACTTTGCCTTTTTTTGTCAGACAGTGCGTTATCTAACTCACGTACCGTTGTCTTTGGCCCATTTTCATGAAATTAACTTGCGCTTATCAGTCCCGGCGTGGGGGGTGGAGTAAGGGGATGGGGGGGGGGGGGGGGGAAATTCTTACTGATAACTATTAACTGAAATCCAGTTAGTTCTTTGCCAAGGTACTCTTGAATTTGTTGTATTGGCACAAAACACTTGCACATTTATGCATTGCGGCACCTCTTCTTCAATAGAAATTCTCACAACATTTGGATTTAAGGAAGTGGGTAGAGCACCTCCTCACAAAACCCAATTCAAGATCAGGCAACGGCAACGAAAACGTCCCTAAAAAATGATTTAATGAGCTGAGCAAATAGCTTTGCACGTGTGTTATACATCTTGATAAATTTCATTCCTCTACAAAACAATAACGTGCAATGATTTGGAATTGAACGCTGTTTTTACATATTCAGTGACACGCTGAATATATCTACAGTCCCCGGAGAAATGGCATGTGGCTGATTAATAGGGGCTGGGGTTTATTTACAGTATTATACTGATACTGGGACTTTGATAGCTGGCCGTTTAATAGGGGCTGGCCGTTTAATAAGTGGCCGCTTAATAGCGGGGTTTGACAGTAGATAATTGCGAGACTCTTAACTAAAATAATTTTTTTAAATTTGCTTCGAGTTCTCATTGTCTAATTGTGTTGTTTTCGTTTGTTGCCGTGTGATTGGCCGCGTCATTAATTGTAATTACTTTGGTTTTGGTTTCACAACTGACTCAATTGAAAACTGCTCTATCACTTCTTATAGTCTCTTAGTGTTCATCTACCTTAGAAAACAGTTTCTTTAGAGTTTTTCTTCGATTTTGAAGGTAATACATGATTCAACATTGTTTGACATTAAAACAATATTTTCCAAAACTGTTTCATTGCATTTCGCATCGCCCCAATGCGCCAAGCATAAACGATGGGATTTAGTGCTGAATTCATATAAACAAGCGAGGCCGACCATTGCATCGGCATTGGCCACTTGTAAGATGGAGGCCAATCGATGAACAGAACGAAAAATTGTATGAAAATATATATAAGGAAACTAACATGGGACTTTTACCGACTTTTCCGGCAATGTGATCTAGTCAACAGTTTTTGGATAGTCGCGGTGCATGTATGGATCAGTGAAAGAATGGCGCGAATTTATACCAACTGGGCTTTGTCTCTTGCAATGCGAGCCGATCACTCGTCCGTAAACAAAATGCCAACCGACTTGATAGAAAAAACTACCTTGTTTTGTCAACTAAAAATTAATTGAAACAACGGTCGGACGAAAATACACAAGTTCTACGTCTTTTCCACGTTTTATGATGGCAGAAACTGCAGGCGCATTCTTAGCAATGATATAACACAGGCAGGTATGGCAATCCATCGGGATCGGATACATAGCGTCTCCGATACTCTTGTTTAACTTAAGAAGTACAAAACAGCGCAAAATGCATTCTTAGTTTAAAGTTAAATCGTCAACGAGCAAATATTATTTGTCGGTTTTGATTCCCATTCGAGCAACGAGACAAATTTGTCAAGAATAACAAACACATCGATAACGACCATTATATTTATTGGTCACTGATTTGATCAAATTAATACACTTTTAACTTGAGATTTAAGCATAAGCCGCTGTGTCACCGGTTTGAAATTTCGTTGGCTTATTGTGTCTACGTACACTTGCAATATGCTGCCGGGCAATTCCCTCGGGCGCAATTTGCCACACACCAGGCATCCATACCAGCATTACAGTCCATACGCCAGTAGCAGCGCAGCCTCCCGTGCCCCCTCCCCCTGGAGCAGTGGTCGGAGGAATTGGTGGAGCTTGAGTAGTGACGGGGGCAGTCTGTGGCGTTGGGGTAGTACCTGGGGGCTTTGTTGGTGCTTGTGTAGTATGTGGGGGTTTTGTTGGCGCTTGTGTGGTCACAGGAGGTGGAGGTTTTGGTACCCGGAGTGGGCTGCACTCCAGAGGTTTAGATACTTCTTCACGGCGCTCATCAGTGGGTACTTGCCTTGTCCGCAGTGCTGTCCAGAGAAGTCGTCCAGATCAATGGACCAGAAACATCACACCACGGAGGGAATTCTTCTTCACCACGTGATCGATCTTGTATATCAAGCTCTTCGGGTTGTCGAATCCTAACCCAGTCCTTATCCTTGTAACCATATGGAGCCATGGCTGCATTCTTTTCCACCACGGTCAGACCCAATTTGCAGATCTCATAATACGCTAGGAAACCCTCAGCGCCTGTGTACTGCCTTTGGGGTGTAGCCGTAATTACGTGTCGCACCGAGACTGTTCTTTGATGTGCTCGCTAGACCAAACGCGCGTCCGTACGTACCCAGACCGAGGACGATCTTGTTGGCTGGCATTCCTTTCCTGATGCCTGGCTTCTCCCAGGTATCTCTGTTGTTCATCCAGTACCACACAGCGAAGGGAGGGTTAGCTTGTCACCCTCAGGTCCCATAGCAGTGTGATGTCCGGTCTTGTATTCCCACGTACCGTGAAGATCATACGTCATTAAGTTGATCCAATCAAGGGGTTCGGCGATGGCGGCAATGTCGTAGGCGCCCTTGATAGTCCAAAGTCCAGCTGCTACTGCTGCAGTTAACAGCAAGCGCTCCTTCCCAGATGCCTTGGCTTCGGCCTCGAATGCAGCTCTCAGCTCTCGGCAGAGGAGAGTGAATCGTCCTTTGTCGCTTTTGGGAGAGCCGCCACGCATCCCTGGGTACTCCCAGTCTAGATCCAAACCATCGAATCCAACTTCCTCAGGGTGTCAATGGACGACTTGATGAAGATCGCACGTTTCTCTTTCGTTGCCACCATCTTTGAGAACGGGCTGTCCTTTTCCTCGTGAGTCCATCCACCAACAGCAATCTGGGTTTTGAGCTTTGGGTTGATTTTCTTTCAGCGCGTTGATTCTTGCATACAATTCGTGGTCGTTTTTCTCGTAGATCTCCAGTTTGGTGAGTCGTGCGGCTGACTTGTGCAAAGGAGAACAGCACATGGGTACAGAGGAAGGGATCGATATCTTCAGGCCAGAAGGTTCCACCTTTGGGTCGATATTGAGACCAATTGGTGTAGTAACATCCACGGACATACTCTGAAGCTGCTGGCTGGAAAGGCAGGATACAGCCAAGGAACACAAGAAACAGTATTAACTTCATGGTTACGTTGTCTACGTCTTCGCAGGAAACTAAATCAAGCACTTATACAGCGATCTTTATAGTTAAAACTGTGTGTGTAGTTAGTTATCACGTGACTCGTGATGTTTGTTTCTTGTCCAAGATGTAAGACTTGGATGATGCCCGTTTGTCAAAAAGTAGGATCAGTTGTTCAAGCATGTTAGTTGCGCGTGGGACATGTGTGACATACGGGTTTGATACGCGACATTTTTGTCAAATATGTGCTACTCTTTACACGCTTGCCGCTATTTCATTGCATCAGTCTAACTCAGTTTGCTCTATTTTGAGTTTACGAATGGTATTCTACATGGGTCATTTTCTTAGATATAAAATATAATCTAGGAAAACAACTTAAAAGTTGTCAAAAATGCCGAGAAACAGTTTTAACGGTCGTGCTAGTTTCTATGCACTGTGTGCTGCAGTGTTTGTATTTTGTTACAGGTGTGAGGCAGGGTGTCACATGTTTACCACACACTGTAGGATCCCTGTAGGATTAGTTGTTTAAACATGTTATATACATACTACAGATGCGCGGAGTATAAGTCTGGCATGTTTAGTATAGTCACAGGTGTTCCTTCTATTTCTATGACAAAAGATATTGCGGGTAGATTTTCCTTTTTTCTCTTTTTTTGTCACAGTTTTTCTTCTTCTAAAGTAGTCGAAGCCTTTGGATTATTATTATTATAGCCTTTCAAAATTGCCGCGTTTAGATTTCAGTTTTTTTTTAAGAGAATGGAATATGCGAGCTCGGTACGTTGTCAGCACTAATGTAACGACTCAGCAATCCCATCACAGAACTCTCATCTTTTCAATTTTATCAAAAGGTTTTTTATCTATTCATTTATTTCCAGTTCAGTGTTCAAGTAGAAATGTGGATATTGAATTAAAATGTGATGCGATATGTCATTTCTTTCAAGTGGATTTTAACACAAGTATGGTGGTAAGTGGTGGATGTCGGTATCGCGGAATAAATTAGTCAATTCAAATTTAACGAAAAGCTACATTGGCCATTTCCGCTTCAAGGAAAAAAAAATGCCGAGATCAATTGCACAACTTTATTGTATTTTTTTATCTACGCGCCCATTCCTCGATCATTCATCGAGCTGCGTTTTTGCAGGTGATTTTTAACACGTTCCTCCATCTCCATAATTCATAATTTTATATTAAGAGTTATATTTTATAAATTAGCATTATATTAGATATGATAAGTTTAGAATTAGGGATAGACTGTATTTTAATAATAATAGTTCATACATTTATAAGATATTTAAGATTTTTTTTTTTGCAATGCTTTTGTTAGTGTCCGCAATTAGTAGGCCACTTGTGACCAGCTAGTAGTTTTGACAACTGAATAAAGTTACTGTATTGTTGTTGTTGTCCATATTCAGAGAGCTAATCGCTTTCCTCTCTTTCCTGACTTCCCTCATCTCTAGCCGTTCTCCCCGATGGACAGCAGATCTCGTATATGTTCGTGGAAGGGTTTTGGCCTTGTACTTTACCGTTTCTTGTCAGACAGTGCGTCATCTAACGCACGTACCGTTGTATTTGGCCATTTTCTTGAAATTATCTTGCGCTTTTAACAAAGGAAATTGGCTTTCTTTTCTTGTAAATCAACAGACACAAAAGATAACTGTGATGTGACAGGTCATGACAGGTCACGGTGGCCATGTTGTCAGATTTAGCACACACTCCCTTGCTACAAATGTAATTATTGCATAGTTTATTGTAAAGTTTTATTTCAAAAGTAAAACCTACCAATTTGTATTTCATTCCACAACTTTTTCATACGGATAGTGGTTATTATTAAAATGCATTACTGTTTTGGCGATCCTGAAAATCCTTTAAATCAAGACGTTTCTTCTGAGATGATCGGTTCCTCCATTCATTCCAGCTCAAGTGCTGTATTTACTTGAATAAACACCCCTCCCGTTAATCCGACCACCAAAATCTGGTCGTATTAACAGGTGGTTAAAGGGGTTCTTAAATAAGAAAATGACTGATAGAGCTTTAGTTCAGGACAAAAGAAAGTGGTCGTATTAACGAGGTGGTCGTAAGGTGGGGTTCCACTGTATTTAGTTATATGTATTTTTAGTATCAGATTTTTGTTCAAGTTCTGTACACACAATTCATTCCATACTTGCTACTGTTCTTGTGATACCAATAAAAGCAGCAGCTGGTCTTTTCAATTCAAAATTAACATCCAAGACATCCATACACGTCCTGTCACGATTAAACGCTTCTCTTAAATAAATGTCTAAGGTACCCAGTTTGTAATACATGCCCCTGGTGTTTATTCAAGCAAAGACAGTATTCAAAATGTGTCATAAAGAGGGAAGGAGCTAAGGAGCTTGTTAAGAAATTTATCAGTGCCAGAGATTAAAGTTCTAATAACAATAATTAATTCTTCCATCCTAAATCTCATTACAAGGTTATCTTGGGCTGGGTTCTTGCACTTGTGACAGAACCTTCCTCATTCGCTCAAACATTTTAGGTACAAGTTCCAAGTGCGTCTTACAACACTTATCAACACACGAGTCCAGCTGTGCTTGATACTTTGTGATCTCTGACTGAGTTGTATTTGGGTCAACATTGTCCTGAATGTTGTCTTGGCATTGCTGAGCACAGCGACCAAGGCGGTCCTAAACATGAACAAACAATTTCAGATATTCTGTTGGTACCAGTGTTTTTTCCTTATGTACTTTTGTGGGCGAGTTGGCTGCAGGCTGATTGTTATTTAGCAGTAGAAATATGCTGGCAGATGAAAAAGGACTTTTAAAAACTGGAACCAAAAAGTGTGTGTGAGAAAAGTCTGTGGTACCCAGGCTAGAAGGTACAACACTGGTGAACAGTCAAGCTATGAGAATGAATATATGAAATATCATATATTTGAACTGCGGGTGAAAGATTTTATACATGAAAGACCATCCATGCGTCTTTCATGAGTAAAATATATCACCCGCAGTTCAAATATTACACAATATGACCAGCACCCAGTTGGCTTGATTGCTTGAGCACTGCACCAGTATTGCAGATGTCATGGGTTCGAATCCTGTTCAAGCCTGAATTTTTTCAGGCTTAAAAAGCAGTTGCGATTTTTTATTGTACATAATTGCGATGGTCTTTCATGTATAAAGTCAAAGCCTATGATGGAAAATGGTCTGGAATAGAGTCTGGTTGATGTGTCCTCACCCCAATGCCATTCCCTAATAATTAGGGAATGGCATTGTTATTGCTACATACATGTATATACTACCTGGTATATCAGATCCTGGCATGGGGTGGGGACTCTTACTGATAACTATTACCTGAAATCCGAGTTAGTTCTTTACCAAGGTACTCTTGAATTTGTTGGATTGGCACAAAACACTTGTTCATACATTGCTGCACCTCCTCTTTACTAGCAGTTAAATTCTCAACAACATTTGGCAGCACACAAGTGGGACTTGGCCTATGAAAAGACAGAGCAGTTTAGATCATGAACTCATTTTTACTTCTAAGAGGAAGTGGGTTGAGCAACTCCTCACAAACCCAAGATCAGGGACCATTTTGGGCTAAGCATTAGGCTGCTACATATTTTATTATCACCATTTCTTGATTTGTATTTATTTCAATTAACCAATATTCTTTTTCATTTACTTTTGTTATCAATTTTGTTGAGAGATTTTAAAATCAAATTGCAGAAGAGTGGCATTGGTTTGGAAGTTTAATTAAGTAACAACTTAATTTAATTTAATTAAGTATATTTGCAATACAGCACATTAAAAAGTGCTGCAGGTATTTGCATGTACCGTAATTACAATTAATAAGAAATAAACTTCAATTTTCTGCACCACTAGAACTCAATTTGTCTTATAATCTTAATTTTTTCACAATTTTTTCCCCAATCTTGACAGATTTTGCTCCTACAAAATGAATACCGAGGGCAACTTTGCTGTGTAATTCAAGCCCTGCCACTGAGGCTGTCATATAATGTGACCTTTTGGAAGCAGCAACTGATTTTGTACACTGCCCTACTCAATTATACCAAACTAATGAATAAATTATGATAATTTTAATATTATTGTCTACATTTGATGAATTAAGTTTGCTCCAATATCCACAATTCAAAGTACAGTCCAACTTAAATGTACAGTATCAGGTTTGAACCATGCAGGACCTAACAGACTGATATATATTGAACTAACTAAAGCCAGTTTGTAGAGCATGGCAAAGCTTGACAAAATCTTGTGCACACAGACATTAAACTCAAGGCATTTTTAGCAGCATGCATTGTCATGTGCACAATATGATCCAGAAACACACCATGTGCCAAGTAACTGTATTCCTGGATGAAAGATGTGTTGCCTCTGAATAACATGTTCATACTTGATTGACAGAAGGATGTTTGGCACAGCACGGCGCGTAACCAGAACTGAAAATAGAGTCTGAGCGCCGGAATCTAGTGAAGTCCAGAGGCAAACGTTTTTAGATTTTCACTCAATAAAATAATTATTATATTTCCCTCGATTTTGAGTCATTTGGAAAATTTGCCTGAATTCCGTAAAGCGGTGTAAGCCAGTCTGGATCCGCGCCTGCACAGCAGGGGTTACTCAGGTATAATAGTGACGGGGATGTCGGAATGAGGCAAAATTGTTAGACCTCCAAAAAGTCCGTTCAGGCTAAAACCAGTCCAAAAAAGTCCAACAGCCCAGAACGTAACCCCCCAAAATCCCTTTTTACTCTGCATAATCCCCAAGAAAGTCCTTACCAAATTCTTTCACCCAACACAGGGTTCTCAGTAGAAGCCAGCAACCGCGAATTCCGCCGGCTGTCAAGACGAAAGTAGGCCACCTGTTCTGGCCATGAAATTTCCCTTTGTGTTCCAACTTTGACAAAAATGTATTAATAAATATAACGAACATTCTAAGAAATATTTCTGAATTTTCTCCGCTTATTTGGAGGAAACCACTTTCAACTACAGTCACTAGAGCCATTGTCGTAGTTGTTTTACGGTTGATATGGAACTTTTTGGGGCCTGCGTGACTGATGCTATCACAAATCAAAGTGTCAATCACGAAATGCCTTCCGAATAAAATCTCAGCGAACTATAATTATTGTACACGCACATTCACTTTTCATTGCGAACAAGCCCTTGGAGTTTCAGATATGTCCAAACGAGACAAATCGCTCTTCAGCTATTTCATGCCAACGGGCAAAGAAGAAGAAGAACGAGGAAAACACTAGCGCCGGTAAGTTTTGTTTAAAACAATAAATTAATTATATAGCTCGTAAGATCGGTGAGCCGTGTAATAAAGCTCTTGTTATATGTGATGAAACTACAACTGAGATTTTAGAGGAATAAATAATTTAGCTTTATTGTGACGTCGTATCGTCACGTTCGATGTAAAAAGTTTTAATATGCAAATAACTTTTCATTTCGCCGAGCACTCGTCAATTTATACACATGAGTCATAGATGTCGCCGGATTGCGTTGTTTTTGCCATGTTCACGGTTTTCATTTCGAAACAGATTTTTCAACGTGTTTTCACTTCTCTCTTCTTTTTAAAACGATCGAAAAGGACCTCCTGGAATGAACGAGTTTGGAGTTATTTTTAGGCATCCAGACAGCACGGCAGCAGCTATAAATAATCACGCAGCTGTTTTCGAAATTTGGTCACGGTGATGGCAGTTCTTTTTATGCACATTTTCGAGTCATTTTTGGTAAGTAAACCCAATGCAAAATATAAAAGTTGGTGCCCCAAAATGTCAGGAAAACCTATCTCCGCGAACCTAGAATTTAAAAAATTTACGGGGGGACCCCCCAGACGCACGGCCCTTCGGGCCCCGAATCAGCCCTTCACGCTGAACAGCCACTGTTTACATTTTTTCTGCCACCTGAACAAAAATCTACTGAGAACCCTGCGCACAATAAAGTCGCCACAAAAATTTCTAACCCCCCAAAAGTCCACAGATCGCAAATTTCAAACCCCAAAAAGGTCTTTGTGACATCCCCCACTATTATACATGTACCTACTGTATCGTGAGTACCCCCTGGGATGTTTGGTCTCAAGAAGGCAGAAGTTGAGGTTTTTAACAAGTCAAATCTGGACCCCTTAATTTGTAACATGTTTTCTCTGGGAGTACAAGGTTTTAATTTTCTACGTTGTAAAATTTTGATTAGTGTGTGATTATCAATAATAATTACTCTTGGCTTTGATGTTAATGAATCCATTTTTGCATAGTTTCATATTAGTTACATTTCAAACCTTAGACAGCGTTTTGCAGGGTCGGACAGAGGCGGTAGTGATATACATGTACCATACACTTAACTAAACTACCCAATATTCCCAAAATAAGAAACACCACAGAAGTTTAACATAAGCTCTAGATAGGGTGAGGACAAAACATGGACCCGGGGTCCATGGACCCCCCAAAATGGACCGGGGTCCATGGACCCCCTAATTTTCCTCTTTTATTTTTGAAAAAAAAAATTACAAAATTATAATTTCATGACAGCAATCGCGCTATGTTCATGTAGTTTACTATTGGAATGGTTTAGGAGGGCCCCGGGATAAAACTTAATTAATAATTCTTGCGTGGGGGACAAGCGTGTATACAACACAAAACGTGGGAGCATCTTCTATCCGAGTTATTACCGCTTGCATTTCCACAATATATGTTTCAGATGACACTTCTGCTTTGTGGTAGCACGTTATTAATAACACATACATCAAAAACAAATTGATATGAATAAAAATCTTTATTTTTTTTCTGAGAGCGCGAGCGGGTGGAACTCTCGAATCCTGCAATCTGATTGGTGTTCCGAGAGACTGAGTGGGCAAGATTTTCCTATCTTGCCCGCGGTCCTTGCCACCAGGTATGTGCTGCCCAAAGCGAAAACGTTTTAAATTTCAGGCAACGTGTGAAGGTCGATGTGAAGAAGCTTTTAACTGAATTTTTCACATATATATATTGCTCTCTTTATCAAGAACTGAAGTCAAACAACAACAAATCATAATTATAATGTTAATCTTACACTGGCAGAGTGAAACAAAATAAGTGGAAAATGTATTTCTCACACACTGCTGGGGGCCTGAGGCAGGCATATTGTGGCATGAATGGCGAGCATTTTGTTGTTGTTGCTGTCATCACCCATTTTTGACCTTCCCATATACCACCCTTACATGTACAATTTTTAGATCATTTCAGGTCGATTTCAGTACGTTTTCGTTTCAGTACGTTTTCATTTTCAACACTGTAGTATGTTTAATAGAGTTATTTTTGTTGTGAGAATTATGGCAATCAGCTTGACATGGCTCTCAGCAGTGTGTGAGAAGTATTGATAATAAGCTGGTAATCAAACCTATATGTGACATATGTGACAGTTAAGAATTGTAGAAGAATTATTAATTAAGTTTTCACCCCTCTAAGCCATTCCAATAGTACACTAAAAAGGAATTAAGGCCTACATGTCTGATAGGCGATTGCTGTCATGAATATACAATTTTTTTAAATTTTCTTCAAAAAAAAAAGGGAAAATTAGGGGGTCCATGGACCCGGTCCATTTTGGGAGTCCCATGGACACAGTCCAAAGGGGAGGGTCCATGGACCCCGGGTCCATGTTTTGTCCTCCCCTCTAGATAGGGGATAAATGAAAGGAGTTTTAAACTTTCAACTTGATATTTATTGAGTTATTTCCAAAATATACCAAATATCCATATTTCAACAACAACAACAACAACACAACAACAAACTTTATTCTACCCCAGAGCCTACAATAAGCATAAAAATACCGCAAACCCAATTTAACCACCACCCACACGCAAACGTGCACCCGGCTGATATTGACCTATTATTTTCGCTAGAAGTGAGCAAAAATTGACCTTCAAAATTGATCTTCGAGAATAGCCAAAGTATAAATCTTCACATTGAGCCGTGTGGTGTGAAGCAACCAACACATAGGAACGAAACTCAAGCAGTCAAGCGTGCACTTGCCATATTCTGCAGTCGAATAGGTAAGATCCGGCCGGAGGTAAGAGAGCTACAGTAGGGGTTTTCAGTTTCAGTGTTAGAACCCCCCAGTTACTATTTACCGTAAGTACTATAAAGCAGCCATTCTATGAGCATTATGTTCTGAATGTCTTACATTCGTCAGTTTATATTTATAACTGACCTGAAGTCCTCTCAGTTGTTCTCTTTCTAGATTTTCTATCGATCTCTCCACTTCTTCTTTCACACGTGTTTGAGCCGCACTGGCCGCCATCTTGGAAAATAAGTCACGGAGGACTGGATCCAAGTGTTGCAAGAGGCATCGCTGGGTAGGTACTTTGTGTATGGCAACATATAATATACACCTTTTGACCTCTTGTGCAGGTGCATGGTGTCCTACGCAGCCGTTATATTTGTGGAGAAGCGTTGCGTGACGACACAAATAACGGCAGCGTAGGAGACTACTATTCCAGGGGTCTACAACTAAACAAGTGAGAGTACTAAATTTGATCAGCTATTCAGACGAAGCATGCCAAAAAACGTCCACTTGCCAAAAATTAGCTCTCCATTGCAATTTGCGGCCGAGATATGGGCACTTAGTATATTTCGGCCGCAAATTGCAATGGAGAGCTAATTTTTGGCAAGTGGACGTTTTTTGACATGCTTCCTCTGAATAGCTGATCAAATTTCATAATTTCACAAATTTGAAAACTTTACCACTCCCCGATTGGGTCTTGTCCCATCAGATTCACGTTTAGGCTGTTTTTAGACCATTTTCCCGCGAACCAGTAGCCAATTGCGCGCTACGCCGCAAAGGCTAGAAACTTTGGCCAAAGAAAAGCGAAAACATAAAAAGCGAAAACTGGCGAAAAGTGTCACAGCAGAATGGAATAATTGTTTTATTAAATACAATGACTAAAGGTTTGCTGAAGCATTTTAGTAGAAATACAAAAATTATTGCTGTCCGACGTTTCGATGATTCTATCATCATTATCAAGGGAAGAGTGAAAATTTTTAGTTGAGAAATGAATATAAATTAGTGAAAATAATTGGCATTTTTTTGGAGTCTTTAAGTTATTAAATACGTCACTAAATTTAGGTTAAACTTCGGTATTACTTTTTGTAAAACTATAAATCGACTAAGTGATTTTTCAGTTCAATCTAAACGTAGCATGATTTGTATGAAAACGGCGGCAAAACGGTGGTGCGGTGTTCAGTTAGCAAGTTGAATGAAAACATGATGAAAAGTTTCTTCGCGGGAGATCCGAAATAATTGTGGAGCTGAACAGGATATTCATTTTACAAGTTGAACGGAGCCGAAGGTTTCACTTGTTTACGGAGGGCAAATCTTGCGCAAACTATAGAATAAGCTTGAACTTACATTGTGTTGAAACGAACTGAGCTTAAAATCAAGTTCACTGAAGTAAAGGAACAAAGAAAACCCTCAATATCTACAGGGATGGAGGGAAAGAAAGTGGTCTACGAAGAGAATTTCACCGTCACGAACGCCTGACCAACTGCCGTATAATATTTATTGTCCTCTGATTTCAAAAACTTAATTCAGCTGGAATTGATAAGCCTCTTCGTAATACAAGGTAACAACACTGAATAGGCTAAGCTTTAACTTGTGTTGTAAACAGGTTTTCATTTTATCTAACCGTAAATTATATCAGGCTGCCTTTTACAATAGTGCTTTTTCAGTCGCATTAGTTGTACATTTACAGGCATTTCCCATTAAATATTTCGTTCCAAACTTCGTGCATTATTTAGTAGAACACTTTTGTTTGACTTAGAAGGGCCAAGGCTTTTTACTTGATAATTTTAGCCATATTTTTCAAATTTCACTGTCTCGACGAACAAACCTCGTTTCTACAACTAAGGCACAAATAAAATCACTCAAAAACGTTATGCATTACCCTTTTATTGATTACAATTTTTATTGCCTGCATAAATACATCAATATATGGAATAAAGAAAAAATGGAGCCTGATTGCACATTATCTTGATGATCGATATCATACTATTCGTTGCCATGGTAACAGTGTATCGTATCCCAGTGGATTCACTCGTCTTTACCGAGATTGAAGCACCTCTTGATGCGAACAAAGCAGCACAGTTCACCAGCACAGGAAGGGCTATGTTTCCTGCACAAAAAAAGCAGTGCCGCGCAGCCTTTCTGCAAGAGGAACAAACGCAGATATGATGATATCATAAAGGTTGTCACTGAAAGGTTCAGGCCATGGTCGGGGCTGGGACAGGGGCAGGTAAAACAAGGAATGGACTTGATTTTTTTATAATATAATATAATATAATATAATATAATATAATATAATATAATATAATATAATATAATATAATATAATATAATATAATATAATATAATATAATATAATATAATATAATATAATATAATATAATATAATATAGTATAATATAATATAATATATAGAAAAGGTCTCAATTAGGTAGCTAATTAGGTCTCAAAATAAACAAGAAACATAACTGCAAAACTGGCTATTAAACATGTAACACCAAATTCTCAAAATTCGAAGAAATGTAGTGTAGTTAATAGTGAGATTAAAAGTATTCGTTTTTCCAAATTTGGGAGTGATTTTTTTTAATAACATCATTTATTCAAACTCTACGTGATTGTATTTTTAAATTTAAAACCGTAAACCCATGCCAACGCTTGCCAACATGCAAAGAACTCTGATCATAATCAATGTGAAGAGAGACGTGCGTGTACATACTTGACAAATAAATTAGCAATAGTTTGGAATTATTATTATTATTTATTATTAATTATGGCCAAATTTTGTGACTTTTCCTAAACATTATCTGGGAACATTTTGGTGTGTCAATTGTTTGATCACGTGACTTAACATTTCCATAGCAACCAAGTTTTGACAGGACGTTTTACCCAAATTTGGTGTTTTTCAGCTTAATTTTCATGAGGTTTTCGCTTTTTACGAAGGGTCTCTTCCAAAATCCTTATAGTTTTTGCATCCTTATATTTTTTTCAAATCAAATTTGGAACTTTTCTAACATTTCAGAACAATCTTGAAATCCAAGATGACGGATTTTTTAAATGTATGACGTCATTTTAGCGTGATATGACGTCATAATCGACACGTCATTGCCACTAAAACATTGTTATTCTTTACACACTATATAAGTTTCATTTCGATAGCGTGAATACTTTTCGAGATACATGGGGGGGGGGGGGGGGGGGGTAATTACGTTCTACGCCAGGTCTGATTAATTAAACGTTGAGCGACTTGGCTCGGCGTATATCAAAATTTTAAATTTTGTGTTCTATGTATTGACTTGTGTTAAGTTAGGTGTCGTCACGTGCTTACCTGTAAGGGATTTAGGGTCGGAAGAGGAGTTGGGTGGTTTTCAAAACCGCACTTGAAGAAGTTATCAATGCAAGCGAGCCTTTTACACGAATCATGGCGCGCCAGCTTCCAGCATACTTTTCCTTTAACAATGCAAGGTTTCTGGAAACAGTGTAAAATAATAATGATAATGTGTTAGTAAAAGGATACTCATTTATTTAGGGATTGTACTCAAATTTTGAATACGGCCATTATCGTCAAATTGAGCAATTAACAGTTTCACAGCACTCTTCTGCTACAGTAAAACTCAATAGAAAAACGCAAATCTAATTTGTTGAGAAAATTATAGGAAGCCGTGATGTGGCTCCCACGAGGCGAATATAAAGATATGTACGAAATACGGTAGATTTGAAAGTAGGAACTGTCCAATTGTATAAGGCTGGCCCGTGAAGTGAAGTTGGGAGAGGGTAGGAGTTTGTATGCAGTCCTAATGTACATTGCAAATACTCCGGCAATAATCACAGGACCAGTCAGTTTTGAAAGCAAACACTTCAGCAATAGCGTCGAGCACGGGAAAAGTCTTGGTTTTACACCTTATTGGCCGAGGAAACAAACGTTTTTCTCTGATTGGCTAGATCATATTACAAGGCTGACTTTCATGAACTAATTACTAACTCAGCAAATCATACAGCAAAAACTGAGAAAACGCATATTGTTTTCGAGGTCCTCAAGAAATGCGCTTCTTGTACAGGAAGAAGGAGATCAAAGATAAAATCTGTTCATATACACTTACCAAATAATCTGGTGGCTCTGGGTGATCGTTCGCAACCAAAGTATCTTCTGGGAAGCCCTGGTCCCTCAGAACCTGAGCCATTTTTTCATCATGTCGCTCATCCAAGAAATCAAACACGGCTCTGTGAAAAGTCATTTCACTGGCGGACACATACGCGGCCAAGGCGCTGAGGAGGAGAAGAGCTGCAAAAGTCTTCATTGTGACTTCAAGATGTGTGCAGTTGACACTGTAATTTTGAGGCAACGACTGTATCTTATATAGAATCGGGAACTCCTTACTTAATGGTGTGGTTAGGCAGCTTTGCTTATCTAGTGTTAGCATAAGTTAAATATACGGTCGAGTACAAAAGACAGAGTGGAACAATGGAATTTACACAGATGTTGAAGAAATACAACGGGAAAAACTCATCTCGCTTTTTCCAATTAAATCTTCTTTAAAGTTTGCAGTTTAGAGTTGAAAATTTTGATGATTGCTACTGTTATGGAAATAGGATACATTTCCAAATTGGAACTTGCAGATTAGTTTTTTTTACAAAGTCAGCTGTGTTTGGGTATTGCACAAAAGAGGGTGAACAAATAGTTATTAGAAACGTATTTGTGGAGGTAATTGCTTTGGATTTTTACTGTCAAAGAGGTCTCTCGCAGAGATCGTGACAAGCATCGATTTAGCAAAAGATTTGAATAAGGAAGCTTTTTGAAATTCACCAAAGGGTGAGGGTGGAGGAGTTAGTTGGCCTAATAAACTTATAGGACATACTTAACTAAACGAGTCACGAAGCTTTGTACAAGTAAAAAAAGAAAGATACACAACTAAGTTTGTCCGATCAACGTGTAATATGTCCTTACATGAATAAGCATACATTGTCAAACAGTAATTTGACGAGAAATAGGGTAATCGTCACTTCTGAGATAGTTGTTGATGAACGTGTACCTCTAAACTCTCACAGATAACGTTCAAATAATGTAGCGTAAGGAGAGGAATTCTGATTATGTTATTTGATTTTATCTGTCCGCTTTCGCTATTCTAAAATGTTATAAAAGCCTACGTAGAAATTCCAAGTTGCAGGTTAATGTTCCGATTCATTAACCGTAACTAGTACCTGTTGTTTTGTGCACTTAGCCGTAAACCGTTCTTGTCAGATCATATCTGCAATGAGGGTTGAACTGTAATTTCAACCTGCGTTAGTCTTTTGTTAAACTGTTATCCACCTGCATTGCTTTGAAAGCAATTAATGTTGTAAAATATGAATTCCGTTATAGCCAATCGAGCTTTACGAAAGCATGAGATAACTTTAGCTAAGACTTTTTAATGATGTTTCCTAGAGCCGTAAATACAAGTGCATTGTAATCTGTTCTTCGGTTACATCCCCGGTGGTGGGATGCCGGTTACGGTATCCCGTCCTGGGTTACATTCAGGATGCATTTGAGAAAGTAAACTCTACTGTTGGACTCAAGTTCAGTGTGTTCTCTGACGTTTCCGAGGATTGTTATCGCTGTAATACAGGGTGTTTCAAAAGTTCGTGCCCTCAAGTTTTTTTTGAACGGAACAAAATATCGCTTTCCAAACTGTCAGGTCTATATGGAAATATTACAGGTTAATAACGTATGTCCGCACTGTTTTTACAAATAATATCAGTGGCCTGCAGGCTTTCCTTTATTTGTTATCACGTTTTTAAACGCGTCGTGGCATCGAATGGGTCAGCGCTCCTGCAAGGTCGTCAAAGGCACATTTTTCCACGTCTGGCGCCGGGACCTGGCGAAGTCTTTTTTTTTTTTTCAGTTCTCCCATTGTCTTCGGGACCGGATCCCTGTATGCAGCCTCGTCAATGATGCTCCAGAGATTTTCTACAGGATTGAGGTCCGGTGAATTAGCAGGCCACTCGCTTTTTTCGATAAAATTTGGCACGTTTTTCTGACTGGCTTAAGCGTTGTGAGCTGGTACTCCATCTTGTATAAATGTCATGCTCTTACGGGAGCGAAACAGCTTTCTTTTTACGGGTTCTTCTGTGGTAGATCGACGGCTAAGTAAAGTCTTGACTTCCTTAAGTTTCTCGAATAGATAACCCAGAGGACCTTAAAATTGATGCTTGTGCTCGCAAATAAGCTCTGTTGCGTGTTTCTAGAGGGTTCATCTTTGTAAATGAAGTCAAGATAACATAACTAGAAGACTGCTGAAAAAGGCGGGAAACACAGAAACAGCGTGGTCCCAATTTGCACATTTGGCGGCAAAATGAGAATTTTTTGAGTTGTTGCTATTTATAACCTCTGAATAACTTTAAAACTTAAAAGTAACTGAAATTTGGCAATTGTTTTGAAATAATGGCTTCCAGGATGTGCAAATTAAGTGAGATATACATTTGTAGAGAAAGGGCACGAACTTTTGAAACACCCTGTAGATCCCGTCCACTAGGAACCTGATAGACTCTGTCGCTACAAGCGTGGTTCTCCCCCTGTATTAGTATCCCAAGGAAACGGCCAAACAGCACGAAAACCTATTATTATAGTCCAGGTACCTCCCTCTAAATCATTTCAGGCATTCGTCGCCCCACGGCTATATTTGCTTCTACTAGACCATTTTTTGCTCTAAGGCCATCCCCATAAAATGTTTCGTTTCCCATCGCCCTCTCTCTCGTGAAAGTAGGTCGGTCAGTTAAAAAGAAACGAAAAAAGCCGAGAAACGAAATATTGACAAATTAATAAATGAATAATTCCAAGCGAGCCTTGATTATATATTCCCCGTAACCACCATTTTGCACGAGCCGATATCACTCTAACTGTACTCTAAGACGTCATTACTGGGCTGATTTAGATGTCAGAGTGACTTTTTTAAAGTCATCTTCTTAAGGACGTTCGCGCCCCCAATTCTTCCCACGTTCAGATTTTAAAAAAACGTTTGCTGCAGTTAGATAATGACCAACTCATGTCAGAAAGGCAAAAAAATTGGGGGGTCACCGTGCTCGTTTAGGAGATAAAGCGCATTGAAGACCGTAGTGTTTTCTAGAAGCTTTGGTCATGTGAAGCGATATCGGCTTCAATGCTATCAGCAAAAAAAGAAGTAAAATGGAGAACTCTAGATAAGATCGATGTGTTGATTTCAACGCAAATAGGCCTATGAAGTAAAGTTTTTCAAGCTGATGTCATTTCTTTAGGTAAAATTAGCCTTACAGAAGGATACTTGTAAGTCATGCACACCCGCATTCATAGAACAATTTGATCGCAAATGAGTAGAAAAAGCGAAATAATCAAAACTTCTCACGTTCAGAATGTGTTTGTTTATTGTTAAAATGGAGAGAATCAGTAAAGGAAGTGATCTATGAAAAGAAAAGCAGGGGTCACCGTGCATCCCTCTATATTTGTCCAGTTCCATTCTCAGCGCGCGCGCTGGAGGTCATTTTTAAAGCGCGTTTTTGAACAGGAAAACGTTAAGCGATTTCTTAGATTTTTCAGAATCCGATAATTTAAAACGGAAGTCAGGTACTATTGCTTTCCAAGTTCTCGTCGCTTTGCAAACCTCTCATGGTATATTAAATTCTAAGAAATCGCTTAACGTTTTCTTGTTCAAAACGCGCTTTATAAAATGACCTGTCAGCCCGATAAATACCCGTGGGCCACCTTAAAAGATGTAAACAAAGCATATTAAACTTGGAAACACCAGAAAAAGGCACAGGCAATGAATCAGAATTTGTTTAAACTTTTTGAAAAAATTGGGTCGGTTGGGCGATGAGAAACGCGGAAATATTTTATGGGATGGCCTAAACATCGGAAAGGCATTGCACTGGTATTAGGTATGAGTTCACTAAACAGGGTATGAAGGAGGAAATGAAACTGGGGCGTCCTCTCTGCTACACTATTCTTCCATTGGCTAGAGCAGTCTCTTGCCAATAATTAACCTCATTTTATTTTAATACATTAGCCGCGTCACCAACAGTTTCATACAAGTTCTTTTGAACCATACACATACGGAAAATGTTGTCGCAAGATTTCTTGAAATGTTTAACCTGAATTAATGTACATAACTTTCTACTAGAAACGCTAGTGACCGTTACGATTTCAGATGAATTTCTTTCCGGTGAGGTTCGATATTCAAAGTTCTAAGGGACCTGTCATTATTTACTGGGGGGCGGGGGGGGGGGGGGGGGGGGGGGGGGGGGGGGGGGGGGGGGTGGGGGGGTGGGGGAGGGGGGCACTAAAGTTTTGAAGAAGTGGGCTCAGAAAATTGTGGCCCTCCCCCAAATCGGAGTCCAAAACATTGTGACCCTCCCCTTTGAAAGGACACCTAAAAAATAAAACACAGTGCCTTAGGGGTGTTTTCTTGGTGTTGCGGAAACCATTGTTAAGTGATTCATTGTATTTTTGTGTCTTACCTTTTGTTTGTTTTTCTTTGCGCTATTGGTGATCGCAACACTATGAAACGGACCGTTCTTAATGCGAGCAATGTAGGGGTTGGGGGCATGCTTCCCCGGGAAAATTTTAATTTTAGGTCTTCTGAAATCACTAAAAATGCAGTCTAAAACTAACTGCCAAACAAGATGAAAAGTAATCAATTTATACCAATGAAAACACCCATGATCAAAGGTGCAAAGCCCCTCTGGCGATGAAACTGGTCACGATACTGCAAGACAGTGAATTGAGTGACAACAAAACTATTAAGCTTTAAAATAACTGTTGCACACTAAAAATGGGCACTATTAACGAAATGTTTGACTGTTGCCAAGGGTGAATGACAATAATATTAATAATAATATTTATTATTTAATACGTAGCAAATAAAGCAAAGAAGAAAATCAAAGTCATAATACAGTCTTTGAAGAGACAACAACTCAATACTGGCCGCATTTGAATATTGAAGTCTATCTTTTGTCAACCATATTGTTCTAAAAACACGAAAAAGGACGGACATCTTTCAAATTAAGGAGAACTTGATATAAAAAATCATTTGAGACTCTTGGTAGAGATTTAGACTAAAAAAATCATGACCCTCCCCTAAATGCAATTTAAAAAATAATGGCCCTCTTCCAAATGGCGCTCAAAAAATAGTGACCCTCCCCCCAAATATAGTGGCCCTCTCCCCCCCCCTGTCACCCCCCCCCCCCCCCCCCCCCCCCCCGCTAAATAATGACAGGTCCCTAAGCTTGAAATAATTATTTTTCCATACTGATTGGCATTGAAACGTGACTAAATGAGCCTGGAAACATGTGGAAAACGTAAAATTTCAGAACGTGAACAGGAAACTCAGTTGGTATCAGCTTTGTGATGATGAATACAGCTGTTTCGAGAAAGGTTTGTCGGAAAAAAAGCGCACGCGACAATCCCGAAAGGTAATCTGGGATATGATCAATGAATTTTAATAAGTCAAATAAATACATCAAACCCGCGATGCCTACTTTTGTTGCTTTCTTTTAGCACTCGCAAACATAAGTCCATGGCGTCTCTTGCCATTTTCTCAGATATTCCTGAAATGCTGATGTCAAGGAACCGTGAACTTAAAACTACCCATTGATTGTCGCGTGCGCTTTTTTCCCGACAACCTTTCTCGAAACAGCTGTATATAATCATCGCACAAGTAATGCGGGTGTATAAAACGATCACAATATATATAACTGACCCGCTCCCAATGCGTGGCTTCATAGCCCAGTTGGTAGAGCATCGCATGCACTAGTAACGCGGAGGTCCATAGGTCAAATAGGCTTTAAAAATTGCAATTGCAAAATTGCATTCATACGATGATCACTTATTCGTGTCATTGTCAGCTTGGTGGTTTACAATACCTTACAACCACAAGACAACCGAGACAGCAGAGGAGGCTTCTTAATCATTTAGTATTTTGGCACATTTTTATAGGCCTTATTGCTAGCAAAATCGTCGCATTCACGTCGACAGCAATCACTTTCATACTGAAATTCCTAGTAATAGTGGATATTAGAAGCTGAATTTATCTTGCCAATGCGTTAAATATAGCGCATGCAGCTGTCCTTGTTTCTACAACTAAGGCACAATAAAATCACTCAAAAACGTTATGCATTACTCTTTTATTGATTACAATTTTTATTGCCTGCATAAAATACATCAATATATGGAATAAAGAAAAAATGGAGCCTGATTGCACATTATCTTGATGATCGATATCATACTATTCGTTGCCATGGTAACAATGCATCGTATCCCAGTGGATTCACTCGTCTTTACCGAGATTGAAGCACCTCTTGATGCGAACAAGCAGCACAGTTCACCAGCACAAGTAGGGCTATGATTCCTGCACAAATAAAGCAGTGCTACGCAGCCTTTCTGCGAGAGGAACAAACAGATATAATTGTTTTAATGTATGACGGATTTTTTTAAATGTTTGACGTCATGTTAGCGTGATATAACATCATAATTGACACGTAACTGTCACTAAAAACATATTTCGATGCTTTACACACCATATAAGTTTCATTTCGATAGCGTGAATACTTTTCGAGATACATGGGATGGGGGAGTTTTTGCCCCCTCCCCCAGGCTCACGAACGAAAACAAAAATCCCAGGCAAAATAGGGTTACCATAAAAGCTCTATTTAGCGCCCCCCCCCCCCCCCCCCTCTAATAAGTACCCCACATTTGGAAGTCAGATTTTGTAATAAGCCCCCCCCCCCCCCCTCCTCTATTAAGCCCCCCTTTCCGTCAGGCTGATGTAAATGACTTTTCAGCAATATTTTCTGGCATTTTAGTCACTTTGTATTGCCATGGTCTTTAATTTCCAGAACTATCGTTGAGTTAGGGTATAAATGACATTGTATTTTTAAGACGGTGATACATACCGTGTGGCATGAAATTTTCGCGGGAGTTGAATTTTGCGGATTGCAGATTTCTTGAGTTTCGCGGTAACCAATTTTCGCGAATTTGGATTTCAGACTTCTGGTTATAGCTAGGAGCAAATTTTCGTGGATTTCGGCAATTTCCTGTCCGTTATTTCACGTACAGTACTTGTGATATTGTTTGCAGTCAATTTAATTGAAATTCAGTAATCTAAATAAATGGAGTAAATTTTCGCGGAATTTTTTTTGCAGGAGTTTATTTTTACTGGATCTATTTTCGCGGATCGTTAGAAATCCCGCGAAATTCGCTAAAATTAGATCTCGCGAAAATTTCATGTCACACGTCCATTGTCATGTCCATTTCTTGTTCTGTTATTGGTGTAATAGTAAAGTTTTAAAAATTAATGTGAATTTTCTCGAAAATTTATTATTTGAAATAAGGCCCCCCTCTCTATTTAGCCTCCTCTCTAATAACCCGTTCCCCCCCCCCCCCCCCCCCCCCCTCTCTCTTAGGGCCTGAAATTAAATAAGTCTCCCGGGGCATAATAGAGCTTTTACGGTAATTACGTTCTATGCCAGGTCTGACGCGACTTGGCTCGGAGTATATCAAACATTTAAATTTTGTGTTAGTGTCTGGTGTCGTCACGTGCTTACCTCTAAGGGAGTAAGTTTCGGAAGAGGAGGTGGGTGGATTTCAAAACTGCACTTGAAGAAGTTATCAATGCAAGCGAGCTTTTTACACGCATCATGGCCTGCCTCCTTCCAGCACATTTTTCCGTTATCAATGCAAGGTTTCTGGAAACAGTGTAAAATAGTAATGATCATGTGTTAGAAAAATGACTGGACTCATTTTAATTAGGGATTGTACTCAAATTTTGAATACGGCCATTATCGTCAAATTGAACAATTAACAGTCTCACAGCACTCTTCTACTACAGTAAAACTCAATTAAAAAAAAACGCGAATGGGGTGGGGGTGGGGGGTGGTTGGGGAGTAGGTGGGTGGGAGTTTGTATGCAGTCCTACTGGACATTGCAAATACTAAGTAATCACATGACCAGTCAGTTTTGAAAGCAAACACTTCATCAATAGCGTCGAGCGCGGAAAAGTCTCGGTTTTACGTACACCTTATTGGCCGAGGAAACAAACGTTTAGCTCTGATTGGCTAGATCATATTACATGAACTAATTACTAACTCAGCAAAAACTGAGAAACACATATTGTTTTCGAGGTCCTCAAGAAATGCGCTTCTGTTCATATACACTTACCAAACACTTTGGTGGTTCTGGGTGATCGTTCGCAACCAAAGTATCTTCTGGGAAGCCCTGGTCCCTCAGAACCTGAGCCATTTTTTCATCATGTCGCTCATCCAAGAAATCAAACACGGCTCTGTGAAAAGTCATTTCACTGGCGGACACATACGCGGCCAAGGCGCTGAGGAGGAGAAGAGCTGTAAAAGTCTTCATTGTGACTTCAAGATGTGTGCAGTTGACACTGTAATTTTGAGGCAACAACTGTATCTTATATAGAATCGGGAACTCATTACTTAATGGTTTGTTTAGGCAGCTTTGCTTATCTAGTGTTAGCATAAGTTAAATAAACGGTCGAGTACAAAAGACAGAGCAGAACAATGTAATTTACACAGATGTTGGAGAAATACAATTAAATCTTCTCTAAAGTTTGCAGTTTAGAGTTGAAAATTTTGATGATTGCTACTGTTATGGAAATAGGATACATTACAAAATTGTAACTTGCAGATTAGTCAGCTGTGTTGGGTATTGCACAAAAGAGGGTGAACAAATAGTTATTAGAAACGTATTTGTGAAGGTAATTGCTTTTGTTTACTGCCAAAGAGGTCTCTCGCAGAGATCTTGACGATGATCGATCGGACCGATCGAGAACAAGATTTGAATAAAGTAGTTCTTTCAAATTCACCAAAGGGTGAGGATGAGGGAGTTAGTTCGCCTAATCAGAACTTCTAGGACATACTTAACTAAACGAGACACGAAGCTCTGTACAAGTAAATTTTAGCTCAATTTTCTCGTTTAAAACAAAACAAAATTTTAAGATTAGGATTAGATGGAATATCAGGAAGTTTATGAATTCGTTTAAAAACGTTTAAAAACTCTGCTGCGAGATTTTTAAACTATACTTAATGACTTTGTTCTCTTTCTGTGTGTTTATGCAGTAACCGAGGGTAAATTGACCCCTTTTGAAATTGAAAATACAAAATCAACATACAATCACCCAAAACTTAAACCTTTGTTCCCTTGTTTGCTTTCTTGGTCATCGTGCGAAAATTGTTATTTACCCTGTTAATTAACGTTATTTGAGTATCTAACTAACCGTGAAGAGCCTTAGTCACGGCGTGCCCCGCTGATCTAGGCTTTGGACGTCGAATGTTAAATTTGGTATGGTTTTCTGACTTTTGAAGTTTATATAATTCAAATAGCTTTTAAGAATATTTACTAACTTATATTACTGTGTCAAAATAAACCTTTGGTATTTGCAATCGGATGCCTGTAAAAAAGTAAAAAAAAATCACGAGAGTTGTGAATTTTTAAAGAGAGGATCAGTGGATGTGTCACTGAAAAACAAAGATGAAAACACACAAATCAAAGATTCACCCAGAAATTGTATAGTTTTTACGCTATATATGTACCTTGAACGTGTTAAACTTAAGATTGCCTTGCTTTTTCCTGAACCATATCATGTTGCCAGTAACGGAGTTACAAACGTTAAATTCGATTGATAGATTTTGTCTTTTCTTTCTTGTGGCCTGAAAAACGAATCAAATTAGAGCATAACAAATCATTACTTTATTTTCAATAACTTTTAGATTTATTGGATCTTTGCAACTAATGACTCGAGAAGGATATACAAAGGTGAAAAATCTAAAACTACGCATTTCTCTTTGATAGTCTACGCACAGCCGTCGAGAGGTATCGATTTAGAACATCCTCTTCTGTTCAGAACTTTGGCCGCAAACTTCGAAGTACATTAGATCTTCACTGCGCGGAAACGAAAGTCTCTACTGGAGTTATTTGTTTGCCGTTATTACCGGATAAACGATAAATATTTACCGTCTCTCAGCTCGCTGAGATTGAACAGCAAGTTTGAAGCTGCATGCTCAAATTTTTAATTTGATATTGTCTACCTTGTCCATGTGGTCTTTAAGTTGACGCCTATTCAAAGTCAAGATAAATGTTTGTGCAACAACTTGTGTCTCTATTTTATAACCAAGAAGTCGTTTTACTTCGGTACATAATCGCAACTTTTCTGAATTTATAAGGAAAGGCAAAAAATACCTTTGTCTCTTGTTCTAAGCAAAAATCGGAGGAAGAGATTGAGAATGAAATTAAGTTACTCGAAATACAATTTTAGTTTTAATTGTACGTATAATTAAATGGTTCGTGAGGTCGACAAAGGCGTATGTTCTATATATTTAGTATAAGGTCAAAAACTCTTACTCAAAATGGGAGTTTCTAAGAAACATGCGTGCTAGGCGACGCAAAAACAACAAGAATTTACTTGTCATCGATATCGTGTTGCGGTACTGTAAGGTGACTGAGAGCAAAACCTAACGAGTTTTGTATTGTTGATATCTGGAAAAACGAAAGTTTCGCTTTAAGAACTGAGGATGTTCCAAAGCTGTTCAAAGTTTTAATTTGCTAATTTGCTATTTTTGTTAATTCGACGTCTTTGGAGAAATATTTCAAGAAAAACAACTTTAGGGTAACGAAGGAAGGAAGGAACAACGGCCCACTTTAAAGTTCGCCTAGATTGAATAGATTTAGAGGGAAGTTGTACATGTTGAAGCCGTTAAAAGATACTCGCAGCGGTGTTTTATAAGATATAAAGACACGAGGCGACACGAGTTTTTGAAATAAGAATTAATTAGCACAATAAAATGTCTTCCTTTAAAATTACCTTTAGTTAAATTTGCAGACGTAAAGAGGCTAAAATCTTCCACTTATATTGACCTAGCCTAAAATAACGAAATATTATATGTCCAGTATTTCTACCAAAAAAACGTACTTAGGCAACTTTTCTGTTCGGAAAAACAAGACTGGTTTATTGAATATTATCATTAATATTAAGCAGTAATTTATTACCAGGGGGGATAGAGACAGGGCCTGGGACCGAGAACCATGCTCTCACAACTTGCAAAGCGATCAATTTCGTTTTGGTCAGCGGTGTTTTCTTAAGGCTTCTTTTCGCGCGCAAAATTCCTTAAAAAATTAATTAACGTTTTTATAAACTATTTCGAGATTATTCCAACACGTTCAATTTGTCCAATGTGGCCGAACTTTCCAGGAGCTGAATTCGTGAGTT
The DNA here is from genome assembly GCA_029204205.1 of Desmophyllum pertusum. Taxonomy (NCBI): domain Eukaryota; kingdom Metazoa; phylum Cnidaria; class Anthozoa; order Scleractinia; family Caryophylliidae; genus Desmophyllum; species Desmophyllum pertusum. The sequence continues at coordinate 3,154,615 of MU826826.1, forward strand.
CAAGTCCAGGACAGAAAAAGGAAAATTAACCTTCGCGTGTTGACGTTCTCCGTGAATTTAGACATTTGATTTTCTTGTTTTGCATACGAAGGCAAAGAAATGTAAATTCAAAACGCACGTGCGTTTTTTTTTGCATGGGACGGCAAAGAAATAGCAAAACACACGTGCAGAATATTGTATTACTAATTAAACCTATTGTTTTGTGACATTCTTGTTGTCGTCGCGGGCGTGGTTGCGTCTTTTAGGCCCAGTTCAGACGTCGTACTTCACATGAGCCGAATCGAATTCGATGAATTAAGTTCATGTGAGGTACGGTGTCTGAATCAATTCGGAACGGCTGAATCAATTCGGATCGGCTCAGCCGTTCTTCCCGCCTGGCTCAGCCGGGAATAACGGCTGTGGACCGGCTTTGATTCAGACGCCGAACTTCACATGAGCCGAAACAAATGCATGAATTATTTTAAAGTATTTTTCAATATAACAGCAATTTTCCCCTATTAACGGTCTAAATTAGTTTGGGTCGGCCTAAATACGAATTCGATTTTCGGCTCATGTGAAGTACGGCGTCTGAACTGGGCCTAAATTAGAAACGAAAAAGTTGAGGAAGAAGTTTATCTGGTTTAAAGGATCACAAAGTGAAAAATACAAGGAATCATTCATACATCAGTACGCACTTCCATCGCCTCATCGGCCGCCATGTTTTTCTTTTATAGCTTTCCTTCTAGCTTTACACAACTTCTACGCACGTGCAGATTATGAATCCGCTGGCTAAAGTTGTGATGATTGCTTTGCAAGTTGTGAGAGCATGGTTTGGATTTGATTTAAGAGGATGTATGGGAAGCAGCTACCCCCCCCCCCCCCCCCCCCCCCCCCCCCTGTTTATTACGTTTCGGCAGTTTTTGCTACATTCAAGGTCTTCCCGCCGTATTCACCAATAAAACGGATTGGGATTTTGTTTTATAGCTCCTGGAGTTCCAAAGCATTTCTTAGTTTCCCTTCCCCCTTCCTGAATCATCAGTTTATATTAGTTAAGCTGTACTTACGGCTAGGTTTCTGCGAAGTAATATATGTTCAGCTTAGAACCAGTACTTAATAGAGGATAAAAGGGTTGCAACTTGTGCATGAGTAATTTATGTGAAAACTTTCAGAGGACTAACTTTAAAGTGGGCCGTTGTTTAGTCTATCTCGACAGTCTTCTTCACTACCCTAAAGTTGTTTTTCGTGAAATATTTATCTTGACTTTTGAAAAGGCGTCGAATTAACAAAAATGATAGCAAACAGATCCTATTTATTGGCTCGTTGCTTGCGTTTTTGAGTCGCGCTTTTATCAGATGAAATATTTAACCGATTTTTTTGATTTTTGGCATCGTAAGTTAAAAATGTTTGAATGTTTAGAAAATATTATTTATTTTTTTGTGGAGGTAAGTTTAACACGTTGAAGTTATATTAGGGTAAAAACTATACAATTTCTGGCTGAATCTTTGATTTGTGTGTTGTCATCTTTGTTTTTCAGTGACACAGCCACTGAAAACTCACAACTCTCACGATTTTCTACTTCAGTTTGCATCAATAAATTGCAGTTACTAGACTTAAGGTTTATTTTGACTCAGTAATACAAGTTAGTAAAGATTTAAGCTATTTGAGTTACATATAAGCTTCAAAAGTCAGAAAACCATATCAAATTTAAAAATCGACGTCCAAACCCTAGATCAGCTCTGATCAGGCACGACTAAAACTACTTCACTGTTAGTAGGGTAAAAAGCAATTTTCGCACGATGTTCAAGAAAACAAACAAGGGAACAAAAGTTTAAGTTTTGGGTGATTGTATGTTGACTTTGTATTTTCAATTTCAAAAGGGGTTCAATTTATCCTCGGTTACTGCATAAACACACAGAAAGAGAACAAAGTCGTTAAGTATAGTTTAAAAAACGAGCAGCAGAGTTGTATCAGGTATAAAGACACGAGGCGACATGAGTTTTTTGAAATAAAAATAAATTAGCCAAAACAGAACCGTTTTCATTTGAAATTACACGTTAAATTTGCAGACGTAAAAAGGCTAAAATATTCTCAAAAGTGACTTTTTATTTAAGTTATACATTAAAAACAATATTGCCATAGCCTAAAATAATGAAATTTTATATGTCCAGTATTTCTACCAAAAAAACTTAGGGCCTCCACAGACTGGGCCAATTGTTATCGATAACTATTTAGTTGTCGATCATAAAAGGTTGTCGATAACAAAAAAGCCAGTGTGTGAAGCTAGTTATCGATAACTAAGGGCCTTAGTTATCGATAACTAGCTTCACACACCTGGCTTTTTTTGTTATCGAAAACTTTTTATGATCGACAGTTGTCGACAACAATCTCTCTAGTCTGTGGAGGCCCTTAGACAACTTTTCTGTTCGGAAAAACAACAGGTTTATTTAATATTGTCATTAATATTAAGCATTCCTTTATTACGGTTCGGAAGTTTTTGCTATATTCAGGTCCTCCCGCCGTATTCACCAATAAAACTGACTGGGATTTTGTTTTATAGCTTAGCTCAAGCTTGACTCCTGAAGTTCCAAAGAATTTATTAGTTCCCCCTTCCTGAATCATCAGTTTAGTTAAGCTGTACTTACGGCTAGGTTTCTGCGATGTAATATATGTTCAGCTTAAAGCCTGGTTTCCATATGATCGCAACGATCGCAACGATCGCAAGAGTGGTCAACGATCGCAACGATCGCAAGAGTGGTTTCCATATGATCGTAACAATTGCAACGATCGCAACGATCGCTGCGATCATTGCGACTGCGATCGTTGCGATCATATGGAAACCGGCAGGCTTTAGAACGCAGTACTTAATGAAGGATAAAAGGGTTGCAACTTTTGGATCATGTTTAATTGAGGTGAATAAAACTTTCAGAGGGTGAACTTTAAATTAAGGTCATTTCTTAGTATTGCACTGCGCATCCTTTCTGCGCATAATATCGCGCGTAATTAGCGCGCGCACATTAAAAACATGGCGGCTTTTTCATTGTGGCTATGCTCGCCAGAGAGGTAAATGATTGTTTTCTCGTAAACGAGCGTGGTGACCTATCATTTTTTTCCGCATATTTAAGTCTAGTGATCATCTTCTTTCTATACAAGGAGTATAGACCAATTCTCAGTGCAGGAAAATTAATAATCACTGAAAATGTGAAAAAAATACGTGTTTTTGGTTGATTTTGTAAGGAATTATGAGGTATTTTTAGTCGATTATATCTCTTTCGCGGGGCTGGTGACCTATTCTTTTTATTCTATATTTTGAAACATTACATCACAATGTTCAACTAGGGAAAGTTTCAGAAACTTCCCAGTGTAACTTCTATTTCGATGGAATATGGGTTGTTGTTCATTTCGACAGGGTTCTTCGTTGCCTTAAAGTTGTTTTTCTTGAAATATTTATGTTGACTTTTGAAAAGACGTCGAATAAAGACAAAGAGTAGCAAATTAAAACTTTGACCAGCTGTGAAACATCTTTAAACGAAACTTTTGTTTTTCTAGATGCCACTGACAATACAAAACTGGCTAGGTTTTGTTCTCAGCTAGCTGAGAGTACATCATCACGATGACAAATAAATACTTGTTGTTTTTGCGTGGTGAAGCGTCACTCACATAACTCAAGCATCACTTAATTATAGCCCAGTATGACCTGTACATGTTCTTACATCTTGAGTAAGACATTTCGTCTTAGAACATGTACACACCCCTCTGCGTACCTCTCGAATCATTTAATTTGTTGCAATAGAAAATATAATAGGATTTAATTGCTAACTCTAAATTTCTTCTTCCTTGTTTTTTTTTTTCGAGGATGGACCGAAGTTATATGATTTCTTGGTGATGAACAAAACATAAGAAAATTTTTTTTTTACACAAATATTAACTTTAGAATAGGTGTCAAATTAAAGAACGCAGGAGAGGCAAATTAAAAATTTGAGCAGCTTCGAAACTAAGCTTCTAAAGTCAATAGAAATTAAAAATTTAACCCTGCTAATGGCTTTGTTAAATCTTAGCTAGCTGAGAGAGTAAATATTTTTCGTTTATCCGGTTAATAACGACAAACATAAAACTCTAATAGCAAAGCTTATGTAAAGGTTTCGGCGCGTATTTAATGTGCTTCGAAGTTTGCCAAATCGCTACCTCTCGACGGCCATGATATTAAAAAGAAATGCATAGTTTTAGATTTTCCACCTTTGTATATCCTCCTCGAGTCATTAGTTGCAAGGATCCAATAAATCTAAAAGTTATTGAAAATAAAGTAATGATTTGCTATGCTCTAATTTGATTCGTTCTTCCAGGCCAGAAAAAAGAAAAGACGTGAAATCTCAGGCATGCTTTTGTAACAAATGTTACACTGAAGTAATGTTTACCTCCTCCTCCGTTTCAAACATGTTATGGTTGAGGAGAAGGCAAGGCAATCTGAAGTTTAACACGTTGAGTTAGGGTAAAAAATATGCACAGTTTCTGACCCATTCTTTGATCTATTTGTTGTCATCTTAGAATTCGACACTGATCATCTCATTAAAAACTTACGACAGTTACGATTTTTTAATTGGCATAAATAAATTGCAATTACGAAAGATTTACTTTGACTCAGTAGTATAAGTTAAAGTAAAGTTTTAAAACTGGAATGATAAACCTCAAAAGTCAGAAAACCAGGCTTTCGACGTGGATTTTTAATTTGACATATCTCAGGCTCGACTAAAACTCCTCGTGGTTAGTTAGGTGCTCAAATAAGCCATGATAATAATTACACAAGGTATCAAAGAACATGATTTTCGCAAGATGATCATGCAAGAAAACAAACAGGAGGACAAAAGTTTAAGTTTTGGGCGATTACATGTTGACTTTGTATTTTCAATTTCAAAAGGGTTCAATTTATCCTCGGTTACTGCAAAAAAGTGCACAAAGCGAACAAAGTCGTTAAAAGCTGTTTAAACACACTTAACCTAAGTGCTTTTGTCCAAGCGGACACACGAGGCCGGGCCTGCGCAACAAGGTCCCCCATTCTCTATATAAACAAGCGTGAGTTTCCTTTTGCACATCGTGTTCCCAGAGCACAGATTAGACGCGTCAACATGAAGTCAATGATTACTTTTCTCTTCTTCGCGGCAGTGGCCGTATATGCTCGGGCGGAGATGGAATATCATCCCAAGCCATCTTGCATTATCTCGAGATGGAAGATCGTGAGATGGCGAGGAAGGTTCGCAGTCACGTCAACTTAAACGACTTCAAACCCAGCTTCCGACCAAGTAATCGACCTGTTCTACCAAGCGGTATTCCACCGAAAGTCGTAAGTACTCATGCATTTGAATGTAATATAGGCTTTTGAAATATCGGTTTTTCTATACGTTCACTTAACTAGAACATGCATTTGTCAGTCTGTTTGTCATTGACAGAAAAAAAATTTGTCCCAAAAAGATATTTTGTATGTTGTAACACCGTCAAATAAGGTTCGGTTTGAAATGGTATAAATATCATAAAAGACAACGAATGTGTTGAAAGCTCAGGTTTTGATTATGTCAGGCGGAGAGAAATCAGGCCTAGGCAACGTGCTGTGAAACCAGAGCCTGGGGATACTCTAGGGTTGAAGTATTCTTAAGACAACCCCGTCTTTATATATATTTGTGAAATTTACTATTTGTGTAATTCTTTCAATAGAAATTGTGTATAGTTGCTGCAATTATCTGCCACAAGAAAGCTGGAGAAGATGCTTGTGAGCATTTGGAGTGCATCAAGAAAGCTGGCATCTGTCTTCACGCAGCAGGCGTCAAACTACCTCCATTCATAGTATGTCATGTGCTTCTCTCAGCAACATTTGATGCATACTTATAGATCCTGTTTAGTACAAAAGCTATTGTATTTTTGCTTTGGTTCCGAGTTTCTTTTTTAGTTTTTTTAACTTTAATTTGCCGGGATTCAATTTTACATGGTGGGTAAGCTCACGTGTCGTTGTTAGCTATTTCATTGGCCGCTGTTCCTTTAGAACAAGCCGCGAAGCCGCGCCGGTTTTCAGATTATAATGCAAAGTAGCGATGACTTAGATCAAGAGTTGTGAAAAAATATAATATTATCCATTTAAAAACGGAAAACGAAACAAATGGTTGAAATCTCGCGAGTTTAGAGTTGTTTGCCGCTCACGAAACAACACACATTCGTGACTTATTTTTTTGTTTCAATACCAAAATCATTATTTCTTGTTTACATGTGTGGTCATTGAAATTATATAATCAAGTATATATAATGTAAAAGCATGAATCTTCTAACCTGTTATTTGTTGTTGCCTCATATTAGAAACCATGCCTGCCGATTATTCCATGTTGCTTGTTGGGCAGCGAATCATGCGAGGAGAAGCTGTGTTGTTTCGTGAGGTTTGGAGAATGCTTGAAAAAGCTTGGAGACAAAAAAGACGCGGAGTAACTAACTCGACCCTGCCGACCCGGAAAGACGAAATAAAGCCTGCAAGTTAAAGTAGTTTTATATCGATATCAAGTTGTCATGAGTGAACAAATGTATCATTAAAAGAGCCTGATTGTTATAAACTTGCTTTGTTTTGATTTCCTTGCATTTTTTTCACGTAAAAAGATAATAATTCTCCAAGCGGTCACATTTGGAATAAGACTTCTTCAACCCCATTCTGCTTTGGGGGGGGGGGGGGGGGGGGGGGGGGGGGGAGAGGGGGGATTACAGAAAGTGTTCGCGAAGATTTCAAACCGTTATTAAAGAGCGTTCAAGCAATTATAGCCGAACTTTGTCAATTTTCCTAAAAATTATCTGTGAACATTTTGGTGTGACCATTATTTAATCACGTGACTTGACGTTTCCATATAAACCAATTTTTGACAGGTCATTTTAGCCAAATTAGGTGTTTTTTCAGCTAAATTGTCGGTTATGTGATTTTTGCATTAAAATCTTCACAGTTTCTGCATCCTTATATGAAATCAAATTTGGCCGGATTTTCTGACATTAATTTCTGAAAAATTTTGAAATCCAAGATGGCGAATTTTTTTTGAAATATATGACGCCATTTTAGCGTGATATGACGTCATAATTGAACGTGCCTGTCACTAAAATAAACCATATAAGTTTCATCTCTATAGCTTTTGATCCCACTTTCTGCCCCTCACGCTAACGAGCGAAAAGTAGGGGTAAGGCGGTTGTAAACTGTTGTAGCAAGGTAATGCGCATGTCATATTGCAACGTGCACGGTTATCTTTAGACCTAAGAAATAAAAAAATATAGTAGCCAAGAGAGATAATCTAAGAGAAGGATCCCTAAAACCACTAATACGCGAACTATCTGAAACGTACACAATCCATACGCTTCGGTTAACCAGACTAAATTATCGAGCTCACTTCTTGAAACTTTGCAAGGGCTATGGGCCTTTTAGCATTGTTCCACTTACAAATTCTCGAACTTTTCCAAATCGAATTCTTCATCAAGCTTTGCTGGAACCTTCTTGCTTACGGGTGGATGAGAATCTGAATTAGGACTTTTTAATTACTTCTCCTTTATTACAAAACCAAGGAGGAAATAAACCCTAAAGCTAAAGCATACCTGCATAGATAGAGTGGTTTTCAATTGAATGTCGAAAGCGAATCTGGAACTGCTTTCGTTTTGCTTTACTACGCTCTGTGATTGGTTTAAAAAAACTCGTGCCATTTACTCAACCAATCAGCGGCAAAACCAAAACCAATCGCGATTTGGTCACACGCGTTTTCTTGCGGTTGAAATATCCAAGTGGATTTATAAAAACATGGTCGCATAAAATCGCACCATTTTGACCATTTTGACGTAAACGATATAATAAGATCAGGTATGCCAGTTCTTTTTTCTCCTCCCCTCTCTTCTTTCTCCTTTTCGCTCTTCTTTGGTGTGGTTTCAAGTCTTATTGGAGTGATAAAACTGGGGTTTTGGCGTAGTTGCAGAAAAAATGCTGAACTTTTCTTGAGCCACGTTCTTATATATTTAGTTATAATTTATATTGCCCGAGAATGTCGTCAATGCTCAAGAAAAGCCCAGTTCTGCCAAGAAATGGACGTTTTAGACTTTTCTAGGCCATTTAGCCATATCTTATTGAAATAATATTGGCCGAGAAAAGATACGTGGTACTGGAAATCCTTCGATCACAAACATGGCACGACACCAGAGGTCTATAACTAGAGGTTTCCATCTAGCATTGCGCGCGGCCCATCAGTTAGGCTATTTTTAGACATTTTTCGCGCGAAACCAGCAGCCAATCACGCACCATGCCTGACAAAAATGGTCAGTGAACGCGCCAGCTCGACAATTTTTGTTCAAGACGGTTTGTTCGTCGATTGAAACGCTGGCTAAAATTATTAAGTAAAAAACCTTGGCCCTTCTAAATCAAACAAATGTTAATTCTACTAAATAATGCACGAAGTTTGAAACGAAATATTTAATGGGAAATGCCTGTAAAATGTACAACTAATGCGACTGAAAGAGCACTAAAGGCAGCCTGAAATTAATTTACGGGAAGACCGCGGACACAATTAATTCGTCCAAAGAATGAAAACCTGTTTACAACACAAGTTTAAGCTTAGTCTATTCAGTATTGTTACCTTGTATTTCGAAGAGGCTTGTCAATTCCAGCTGAATTAAGGTTTTAAAATCAGCACAATAAATATCCATGGTCAGATATATAAAGCTTATAAGCTTACGGCAGTTCGTCAAGCGTTCGTGACAGTCAATCATTCAAAGATCACTTCACAGTGAAATTCTCTTCGAAGACCACTCTCTTTCTTTCCATCCATGCAGATATTGAGGGTTTCCTTTGTACTTTTACTTCAATGAACTTGATTTTAAGCTCAGACGTTCGTTAATTCTGTAGTCGCGCAAGTTTTGCCCGCCGTATACATGTAAACAAGTGAAACCTTCGGCTGCGTATAGCTGTCCGTTCAACTTGTAAAATGAATATAATGTTCAGTTCCACAATTATTTCGAATCTTCCCATGTTAAGCTAAACCATCTGCACAATTTACCAGAATATACGAAACTTTGGAGAGATTGAGCGAATATTAATCCGCGGAGAAAACTTTGTCTTGCTTTCTTTTCATTCAACTTGCCGGACACCGCGCCAGAAGTTTTGCCGCCGAATTCATACAAATCATGCTTCATTTAGACTGAACTGAAAAATCACTCAGTCGATTTATAGTTTTACAAAAAGTATACCGAAGTTTGACCTAAATTTAGTGAAGTATTTAAACAATTATTACATTCTGCTGTGACGCTTTTCGCTTTTCCTTGGCGGCAAAGTTTCTGCCTTTGAGTAGCGCTCGCATATCATTAAAAATGGTTCAACGTGATTGGCTGCTGGTTTCGCGCGAAAAAGTCTAAAAATAGCCTAACTGCGAATCTGATGGGTCAAGACCCAATACCAGAGATGGAAACCTCTAGTTATAGACCTCTGACGATACTAACTAATGTTGACAATTAAGAAATGCGTAAATTTAGGGTGGACCATTTAACTTCTGAGAGGGGGGAGGGGGGGGGGGATTTGGTATAGGCGCGAATTTTTTTTCAAACCCTTATGATGCGCAAGAAATCTTTATTCTCGGGGCGTGTGTATGCATGATATTTTTTTCTGAAGTTGCATGTGTCAGCCCATCAGGTAGTGTCTTGCAGGAAAAATGTTTTCGGTAGTGGTCGTGTGCACGAATTTTTTTTTGGTACAAGTGTGCTTGCAGGATATCTCAGTTTTTTCAAAATCACGCACCCCCTCCTCAGAAGTTAAATGGTCCGTCCCTTAGCATCTTACTCTGATTTTGTAAATATGTGAAGCAAGGAAGAGGCAATGGGTGGTAGTGTGAACCGCAAGCCACAAAATTCGTCATTTTATTTATTTAACAATATGCGCAATACCAGCCAGGTCAGAGAGTCAGTTTTAAAATTGATGACATATGCGTACATAGCGTTGGACTGATAATTTCAATGCTGAATATATCGTATTGAATTCAACAGAAATGTCGGAAATCTTGTGTTCATATATCAGACTAAACCTGTATTGAGCACGAAAAATGTTTCCTTCATTCCTTCATTCCTCTATTTCATTTCATTCCTCATATCATAGAGGCAATGCGCAATGGAATTTGCAGTTTGAGTGAGTTGTTTAAAAATGCTAACTTGGTTATCCAATATTAATGATGGAAATAGCGAAGAAACTTCTCTTCCAATTTGATGAGACTTTTTGACAGATTTTATTTTTTTTAGCGATGTAGTTGTACTTTTTCCGGGGGGAGGGGTACTTCCTAGTTCCTATTAGAAGGCTACTAGGGATGTGCCGCTGGATAGGGTCGCATTTTCACGACTGGATTGACCATAATGGGGGTGACTAGAATGAGGTCACATTTTCAAAACTTGAAAATAATGTAACTGCATTTAATAATAAAATAAACACACAACCGGAACGAACAGAATGTACCGTATTTAATAGAATATGACGACTCAAAAACATTCAAACACACGTTCATTATCGTTCGTCTTGATTCGATTCCGTTGCCACTTATCTTTTGATTTTCTACCACGCCTTAACGCTAATTTATGACGAACCCCTATTAAGCGGCCACACTCGGGGAAGTGGCCGCTTAATAGGGCTTCGACTGTACCACTAACATTAAAAGAAATATATGGCAATCGGTAATGAGAATTAATATTTCGATCTTGTGACAGAGAGGAAGTGCCTATATTGCTGCCGGCGGAGGAGGCTGGGTTCAATCGAGATTTTTCTGTTTGTCGGGCAGCGTTCTTGCGATCAGGAGAAATGAAGGCGGAAAACGATATTTCTGCTTCGATTGACATGTCAAATATAAGATTATTCACTTGTAGAAGTATTGATCAGGGAACACATAGAGGAACAGTGGGGACAGAGAAACAGTGGGGACAGAGGAACAGTGGGGACAGAGGAACAGTGGGGACAGAGGAACAGTGGGCAGTGTGGACAGAGGAACAGTGGGCACAGATGAACAGTGGGGACAGAGGAACAGTGGGGGCAGTGGGCACAGAGGAACAGTGGGCACAGATGAACAGTGGGGACAGAGGAACAGTGGGCACAGAGGAACAGTGGGCACAGAGGAACAGTGGGGACAGAGGAACAGTGGGCACAGAGGAACAGTGGGGACAGAGGAACAGTGGGCACAGAGGAACAGTGGGCACAGAGGAACAGTGGGCACAGATGAACAGTGGGGACAGAGGAACAGTGGGCACAGAGGAACAGTGGGCACAGATGAACAGTGGGGACAGAGGAACAGTGGGCACAGAGGAACAGTGGGGACAGAGGAACAGTGGGCACAGAGGAACAGTGGGGACAGAGGAACAGTGGGCACAGAGGAACAGTGGGGACAGAGGAACAGTGGGCACAGAGGAACAGTGGGCACAGAGGAACAGTGGGCACAGATGAACAGTGGGGACAGAGGAACAGTGGGCACAGAGGAACAGTGGGCACAGATGAACAGTGGGGACAGAGGAACAGTGGGCACAGAGGAACAGTGGGGACAGAGGAACAGTAGGGACAGAGGAACAGTGGGCACAGATGAACAGTGGGGACAGAGGAACAGTGGGCACAGAGGAACAGTGGGGACAGAGGAACAGTAGGGACAGAGGAACAGTGGGCACAGATGAACAGTGGGGACAGAGGAACAGTGGGCACAGAGGAACAGTGGGCACAGAGGAACAGTGGGCACAGAGGAACAGTGGGGACAGAGGAACAGTGGGCACAGAGGAACAGTGGGGACAGAGGAACAGTGGGCACAGAGGAACAGTGGGACAGGAACAGTGGGGACAGAGGAACAGTGGGCACAGATGAACAGTGGCCAAGAAGTGCAATAAAATTATTACATTTTTTTTATTGTAAAACAAAATAAAAACTAAACAATACTATTGTTATTTTACTAGGCTAAGCCTGAATTTCAGCTGTCTCCTCTGTCACTTACTCTCTCTCAGGAGTATTATTTTACAGTAAAAGGAATTTTTGATCCTTCAAATATGAATTATTGTACATGTAAGCTCAGGACTGGAGGGGGGGGGGGGGGGGGGGGGGGCATTTGGCGATCCTGTAGGCTTAAGAGGATAACACCAAAATTATCACTTACTAGCTACCAGGTATAAAAGTCCATTATTTTAAAAAAATATATTTTTTTGGCTGTAACCCAAAATAACTAACTGTACAAATAAAGAAAACAGAGTTTGTACATGTATATCTGTCTTGATTCAACAAAACGTGGCCGAGAGACTGCAAAAACCTACCAGACAGTTTATGTCCCCCTGCCTCCCCCCGATATGACAGACCCAAGCAGACCTGCGCGAGGTCCGCACCATGCTGGAGGCCAAGCTAACCCAACAATGGCCCAAGGCAGCTCAGCTAAGCAGCAAAAAAAAAACACGCAAGAAAAGCAACACAATGCTCTAAAGAGCTACAATGTACATGTAAAGGGTCACTTGAAATTCAGCAAAAGTGGACCCTTACACCTCCCCTAGCCAGACAGCAATTCAACCCATTACCCTGTACTCCTTGGGGCTGTTAGGTTATGGCCTGGACTACCTGGCACAGGTGTCCTTGATGGAACTGCCCCCTTAAGATTCCCGATCGCCACTGGTCGGTGGAAGGGGTTTGATTGAAGGGGCCCTTCAATCCTGGGTCAGAAAAACCGACTCTGGACCATGCCCAAGCCAGGAAGCAATTCAACTACTGACCCTGGACTACCTGGGGCAGTTAGGTCATGGCCTGGACTACCTGTCACAGATGTCCAAAACAGTCTCCCCCCTCGGCTGAAATTTTCCTCCCACCATGCGCTTCAAGTGGTCTTGGTCTTAGGAGACACATTAATTTTTGCAAAATCAAGACAGATATACATGTACTGTAATATTCAATGGCAAGTCTCTGTAACTTTTAAGGCCCGTTTACACATGCGATTTTTGATGCGATTTGTTGCGGCGATTTAGTGGTGATTTATCGTGCATTCCAAATCGCCCGTGTAAACCAGCTGCGATTTCATGGCGATTTGAATGCGATTTGTCGCTGCTGTTTCGAACTTGCTCGAATTTTGATGCGATTTAGTGACTAAGCGATACATCTCCTACAACTCACCATACAAATCGCCATAAAAATCACCGTGAAATCACAGGTAGTTTACACTTGCGCGATAAATCGCATCAAAAATCGCATGTGTAAACGGGCCTTTAGGGGTCTGCCATGCAAGAACTACATTACTTCATTACGCTAGAATATCTCATTACAGGTCTTGAAAACCCTAACACCCCAAAACTTGAAAACAATGTAACTGCATTTAATAATAAAATAAACTATTAATTACCCATTATTATATGGCAAACTGGTCCATGATGGAAAGGAGCATTCTGATTGGTTCCCTGGGCTGTCAGAATTGTGCAATATGGGCCGCTAAGATGGGCCGCTCGCGAATTAATTTCGCCAAATTCCTTTTATGAAACATTGAACAGAAGAAGTTTTCTATTAAATAGAAACATTATTCCTTCATGTCTGGTGGACAATTTTGATTTAACTTTGACAAAAGTGGCCTGAAAAATGCAAGTATATGCTTAACTTTGGCACATGCGTTTGCCGAGAATGGATACATTAATGCAGCAACAAAATTTTCCAAAAGCCATTATAATAAAAACTTTATTGAACTACACTGTAGCTTGTTTGGTCTGTATTGGGGAATATTGGTCTCGTTCCTTTTTTTGCAAGTTTATGTACCTCACCTTCGGCTGGGCCTGTAAGTTGCAAAAAAAGAACTTGACCAATATTTCCCCAATACAGACCTCACACTAGTTCAATAACATCTATAAATTATATCCTATGCAATGAGTAATAATATAATTTTTAAAACTAAAATACTGTCAATAAAAGTTTTTGTGGAGTCTGTCATTATGCATAATTATCTAATAAGCAGCTCATGGCAGGCAATATGTTATAAAGATCCAGAGCCTGTTGGAACTCACATACCCGGGGGCAGGGGACTCCCAGATAAAAGTGATGGGGTGATTAACATACATACATGTATACAGTGTACATGTAAATTTTGAAAGAAACCCCTGAAAGGTACCAAAATCTTATTTTGTGGGTGTGGCTTCAATTAATTTTCACCCCAATCTCGTACCCAGAGTCAACGGTCTCCTCAGTCAGCGTTAGTCATCGCCAGGTTAGACTCTGGGGGAATGGAATAAATATCAAATTTTTTTATTGGCTGTTCGTGTAACAAGAATGGCAGCGGAAGTGACCATTATCCTAGATTTCTGGGATGAACAATTCATTCCCCCAGAGTTCCACCTGGCGACGACCAACCGCTGACCGAGGAGACCGTGGACTCTGGGTATGAGACTGTTTTCACCCCCAAAAGGTATCGATAATTCCAAAACAAGTTAGTTTCTGTCATATTTTGTAATGGTGGTCATTTTAGAATTTAATACCCTAAGCAGAACCAAGTCATGAATATTAACCTCTAAAGGGCACAATGATCACCCCTCCACTTTTTTATGGGAGTTCCTCCCACCCCCCCCCACCCCCCCCCCCCCCTCCCCCCCTCGCCAATCGTGTTTTGAGCTTTTGAACATTATCCATGATATTCAATTTGCTTTGCTCCGAGGCTTTCTCGACTCCTTCAATGTTGTGCGCATCATGGAGTTCATCAACACACAGTTTACAAATACAAACTTTGCAGTCGTGGCAATAAAACTCGACTGATTGTTTATTGTGATTTTTCTGTTCACACATAACGCCCCCCCCCCCCCATTCCCTGGGACTCACATGACTTACATGTGGTACAATTTTGCTACAGCTCAAGGCAGGATCAATGTTTGAACTGAACTTTATGTTCACATCATAAACTTTTTTGATTTTAAAAGACTTGAGTCCTGGCCAAAATGAGACACAAGTTTTGAAATATAAACTTGCATAAACTTGCATTGGTCTACTTGTGTGCCAATCTCGTACCCAGAGTCCATGGTCTCCTCGGTCAGCGGGTCGTCACCAGGTTAGACTCTGGGGAAATGGAATGCATATCGAATTTTTTGATTGGCTGTCTCATGTAACAAACAATGACTGTTATCCCAGATTTCTGAATTCCATTCCCCCAGAGTCTAACCTGGCGACGACTACCGCTGACTGAGGAGACCGTTGACTCTGGGCATGAGATTGCTTGTGTGCAAATTTGATCTTGTTCAAAGTGAATGCAAGTTGTTGAAAGTCCATGCAAGTAGACAGTTGACCGTGAGTAGTAATAAGTACATTGTAGCAAACAGAGTCACAAGTAGAAACAAGTTTAAAACTTGCATCTACTTACGACTCCATTTCACCAGGGCTTAAGTAGCCTCCTACGCAGACGCTCTTTGGGCTCGGCACGCAATGTTGTGACGAGCCCAAAGAATGTCTGCGTAGGAGGCTAGGACTTAAGAGGACTCAAGATGAAATAACCTGTACTCTCCAAGGACTACCAGCTAGTGGTTCACCATTAACTTCAACTACTACACTGTGCTGGCCAGTAACTTGTGGGGTGTAGGTCACCTTGTATCTTCCATCCTTACTGTCTTCAATCTCTTTTTGTAACTCCTCCCCTGTAGAACTATAAATATTGACCGTCACTTGATCATCTGCACAATAAAATCCTTCTCCTTCTTGATCTCTTGTGACGACTGTGAAGCACATCGGCTTGCCTACTTCAACTTCCATTGGGAAATTGCCATCAAGGAAAGATTTCGAAGGGTCAGTGAATCGAACAATAATTTGACCCAAGCCACACTTTTAATTATGTCAGCAAATTCCTTATTTGGCACATAATTAACATGAGGTGGATTAAAACTGTCATCATCATCATCATCATCATCAACATCCAAAGCTTGTTCAAATTGCTTAAAAATGGTATAGTGTTCTTCCAGACCCGGAAGTGACAAATTACTTAAAACGTTTTCTCCATAAGCTAGAAAATCTTTTAACATGGTTAAACGTGATGCATTTCTTTCTTGCTGTGCTACAAATGCACTTTGCTGCTCATTTCCAAGGTTATCTAATTTGGCCAGGACTTCCTGTTCATGTAACTTCAATTTCAAGATGGCTTCCTCCACATTCTTGTGAATTTCATCTTCAATAGCTGACATATTCTGTTCCCTTTTAACAGCACCCTTTTGTAGTTTCTCCACCTCTTCTTCGCATTCAGCCAATCGTGTTTTGAGCTTTTGAACATTATCCATGATATTCAATTTGCTTTGCTCCGAGGCTTTCTCGACTCCTTCAATGTTGTGCGCATCATGGAGTTCATCAACACACAGTTTACAAATACAAACTTTGCAGTCGTGGCAATAAAACTCGACTGATTGTTTATTGTGATTTTTCTGTTCACACATAACGGGCCTGCGGATAATTCTATCAAAATCCTGTTCTTTTAAGTCACGGATCAAGACAGTATGATGAGAATGAGTTAACGAGTCCCACTTGTGATATTCTTCACAGGCTCTGCAGATAAAATGCTCGCACTCAAAACAATAACTCTGCAATGTTTTGCTCTCGTTACAATTCCAACAGATCTGCGTTTTAGAATTGGAAACTCCAATAGACACAATTTCCGCCAGTCTGTTAAGATAAAAAGAAGTACGATGATCGTCAAATCGACCTCCTCTGGGAATCTTCACGGACGAATGGCAAACTATGCAGTTGATCTCTGATTTTCCTTCTTTTTCTGCCTCCATCGCTCGTTTGTTGAGACATTTCAGACAAAAAGAATGGTGACAACGTAAAACTTTTGGTTCTTCTACTGTTCTGAAACACAGCAGGCACTCGGCTTCCTTTCGTAACCTCTCGAAAAGGGCAGATGTATCTGTGCCTTCAGCTTGAGCCGTCGCCATTTTTTCTGAACGAGATTGCAACCTCGTACCCAGGGTCTTTTCTCTTCCACCCGCGAAAAGGGCCCTGGGAACGAGGTCCTGAAATGGTCGTGACGGATCGTGACGACGGTCGTGACGAGTCGTGACAAGAATCAGATCAGACTGTTTATTATAGGCAAGAGAATATGAGGGGTATTCTCTTGTTATAGGCCAACTGGGGTGCTAAAGTAGGCTGATCTTATTTTGACCTATCCATTTAAGGCATAGCCGTCCTGAAATATTGGCACGGAGGACACGACAGGGCTGAATAACGTCTGCGCGATAACGTATTTTCTAGATTAAACTCCCGCGGCGTTTATTTAAAACTCGGCCTTTTAGACCCGATGTTTATTTGAACATACGTTGTTGGGACCTGGTTGGGACACTTGAGATTAGGTGAGGTGTACCCCTTCCCCCCTCAACAAAGTTGGAAACTGTTGCGTTTTTTCGAACTAAAAGGGAACAATAAAGACATTTCAACATTGCAAAAAGGGGGGAAGGGGAAAAACTTGTTAGTGTCCCAACATTAATGGCTGAGATTGTAGCCTCCTCGCTGACTTTCTTTTGGCTCGTCACGCAATCGAGGCTAATTTGAACCCGGCGTTTATTAAACATGGGTACACGTGTATTTTTCATCATTTTTCGACAGCCTCGTTTTTTGCTGATTTTAAATAAAGTTTATTGAATTAAAGTAAAAAATTTAACAAACAAAAACGTCCAATAAACAATACCAAAATGTCACCAACTTCGTCTCTAGTCAAAAACTTTGATACAAACAAGTCATTGCGAATGCCAGCTGTACTTAGTGGTTTGCCGAGCCTCAAATAAATGCCGGGACCTCGATCGATTAAACGCCGATTTCCTCCTGATTTACACAAACTTTTCCTTCGATTTACTCGCGTAAAATGATTTGTATAGCCAAGCTAAGGTAGTCGATAAACATGAACATTAGATAAATAAAAATAAATAAATGGGAATTTCGGTGGAAATCCACAGAATGGCTCTCCTCTTCCACTGTTTCCAGAATTGGAATAGACTTTTCTCCAAAATGGCTGCCGCAAATTCATATTAAGCTGAGCGGGAAATCAATACCAGCACTTGAAAGACCACCTCTTGTTTGGTAATCGTACAAAGTTTCGTTAGGTTAGGTTCTACCTGAGTGGAGAAAACGGAAGTTGAAAACTGGAAAATTTAGAGACGTTTGTATGACTTAATACCCCCAGTCATACAAACGTCTCGGCTAAATTTTCCAGTTTGCAACTTCCGTTTTCTCTACTCAGGTAGAACCTAACCCAATGAAACTTTGTACGATTACCAAACAAGAGGTGGTCTTTCAGGTGCTGCTATTGATTTTCCGCTCAGTTTCATTTTAATCATTTTGAATTTGCGGCGGCCATTTTGGAGAAAGGCAGTCTATTTAGAAATGTCCGTGGTGCCGTGTCTGCTCTCTAATTTAGAGCGCTGATCACGCCAGGTCCAGCTAACCTGGTGCTGGGATGTGTTGAGTACTGAATTCTATATTATTTCTTGTGTTTAGATGCATTCGTGTCATAAGTTCGATAAAATATTCGCGTCCGATCTGTATGGGATTTTCAATGTAAAGAACGTGAGGAAAAAAAGGAAAGGCAACGAAAAAGAGAGAAATTTTTAGCTATGAACAGCGTTCGAAACTGCATGCTTAATATTTCCAATTGTCATGTAAAAATGTTTCTTTATAAAAAGAACAGCTTGGTAGGGAAGTTAATAAAAATATGATAAATTTATTTTTCGATTCTTCCCCCAGGGCCATACAAAGAGAGAGAAAGAGAACGAGAAAAGATCAAAGGAATATAAAACAACACGTAAACATCTTGTTTTATTTTATCTAGAGCAGTTACAGTTCATTGGTTCCAAACCATTCCAGAAGTTATACCCACTGGTTGTAGTTTGTTTTTGCATGTAGAGTGGATTTTACAGTTTAATTAAGCTAACATAAAACAGTGCCGTCAGTTCATTAGACGAAGTTGAGCTGACAAGCTCGTAGCAGCTGTTTACTTTTTCCTTGAAATAATAATGCCAGTTCAGTAAAGGCAATGGTTTTTTTCTTTCAGTCTAATGGCGTCGGATTTTCCTTTCAATACAATGGGGTTTCTACAACTCATTATTGCAATTTTTCCTAATAACTTGAACAACTCTACCGCCAAGTCAGCAGTCCCGTGAGATGAATTAATGAGATCGTGTAAATGTTTATTACTTTGGTATAAATAAAACTCTAACAGCTTCTAACATCTGTGAGTGTATCAATGATCTCTAGCTGAGTGTGTATAAAATATTGCTTGTGTTGGTAAATGCGACTGCTACTACAACGGCAAAGACTAACTGAGATAATCACCATTCAGGTAAATAGCTTTGTTTCTGTTTTAATTCTCGTATTTAAACTAAAATCAGAAGTAGAGTCCGATTCTGCCACATAAATAGAAAGAAAAATTGAAAAGTGAAAGGATGTTGGTGCTCTTACATTAATTAGCAACTTACGTTTGAGTTATGTCCCAAAAATTAGATTTTCTGTAACAAATATTCTCTCTTGGATAATGAAATAATTTTTAATGGACTATTGTATTCACAATTGAGATAAAATACTGAATTTCAACAATAGTGGAAACGATAATAAAATGGTGATGAGTGAATGGGAGTGAGCCGTATTTTTATTAAATTATCAAGAATTTTAATTATATAAAATGTAGAGAACAAATTACAATGGAGAAAATATCTTGAAACCTGATCACGATTGACTTTAATGAACGATTGTAAAATATTTTGAAGTTTTCGTTTAAACTACCGGGCTAGCCAATTAATATAACCGACAATGCGTATGAAATAGTAGACAGCGCACTGTTCAATATATTTTTCATAAGAAAACCTACACCTTTTATTCGATGTTTTTTCTACTCTTTCATACGCATTGTCGGTTATATTAATTCTGTAGTATTTGATGGCTAGCCTGTTAAACGGAAACTTCAAAATATTTTACAATCGTTCATTAAAGTCAATCGCCACGTCGAAAACAGAAAATTCCAACTTCTTTATTTGATAGTTAGATTACGGAAATGCAAGGGAAAAAATACGTTCAAACAAAGATAAAATAACACGAAATTCCGATAATCGGAGCCCCCTAATATCAGACGCAAAAATCATTTCGATAATATGTCCCTCCCTGCCCGAATATAAACCCATGGGTTATATTTATCCGGTTTAGCTCCTAAAGAAAGATATATCTTATTATTGTATTATAAGCCCCCAATTGTAGAACTTGTTTTGTATTTTCTGTTGTTGCAGTATGCATATGCTCAGAGACTTGTGATGTTCATTTGACAACTGTATAACACTTGTGTTGTGTTTCATATCGCTATGTTTACAGTAATTTACCATGCAGTATTGTTTTACGCACCTAATTTTTTTCCAGGCGCAAAATACTTTCCAAACATTATTGAAATGCAAAATTCATTCCTACAATAAGCCTTCCAGATAATAGTCATAATAAGCTCTCCCGAAAATAAGGCCACCAAAAATCCTTTTGGACAAAATATAAGCCTAGGGCTTACATGTATTATAAACGGAATTTTACGGAGTACAAGCTGACCAACAGCTGGAGTTGCTTCTTCTTTTCTTCAACTAACATAGCTGATGGATTTGGACCTAGTTAACAGCGCTTTGCAAATTGATATCGCTTATTTCACAATATTGTAAAACTCTACCTATTGCGTAAACTTATTGGAACTGACGGTTCGGTCTGTCAATCATCGTTAATTCTAATTTCTTATTGGCTAGAAGATCTGTCCACTGTAAGTGAACCATTTTGCCTAGCTAGGAGAGGTAAGACACTAAAAGAAAACAAACTGCAATAAGAAAAAAGAAGTTGAAAATTAGAAATGCGATCGTACTGGCAGTGAGCCAAGTGGCGCTCTTTCGGTTCAAAATTTTGTAACTTCACAAATAAACAATGACCATTATTTGGCGCCATAATTATGCACGGATATTCATCCGAAGATATCCCCTAGGCGATATTCCTCAGTTTTTTAAAATTGTATTTACGTTCGTACGTTCAGTTTTTGTCTGAAATTAATAAATCCCAAACAGAGACGCCTGGTAACAAGTCTTGAAGCTCACAGTTTTACTCGAGCTGCGCTCTCGGAAAATGTTTCGGAACAATTAATGACCGCGGACAAATATCCGTGCATATTGTTTGTGCCCTATGGAGGTTACTGTGTTTATTATCCTTGAAATATTTTCAGACAAGGACTCTGCTGCTAATTTGGCAGTGAAACTCCTTTTTGATATTTTTTCTTCGCGACAGTAATCTTTAATTCATTTAAAAGCAAGTTAGCCGACCTAAATACTTAAAAGGTTAACAAGAAACATGCGGAAAAGAATAATGCCTGAGTTCCTTAAGCCATGTTGTAAAATTTTCCTTCATAGCAAAATAACATAAAAAAGACAGGAAGATGATGTCCAGGAAGGCGATGTGGTGTTTCGTTATTGTTTTCTGTAAGCACTTTTATCTTTGTGTCAATGTCAGGTTTCTCCAAGTAAAGAAATATACGATCGATACAGTTTTTCGGGAGCCATACCTAATGTTTTCAATCAGCTTTTTATCAGACTTTCCTCAGTCGGATCGATGTGAAATTTACACCAATTATTAGTCTTGGATTGAAGTTTGCTATGATGTACTTTTCAGTGAAATCGATATTGCTATGGCAATGATAAACACAAAACCTTGAAATCAGTTAAACCTAAATTTTGCACGATCCAGATTTCACCTGGAAAAGCAAATACCAACATCTTAAACTATGGTGTATGGCAAACAAAATATTTGAGAATAAAAAAATTCTGTATGTTTGATTTCGAATAAATTGCAAAAATAATTCAAATCTTACTTTTTGCATAATAATTGTAAATGGACCGAGATATACATACTGTTTCGATGAAATCACTTCGGAATTAGCCAAAATGTGTCTTGAACTAATATTTTGACGTCATAAAATTGTTGTTGGTTTTCTATTTCGCGATACCGAGAACGAATTTTTTCCCTAAAGTCACTCGCATTATATTTTTCGGGTAATTTTTTATTTGAGCGCTTTTGCAAAAATCTTAAAAACGGCTCGATAGATTTTCCAAAACGTTCACCAAGAATACCTTATAATACGAGCAATTTTATTATATTTTTATCAACATTGATTCAATGGAACACTTTTAAATTCAACGATGAATAGAACGTCCGAACGGACGGAAAAGTTTGCGTTACAAATTCACCGTTGACAAGTTGTGCTAATATATTCAAGTTAATGCGTACGGTATTCCCCCGCGATTTGCACGGGATTATAACAAAAAGAAAATACAGAAATCAACAGCAGAACGATTTATTACAATAAAATTAATCAGGAAGAAATGCAGTATGCATTGATTTGAATACATTAGCTTAACGTGCCTGAACCATGAATTTGTAACGAAAACTTTCCGTCGTTTCATACGCCATCTTCATCGTTAAATTTAAAAGTGTTCCAGTAAATCAATGTTAATAAAACTTTGGCATACAATCATTTACATTATCAACCATACGAGGGAAAAGACCGTTTTTAGGATTTTTGCAAAAGCGCTCAAAATAAAAAAATTACCCGAAAAATATAATGTGTGACGTTAGGAAAAAAATTCGTTCTTATTATTGCGAAAAAGAAAGTCAACAAAACTTTTATGGGGTCAAAACATAAGCTCAAGACACATTTAGTATCTAACAGTATCTATCTCTCAGTCCATTTACTATTATTATGCAAAAGTAAGGTTTGAAATGTTTTTGCAATTTATTCGAAACCAAACATACAGAATTTTTTCATTCTCGTATATTTTGTTTGCCATACACCATAGTTTAAGATGTTGGTATTGGCTTTCCAGGTGAAATCTGGATCGCGCAAAATTTAAGTTTAACTGATTTCAAGGTTTTCTGTTTATCGTTGCCATGGCAATATCGATTTCATTGAAAAGTACATCATAGCAAACTTCTATCCAAGACTAATAATTGGTGTAAATTTCACATCGATCCGACTGAGGAAAGTCTGATAAAAAGCTGATTGAAAACATTAGGTATGTTCGATTGACCTTATTCCGGGATAAGAATAAATGGAATAACCTGGGGCCTGGTTGTTCAAAAGACGATTGAGCTAATCCAGAATTGGCGTGAATATTGATTTCTGTTTTGTACCTTTTCAGTGAGGTTTTCTGCTTATATTTTTTGTCCTTGAGTTTTGACTTTGACTAATCTCAAACTCTACAAAACATTAGCAGCGAAAAACACTCTTGTACAAGAGAAATTAAAGCCTCGATTGACTTTTAATCCTGGCCCAGCTGAGTCCGGAATACGCAGAAATGAGAATGTATAACAACCAGAATGATGACGTCATTTCCTCTTCATGCTGATGTTTATTTGCAATTGGATTGACAAAGAAAACATATTATTTAACGGACAGATAATTAGTTTCCTAAAGGACCGATCAAACGGTCACAACATTTGTCACAACATTCTCACAACATTTGTTGTGAGCCGATGTTGTGAACAACAATGTTTGAGTGCTGTGACATGTTGTGACGAGTTTGAATTCATTTAAACTTTGTCTCAACATCTTCACAACATTTGTTTTGTTCTTGAAATGTTGGTCATAACATGTCACAACAAATGTTGTGCGAATGTGGTGACAAATGTTGTGATCGTTTGATCGGGCCATAACTGGTTACAGTATTGTAACGATGTGTCTATGGTAGAGTTTAAGCCAGTTTAACGTTTAAGATTATGATCAATACGAAACTAAGAAAATTATAAAGCCAAAATGGTTTGAAAACCAAAAATTAATTTAAACCAGAACAGCCACACTGATTTATGTTGAGCAGGCTTTAACATACAACATATGACCGTATGTGTTCTAATGAAGGTCCACTTTTATTACTTGTTACAGCTGCAATAATTGTGGAAGTTGAACTTCAACAATTAGTCCCAAAGTTTCACACAACTAGACTCCTCCGAGTGCCAAAGGGACGTTACGTGGAAATGGTTTTTGCACTACGGTGTACTGCACTACAATGCTGTATCGATGATGAATATCTTGAGGTCCGTGATGGTCGTAATCAGTCAGCCAATCTTCTTGGTACATTTTGTGGACGGTCAGAACGTCGTATTACTGGTGTTGTACGATCAAGTGGACGTTACATGTGGTTAAAATTCTCCCTGACAGTAGTAGATATCGTTTTGATATTTACTTCAAAGACAGCTATGCCACTGGCAAGTATATATATTTTTGTCTCTACATTTGCATTATACCGTAAAATTCAGAAAATTCGTTGACTTATATCTGCTCAAAAGATTTTTCGGCGGGATTGTTTTCGCGTGGACTTGTTTTCGATGTAGCTTAGTATCGGAAGGAATTTTGCCTTTCAAAAATGGTCGACCTTGATTTTTCAAGGCATTTGCGTCTGAAAAAGATAGGCTCGCATAAGAATACCGCACGGAACAAAGTATGTAAACGGAACGATATGAATGGACTGGGATATCTGTGTATACTCTATCAGCTAATCAATAATAATTATAAGTATTTTTAGTATAATTTTCAGAGGTGAATATGAGCATATTCACCGCGCTAGGCGGTGAATATGGGATTTCAAGGCGTGGCTGCTAAGCTAAGCCACATTTCTTGTACCGGCAAGTAAACATGGCGACTCGTTTTTGAAAGAAATTTTCGTTTATTCTAAAGACATCACTCCAAATACGGGATATTCAAAGCATTGGGAACCTAGGTAAATGACTACCAAGACGTTTGGACGGAAAATATTTTCAAGAAATTATTTTAACACATTTAAAACTCGTAAATTTGTCAAGGTTTTTGTGTGGCCAACCAAGGCGGCCGTGTTTGTGTCGGATGGAGTGACAGAAATTTGCTTCTCTTCAGACCTAAGCTACTTATTTCAGAACGATAACTACAGCTGCTCATGAAATCAGCAACGATCAAACAAAGGTACCTGATGAATAGTGTTCTTTTGTGTATTTTACTGCTTAATTTGATGTGTAAACGATGTAACTACGGTAATATGGCGAGTACTTGCGTGTGTTGTTTTTCATGTTTTAGCTCGTAATTTTGTAGTTCTTGATATTCACCTCTGAAAATTATACTAAAACAATTATTCGCCTCAGGCGAAGTGAATATTGTGAATATTTACCTCTACTTCGTCTCGGTAAATATTCACAATATTCACTTCGCCTGAGGCAAATAATTGTTAAATATAAACCGCCAATCAACGTTAACTCATAACCCACTCAAAAGCATAAGCGTCACATATGTTGCATTTGTTTATTGACTTTACTTTTTTCTCTTTTTGATGTACATGTATAATCAATTGTGTTCCCATATTTTATGTATCTATAAATCTTTTGCACCTAAATAGTGTGCAATAAGAAAAAAAACTGAAAACTGAAAGTCAAAACTCTAGTAGATCACGATCACCCCCGTAACTTTTATATGGGTGTCCCCCCGGTGGGCGCTTTGCAACCTTTGTCAGTTTTCTGTTCATAAATGACTAATGAAAATAATTAATTAACAAGAACACTTGGAAAGGATTCAATGCGTTTAACAAAAAACACAATTAATAACAGCGCATATTAGTAAGTAAGTATGTTATTATAATTTTTCTATCATTTCCTGTGTAGTTCCACTAAACCTGAACAAAGTGGCCAAGACACAGTTTGTACTTTTCAACCCATTCTCATCTCTATGGTGTCCAGCACAAGGTGCACCGGCTCCTTACATTGTGTGGAGAAAGAATGGCACTGTGGTACAAAACAGTACAAGCGTGAGATATCAGCTAAACATTACTGAAGAAAAGAATGAAAAGTACAGCTGTGAGGTAGACACACCTCATGGGTTGGTCAAGAAAGAAATTAGTCCTATCATTGAAAGTAAGTTTTTATGTAATTGATATACCTGATTTGAATAATAAGAGAGGCCACGAGTATAAAACGATCGTTCATTTGCTTTCGAAACAACACGGGATTGATATGTGCGAGCAAACTTTGAAATCCCGTTTACAAGAGTATGGACTACGCCGTAGATTGCTCCACACGTTCATGTCTCCACACTGAGGACAAAAGGGGGGGGGGGGGGGGGGCTTATTTCAAATTTCAGGTTTTCTCTTGTCAATTCCATAATTGAAAAAGTTGTATTTATAAAAAACAAATATTTTTGGCAAGAAATCTGTAGTAATTCTGCCCTCTCTTACTTCATACTTTCGTTTTGACTGCATTTAAGGAGAGGGGTGGATTTATATTATGATTCTGTAGGGGCGTTTATTCGAGGGGGCGCTTATTCGAGGATTTAAGGTAAATGCTTGAGAATGTCTTCAACGTTAACATTTGTAGGAGTCATTGAACTCATTTACAGTTGGTATTATGCTAATCTATTTACACTCCAAATGAAACTCTTTCAATCCTCTACGTGCTGCAAACGGAAATATATTCTGAAAAAAAAAACCCAGAGCATTTTGAGAAAAATCCTCTTCTCGCTGAGATCCACATCACTGGCCTAAATCTTTCGGCTTTAGATGATTTGTTTAATTGACATAAATCTTATCAGTAAAAATAATCTTGTTGTCTCTTGTTAGGGTGCCCAGACCCCTGTCAATGTACCGTTCTTAAGGGAAAAACGGATGCCTTTATATGGATTGATTGTAAAGGAAAAAAGCAACGCTCATTTCTCTGGAAAGTACCTCTGGTTACAGTGAAGCTGTAAGTATTTTAAGGTTTAACGAAAAGGACAAATTTCACATGATGAATTAAGAGAAGCATGTATCCATGATAGGTTGAGGGTTAAAATAACCCAGTCCCTCGACCGCTTTTCTCACTTTGCAAAATTAAAATTAAACGAGAAACTTCAAGTCATTTACTATTCGCATTGTTTTGTAGAGAACAATAAATTCACGCATTGAACAATAGTTTTGTCTCGCATTGTTCAAGTTTTGAAATAAACAAGATACTACGTGTGCTCTGATTGGCTCAACTGACCATTTACCATAACTCTATGGAAACAGAAAATTGCTTCGTGCTTTTACTTCATAAAAACAATAGAAAACGTTTTCCCTGTGTTTCCATAGAGTTACGATAACATTCGTGAAAGTTTCTATTTGGTATGTAGAGCCGGAATACTTGTATGTATATTCCCTGATGATGCCCCAGAAACCAGCTCGGGCACTGAACGGATCAAGCTCTTGCGAATCCGATGGAATTATTATTGCTAAACAAAGCCAGATCAGACGTGTTGTAGTACAACATGCCAACTTAAATTAACAGCTATACAGTGCTGTTAGGTAACACCTTGCTGTAATTATTTTTCGTTAGGGACCTATCCAAGAACAAGTTGCAGACCTTGTCCCCAGATGTTTTTGGTAGCAATACGCGGCTGACTTGGCTGTAAGTAAGACTTTTGAAAAGGTTCCTAGGTTAACAGTCTCTAGGAAATACATGAACGCCCAAGGTTATACTATCAGTTTAGTAGCACAACAACAAAAACAACAACAACAGTAAAATACAATTATTTTAAAGAAATGCAGGTTGGTTCCGTATAGTGAAACATACACAGGTTAAATTTTTATCCTTTGAATTTATTCCTGACTACAGCCTTTTACTACAATTCTGTCTGTTGTTATCAGAACAAGCTGGAAGATATAATGCTGAGATAGTCGCCAGGAACATTATATAGTAGGGAAATTTTCATTGATGTGCTGCACCTCTATGGCACACGTGGAGATACTAAGATATGGGGCGAAAATAATTTCCGCGCATGCGAAGAAGTGCAGCATGAATAGAAGTCTCCGTCGCTGAGGGGCAAAAAATGGGTCTAAACCGAAACACTCGAGGCATGAACGCGTAACAGAACAACAAGTCGGGAGGGCGTAAAAATACTATGCTAATTACCCCATTTCAGCGCAAACATATCAGTGAAAATAGCTGTTGGATTCATGCATCCGAACCCAATATGGCAAAATATTAAGTCGAAAGTTTATCTACTTTTGCTCAACAATATCCATCACTAATCAGCTAATGAGATGGCATGCATACACCTAATATCTGAATTAATTATTACACCAAAACCGGCCTCGGGGTTTATTGTTTACATGACATCACAATTGAACACATCATTGTGACGTCACAAAGACATCCCAATTCAACACACCACAATTCAACGCATCATTGGGACGTTAAAAAGAAATAAATGTTGTAAATTATTATGCTGATAGGGACTTGTCCGACAACCAGTTGAATTCCATCCACCGAGAGTTTTTATTAACAATACTGAGCTGTGGAGTCTGTAAGTAATACTCGTAGCTTCAATATTGATTGTTTATAGACAAGGGTCACTTAAGAAGGATAGAAAACGCCTGAACAGAATTCAAACAGCTGTAACTTTACAGGCTTATTTTTAAGATCCAACAGCTCAAAATTCCACTGGAAGACAGTTGGAAGCGTCAGTTTAATTTTTCCAACGTTTTAATTCTTCTACTTGTAATTGAAGAGAGTCAACCCCATCAAAGTGAGTCGGATTAGGCTTGTTAATGCGGAAACATTCTTAGTTGCTATAGAAGTAACCTATCTGGTAGCTATATAAACTTATTATCTATATTGGTGATCTTTTGTTTATAGGTCCTTGTCTAACAACCAGTTACAGCACTTGCCTCAAGGTGTTTTTGATAGCAATACCAGGCTGAGGAAGTTGTAAGTAGGAATTATCTTAGTTCTCTAAGTATACATAAGCAAGTTTCCCTCAAGGTCAAAGTAGTGGCCCAGGTTTGAGAGGGCGGAGCTTAACACAAAGGCGCGCTATTAAAGGGACTTGACTCCTCTTACTTTTGGCACCATCTAAATTCAACTCTCGTTATAGCGGACACCCTCGGGACGTAGTTTGGAGTCTGTAATAGCGAGAGTCCGCAATAGCAATATTTTCAGTCAAACCTCTATAGCTTTCGCCAGATGGTGGGATGGATTTTGTCCGTAATAGAGGGTGTCCGTGTAATAACGGGGTCCGCAAGGGGAGAGTTGCCTGACTGTATTGCAGGTGGAGGCTAGAGCTTTCAAAATTATTGTGTTTATTTACAAACTTTATTTATTGTGTTTATTTGTCGTCACAAAATCCCCCTTTAAGGTGGCTCGAAATATTTTTTATGGCGCGCGCCTAAAATAAATATCTCATTGATTTCATATTTTTTTATCTAGCGATACTTCGACAAGACCTACATTCTGGCCAAGTTTGAGGATTTTCGATTTTTTCGTCCAATGAGCCTTTTTCGATATTTACAGACGGCCGCTCTTGACAACAATTCAAAGGGGTATATTCCCACCTTATATATTAACGCGGCTTGAGTATTATTTAACAATTATTCGCCGAAGGCGAAGTAAATATTGAAATATTTACCGAGACGGCGAATAATTGTTTTGAATATCAAGAACTTCAAAATAACGGCTAAACATGGAAAACAACGCACATGAGTACCAACTGGTTTGACTGGTTACATCAATTGCGAATCAATTTACACATCAATTTAAGCAGTGAAATTCACAAATGAACTGAACATTACGAAAAAGACATTTATCAGGTACCTCTGTTTGATCGTTGGTGACTTCATGAGCAATTGCAGGTATCATCTGGAAATGAGTAGCTGCGGTCCGAGAATAGTAAATTTGAGCCCGTTACTCTATCTGCCTTGGAGTTTGTCATCACTGGCGATCTACGAAAACACTGTTTACGACGATTTTTAAATGCCTTAAAAACCACTTCTTGTAAACATTTTTGGCCTAAAGTCCTTCGTGGTCATTTTTCTAACTTTCCAGTACTTTGAAGATACAGGAGTTTGAGTGATATCTTCAGAATAAACGAAAATTTTATTCAAAAACCAGCCGCCATGTTTACTTGCCAGCATAGCAAATGTGGCTTAGCTTAGCAACCGCGCCTTAAATTCTATATTCACCTCGCGAGAGCGAGTTTCGCGATCAATCAGTATATCGGATTCTTATATTCACCTCTGAAAATTATACTAAAGATGTATATGTTCTGAAAAAGTGCCATTTAAAAGACAACTTGGCTTTACAAACGCTTTGTTGTGATGATTTATTGGTTATAGGGATTTGTCTAAAAATCAGTTACAGACCTTACCCTCAGGAGTGTTTAGTACAAATCAATACCTGAAGGAGCTGTAAGTAGGACTTTCTACATTTGTACTATAAACCAACATTAATCGTTTTCATGTCACTGATCAGACTCAAACATTAGTGTTTCATTGTTTTTTTTTATGAATTTCTTTGTTCATATTTCAGACAGCGAATTACTTTTAAATTGAAAGAGACCGATTGTTCCTTAAATAAAACTGAGATATTCTGATGTAAATAAATGGGCACCCAATGGGTAACTCGTAACCATTGATAACATGCATGTGCACATGCGCGATGATAAACATATGATATGAAACATGCGACCGGGGCTGGTGGATTCCGTCCCCATGGACTTTATACGACCTAACATTTATTGAACTTGATTTTATTGAAACGTTGTGAAAATGATTCCTGGATGCGATCAGGCTAATTACACACGTCAGCTCGCATGGCCGTACGATGAGGCCGTTCACAGTTCATTGCATTACATGTAACTAATATATAATAGTGGTTTGTTGTGGTGATTTGTTTGTTATAGGACCTTGTCAAACAATCAATTAAAGGTGTTACCTTCAGGAGTTTTTATTGGAACTTTTCGTCTGACGAGGCTGTAAGTACCACTCTTCTGCTGCAAGTACAATAAGTTTATTAGTCTCCCCAGGCTTTTCAGAGCTAATTTACAATGATACAGTCAAGCCATCATAAAATCCCATTCAAACCGGGCCGAGGAAGCTAGAGACTGGACCAAAAAAGTAAATTTATATTTTGAATCCTGAGAGAAAAATATTACTGGATGAAGTTGAGAATAATAGCAAGAACAATAAAGGCTGAGGTTTATGTTATCTGTCAAAACCGGAGGCTGGGGCAATAACAATAGATTCAAGTAACCTGAGCTATCACTATACTAGTATATATTGTTTTGTTATTGTCAACTACAAAACATAAACATTAGTTTGAGATTATAAAAACACCTTAGAAGCAACGAAAATCATTTACTTTGCGCATTAAAGTTTTCTCATGTTCATAATAGGGTTGGGCATAGTTAATAGAGGAAAATGGTTATGAAGCCCGGCAAACTTCAAAGGAGCAAACAAATATGGCAAGATTTATGTTGGAAGGCCGTCCATGACCGTGCACATCTTTTTGTTTTTGAGCTCATACACCATGCATGAATTACGTAATCGCAACGTTTCTATTGGTTAGTTGCTTGAACACACGAAACCACCTATTGTATTTTGTCAGGTTATGTCAGGTTTTGTGCACGGTCAACCCCCAAAATAGCGAACAAAAACATATAACAAAGAACTTTGCCGGGATTCATAACCATTTCCCTCTATTAACTATGGGTTGGGCTATGCCTTAATTATCAAGATTTGTCTTTCACTTTTTCCGTATATTTTCACAATTATTGAGAGAAAAAGAAAACAATATTTCCTTACAAAGACTAGAATATCGGGCAATAACAAACATCCCTTGCAAAGCCATAATAAACGAAGTGACAAACAGGGTTCTTATTGCAAAGCGCTGTTGTTCAGTATATGTAAATATAGCGCTGCAGACGTGATTAAATTATTATTATTATTATTGTTGTAAAAACAAATGTTATATAATATTACAGACAAAAAATAAAAATAAATTAAAGACAATTATCTAAATTGCAGGGGTTAATCACCACTAATGTATTAATGTCGAGCTCTCAATTTCTTCGTATTGCTTTATAGTGACTTGTCATATAACCAGTTGGAAGAAATGCCCTTAGAAGTTTTTAATAGAACTCATCTTCTAAAAGAGATGTAAGTATTATATTTCTCCACCTAATTAACGTTAAAAATGATTTACAGTCCGTACTGCACAATCTCCGCCTGCTATGTTTATGAGTCGCATACAAAGGAATGTAAATATTATCGAAAATAGAAATTGTTGTACAAACTTACATTTGTCTTCATTATTAACGCCAGATATCCTTGCCAAACAATAATAACGAGTAGAAGAACCCCGGCGTTATCCCAAAACGACGTTTCAGCTCATCGAGCATTCAGGAACTCAATGACACGTAATGGCAGACTCAAAAACTTCATAACAACTTCATGTACGCTATCACCAAAGTGTAACGTATCAACAAATTCAAAACAAAAATGTAAACAAACCCTGAGCATGCGCAGTACGGACTGGAAATCATCTTTAAGGTTATTGATGTTATTTTATTAGGTACATATTCCAATTATTCACATCACAAAAAAGTTTTATACGGGGAGGCTCCGCCCAGAGGTCCAACCCCTTACCCTTTCATATACCATTTTTCACAGAAAAGGTACCCCTTTCATATACCTTCCATAGAAAATGGTACCCCTTTCATATACCTTCCATAGAAATTATGAAAATGGTACCCCTTTCACATACCCACAGCAGAAGCACTGCATCCCTTTTCTATACCCTTGTAATGAACTTAATGAACAATATATATCACCAGAAATCATCAAGCATTACCAGTAGAGATGTTAACCAAACAATAATATCATTTACTCGTGAAATCCCTACCCTTTCATATACTTCAACTCGTGAAATCCCTACCCTTTCACATACCTCGAGCCTAAAAAAGGACCCCTTTCGGGCGGAGCCTCCCCGTATAGTCCATTATAGGGAGTACCCCCCCCCCCCCCGGATTGTGTGTTATCGGTAAATACAATCATGTAGCTGTCAACTTTATAATGAACTTGAATTATTTTAATACTTCACGAGGCATTAGCTGAGTGCGGTATTAAAAAAAGTTATGGCTCATTATAAAGTTTACAAGCACATGTATTTACCGATAACACACAAGCAAGCAACAGTTCTTTAACCCATATTTAAAGATCGATTGACATTTCGCAGTGTTAAGAGCAGTAGCCTTACTGTCAATGGTATTAAAGGGGTAAACATTCCTTAGTGAATTATGTTGGAACAATCATTTAATTTTGCATGAAAAAAATATAATCACAACAATTATTAAACGAAAAGGCACTCTCACTCTTTCACGCAGACACAGTCTATTTTTAATAATTAAAATTATTAGACTATTCTGTTAATACATTGGAAACCCGATTTAACGAAGTGCCAGGGACTGGGGAAATTGGTTCGTTAAATCGGGGTTTCGTTAAATCGAGAACCCCGATATAACGAATTTGTTGAAAACTGACCAAAAACTTCGTTAAATCGGAGTATAGTTAATGATTAATTTGCCGTAATGTTAACTGATCAAAAGACAAAGAAGATAAAGCCGATTAGATGGCCACGACAGTACTATTTTTAGCAACGTGTATGACTGTAATGGACTGCTGACAACTTTCTTCTGTGGTGTGATGCATTTATTCGTTATATCGGGGTAGATTTTACATTCAGGCTTCTAGATTGTGTTCGTTATATCGAGGATTTCGTTAAATCGGGGTTCGTTAAATCGGGGTTCTTTTCCATACATTTTATTGTAATTCTGGCCGGCTGAATAAATTTGTGCGTTAAATCGGGGACTTCGTTAAATCGAGGTTCGTTAAATCGGGGTTTCACTGTATAAAGATAGTAGCCAATTTGGAAAGAATGTTTTCATTTAACCAATAACACTGGTAAACAACATAATCTTCTTATGACTATGACTTTCACCACTATCCAGTAATATTAGGCTCTGTTGAATTGTTTGATTACAAACTCAGAATAACCTGTGATAGATCAGGATCACATTCTTTGGGAGTAGAAATACTCCAAGGCGCTCCATGATGCAAATACACCACTTACAAACAACATCAACAGATATCAAAACAAACCAAGCTGTTACACATTGTCTTTTATGAATAATGCAGATTCCTGAACAACAATAATTTGAAGAACTTGTCATCTGATCTTTTACATGGCTTGGACGTTCTAAAAAATATGTAAGTAAAACTGTTGTTGACTGAGATGTTGGAGTTTTAAAGCCATCATTCTCGTCCCCAGAGGCCACGATCCTTTTGGTCAGCACCGAAGAATCGAGACCTCTGGCCGGTCCCAATTTGTTGAGCATGCTCAGAGTACTCGTTCTGTATTCTTAGCCAATCAGATTTGTCAGATTTGACGGTTAGTCCGAGATTCGCGGACTTCCGGTATTGGGACCGGCAAGAGGTCTCAATTCTTGGTGCTGACCAAAAGGATCGTGGCCTCTGGGGACTTACCTCTCCTTACCTCGCGTTCCTTACAATTGTATTGATTTCGTAAATGTAAACTAACAGTGAACACATCATGTAATTGTCTGTCTGTCATCAATATTTTACACACACAACCCATGAAGTGATATATAATTTACCGCCTGTTGTTCAGTGATCACTGAAAAAAATACTGATAAGGCAAGCCCCATAAATTCTTATTGCCACCCCTAAAAAATGGCAAATATTGCTTTCCTTAGATGCTTTTGGGGACTCTCAAGAAGGTGGGAAATGCGAGGGTAACGTCTAACAGGCTAAAGTGATGTTTCTTTTGTTTCCTTTTATTCATAGAACACTGGACTTCAACAAGTTAGAAAAGCTGCATTCTGATGTATTTAAGAACGTGGAGTTATATGATCTGTGAGCATTGTGCCCTCAATTTTAACGTCAATCATTAAAGTATTTGAGATGGCATGTGTTTTTGTTGAACATGGGCGGATCCCCGTCTAATAACAGAATGAGGAAATTATCTTCACTGTCGCTCTCGTTGACTATTCGCTATTAGTAAAACTCTACTAGTATACTAATGCAAATGAGACAATCTGATTGGCTGAGCTACTCGTACACTATCAGCCATTAGTGTGCAGTGGCTTGAGGTCGTCTAAAAAATTGCGGTTTCTTCTCGTTTCTCCGAAGTTTTGGAGGAGAATTTGGAGTTAATATAGACAATTGTTATAATTTTTACTAAAACAATTAGATTATGAGCTCGAGATTTCTATGATGTGATAGTTGATGAGGCCGTAGGCCTCATCAACTATCACATCATAGAAATCTCGAGCTCATAATCTAATTGCTAAATAGACCACGAAATGGAAATGGAAAATTATTCTTGATTCTTGGCTTAAAAGTGAGCACTACGTCTTACTCAGAGTATAAGCTCCTTACAAAGGTTTAACAGGAACTCGTAACTTGAATGTACTTATGTGTCAATAATGACAATCCATCAATAAAGTCAAAGTGAAATTCAAAACTTCTCCGTCATATCCCAGGGGACCTTCAGATCTTCATTAAAATTGGGCTTTCTGGAGACAACCTGCTGTAACTCCCACTTTCAGTCTCAAAGCAATGCGCGTATAAAAGAAATGATAACATATTTTTTTCGCATTTGTTATATGTAACGCAGATGGCTGGGACACAACAAATTAAAGGAATTGCCTCACGATCTATTGACTCAACAAGCTAGCTTACAACATTTGTAAGTAACGGGCTTGAAGCATTGTTCATACATATCTTGCAAAATATGTTTTATTAATTAATCAATGGGTTGATTAGCTGATAAAAGCTAAGCATTAAAATTCTCACGTGAAAAACCCAAGAAACTCATCGAAGAAAACTTTTATTTAAAATGTCCTTGTCCATTTTTAATTTACGTTGAAGAGAAAGGGTCATCCTGAAAAAATGTAGATGTAAGACCCAACAAAAAACCCCACATTAATGATTAATTCTGTCATAGTTAATGAAGCAAAATGATTATGAAGCCCGGCAAAGTTCTTTGTTATATCTTTTTGAATTTGTTCGCTTTTTTGGCCTTGACCGTGCACAAAACCTGACAAAATACAATAGGTGTTTTACGTGTGTTCAAGCAACTAACCAATAGAAGCGTTTCTATGACGTAATTCATGCATAGTGTATGAGCGCAAAACAAAAGATTGTGCACGGTCATGGACCTTCCAACATAAATCTTGCCATATTTGTTTTCTCCTTTGAAGTTTGCCGGGCTTCATAACCATTTCCCTATTAACTATGATTCTGTATACCACATTTTTATTGTTTGAAATTAGTCAAGGCTCTTCAGAGTAACCAAACACATTTACATTAGCTCCTAAACATTATCAAACAACGAAAATGGCAGATATTGATTTAAAACAGGGAGAGTTTGCATATGAACTATGCTTAGGTTAAGGAAAGTTTATTTGAGATACATAATTTGTAGTTATATTATAATTATTTATCCAATCGTGTGGGATATGTTGTGGCCTATCGCTGCTGCCTTTACTAAAAACCCTAAATAACAAATTTGTTTGCATAACTTAGACGGTTGGACAACAACGAGATAAACAATTTATCACGGAATATATTTCATGGATTGGTCGCTTTACAGGAACTGTGAGTACCAAGCTTATAATGTTCTCAAAAAACTTTCCCGAAAATACAGCAAATTATTTCAAATAACTTTTACAAGTATTATTTCCAGTACAAAAAGTAACTATTTTTTGGTCACCACTATTCTATGTAAAAGCTTAAAATTAAATTATTTGACCTTTTATTATTTACAGACGGGGTTAAAAATGTTTTTAATTGTATTTCTTCGGTTTGCAAGTCTCGTGCCTATATTAGGCCAGTCTTTATTTCTTGGTTATCTTTGTTATTAGAAGCCAGAAGTAATCCTTATTTTTCATTTTGAGTAATAAGTCTATGCAGAGGTCTATAACTAGAGGTTTCCATCAAGCATGCGCGCGGCCCATCAGATTCGCTGTTAGGCTATTTTTAGACATTTTTCGCGCGAAACCAGCAGCCAATCACGCACCATGCCTGACAAATATGGTCAGTGAACGCGCTAGCTCGACAATTTTTGTTCAAGACGGTTTGTTCGTCGATTGAAAAGATGGCTAAAATCACTAAGTAAAAAGCCTTGGCCCTTCTAAATCAAACAAAAGTTAATTCTACTAAATAATGCACGAAGTTTGGAACG
Organism: Desmophyllum pertusum; assembly: GCA_029204205.1. Lineage (NCBI taxonomy): Eukaryota > Metazoa > Cnidaria > Anthozoa > Scleractinia > Caryophylliidae > Desmophyllum > Desmophyllum pertusum. The sequence continues at coordinate 3,191,636 of MU826826.1, forward strand.
AAATATTTAATGGAAAATGCCTGTAAAATGTACAACTAATGCGACTGAAAGAGTACTAAAGGCAGCCTGAAATTAATTTACGGAAGACCGCGGACACAATTAATCCGTCCAAAGAATGAAAACCTGTTTACAACACAAGTTTAAGCTTAGTCTATTCAGTATTGTTAACTTGTATTTCGACGAGGCTTGTTTTAAAATCAGCACAATAAATATCCATGGATCAGTTAAGCTTATAAGCTTATAACTTAAGCTTACGGTAGTTCGTCAAGCGTTCGTGACAGTCAATCATTCAAAGATCACTTCACAGTGAAATTCTCTTTCTTTCCATCCACCTCTGGTCTATGGCAGTATCCGGCTAGGTACTTTCGTCTCCACGTGTCTCAGATAATGTTATCAAACGAATGCTCAATCATTGGTAACGGGTTATGATCATAACCTTCTCGACATACAGGTTACCATAGCAACAGTATAGACCGTCAACCACATTTAAGGAGCTTATCTTAGGGACTGGATTCACAGCCATCATAAATTTTCGAAACTTTAACTTTGCTAAAAGTTCCGAGTCATATTATATTATGTCACACTATGTTGATTATCAACTCGGAGTTGATAAAGGTAAATTAACCGCCGTAGCGAATTTCTAAAAGCTGACGTTTCGAGCATTAGTCCTTCGTCGGAGCACTTTGCTCTGACGCAGCACCACAGTTTCATTATAAACTAATCACTTTGTCCATTTATATTATGTCACGTTACGTTACGTTACGTTACGTTGTGTTGTGTTGTGTTGTGTTGTGTTGTGTTGTGTTGTGTTGTGTTGTGTTGTGTTGTGTTGTGTTGTGTTATGTTGTGTTGTGTTGTGTTGTGTTGTGTTGTGTTGTGTTGTGTTGTGTTGTGTGTGTTGTGTTGTGTTGTGTTGTGTTGTGTGTTTATAATCCATCAAAATTTTTCTCGCGCGCGATTGGTCTAAACACGTCACGTGACGCAGCAAAACTGGGAATATCCGGGTGATATTCCCCAAGTGATATTCCCCAGGTTTGAAAATTTGCGTTTCACGTTCGCAGGTTCAGTTTTCGTCTCAAATAAATTGCTAAATTAAATAAAACTGATTGTTTTGAACAGACTAGAAATATTTTGAACACCAACATAATTATTTTGTTGTTTAACAGCTTGGCCGACCGAGATCTTCCACGGCAAACAGAGCGGCCTTGTGAAAAAATATTTGAAGGATAATAACTACAATAGCCTCCATTTGGCTTCAAAAATATGCTCGGATATTTGTCCTTGGACATTATCTGTTCCTCGAAGCTCACAGTTTTCCTCGAGCTTCGCTCTCGAAAACTGTTCGCTTCTCGGACAGATAATGTCCGCGGACAAATATCCGAGCATATTTCCTCGCCAAATGGAGGCTATTGTTTATTTATGGCATAATTATGTCACATAATATTATCCGGCATATGTTAGAACAAAACTAAATTAAATAAATAGATCGAGATTGGTTTATATGTTGAAACCTTTAGATGACGGCATCATTTTTAAAGCCGATCATCTACGTTTAATTTGTTCTGGGTTTTCGTTTTGTTTCCAGAGACTTGTCCTACAACCAGTTGCAGAAATTGCCTCGAGGAGTGTTCAGTAGCAATACTAACCTGACTGACCTGTAAGTGGAACTCCTTTGCAGCTGCAATAACAACATTGATTCCATTCAACCCAGGCCCAGATGCATAAAACGCGCTTTTTTATGGGTAAACTTTTATTGGCTTGCATTCTGTTATTTCAGAAATTTCCGTAAATGTGCATTTAAATATTACAGTCAGACTACTGTAACCGGGGCCACCCAGACAAAGTTAACCAATCACAGGGCATAACGGGAACAATACATTCCAACATTTTTTAATTGAGCCAATCCGATGTCGAGTACAGAACAATGAAATCTCAACTTGTTCACTCGTGAAGCTTATGATGAATACGGCGTTGACTTTTCGATTTCAAAATTAGAGTACCGGGTAGCTTCACATGCTATATAAATGTACATCATGCAAGTGAGCGAGAAATTATCGTTTTCATTGGATTGGCTGAAATCGGAAAATGTTGGAATGTATTGTTCTCGTTCTGCCCTGTGATTGGTTAACTTTGTCTGGGTGGCCCCGGTTACAGTAGTCAGACTGTAAGTTCATTTATGCAATTCCTAGAAGTTACATATACTTTACGATACTTCTTTTTTGAAATGTATGTTAATTTTAGCATTTTTATCATCTTGGCTCTCCCAATTTAATTGTTTTCATAGTCGATTGGCGATTCCATTCAGCAATGTCGATCTTTCTTCACATTTTATATTTATTTTTTCCTATTTGGGTGTCAAACGCTGGATTTCTTTTATCATTAAAAACGTCAAGTCATTTTTATCTTTGTAAAGTCTACGATCTTATTATTTATTCATATTATAATTTGCAGGTATTTGTCTGATAACAACCTTCAGCGTTTACCCTCGGACCTTTTCAACAACCTTATTAATATGAAAAAACTGTAAGTAAGATGCAGTTTAAGATGAAAAATAAAGCAAATGGCAGGGTTGAGTTGTTGAGTTCTATGTAATGCTGTTTAAATCTCATACTTACAATATTTGCTTAACATCTGCATCAGCTATAAAATGTTAAATTTGTGCAAAGCAGTACAAATACGCTTATGGCATCCTGAGAGGTAATGCCGGTAATCTAGAATCCCATATAAAAGTGACGGGGGCTATCGTCGTACTTTTAGGGTTAAAATTCGTGGTTTGCCGCTTAGGGAGTTTAAATCTAAAATCACTACAGTTTGAGTTATTTCGGTACCTTTTATGGTATTGGGAAAGAAAAATAAAACATGAACTACTTGTCGTTTATGAATTTGAGCCACGCCCACAAAAAGAGATGCTGGTACCTTTTAGAGTTACTTTTATATGGAAGTCCTCCCCGCGGGTGTATGATAACAACTTGATGACAACAAAAAAACTTAAAAATTAAGAATTAAAAATACCACGCTGTAAATAAACCAGCAGATGTTGAACAAGACGCTGCATTTTATTGCTATATGGGAGTGAAGTGAACACAAAATGAAAGAACTTATGCCAACTAAGTGTGGGAGACACGATGGTCTAATGAGTCCTAATGGTTAGCGAGATGGGCTCTGGGTCGAGTGGTCCGGGCTTGAAAGCTGGCCTGGGTTATACTGTCTTGTGTTCTTGAGCAAGACACTTTTAAAAGACTCTCGCGATGCCTTTCTCAACCCAGGATTATAAATGGGTACCGGCGAACCCATTAGGGCAGAGGTAGCAATAGTCCATGTCGGCTTCGCGCTACAGAAACCGGAATAAGCACCGGCAGTGTGGGCTAGTTTGATCCGAGTGAGACTTTACCTATGCCAACTAATTATTATAAGTACCGACATATATATTATTGCTAAATTGGTAGCAACAGAAAACATCAATTGATCGTATTGGTTTTTATAACCAATATTTGTCACATTATTAGAGTACGAATAGTTAAATGTAGCATTACACTCGATACAAACCTAGATAGTAATAAGCTATGTATTTCATTTCCAGTGGCACAGCGGTATAGACAAATAACATGACGAAAAGTATCTTCTCAATTAAATAAAACTGTTAACTGTAATAGCATATTTGATTCATTTTTTTAGGTTTCTGTCCAATAACCAAATTCAGCGTTTGCCTAATTTCAGCAACCTTACCGAACTGTTATTATTGTAAGTAGTTAACTGGTGTCTTACAATTTAGTATCAAAAGGGTCCCATTTGAAAATTCTCTATTATTTTTCACCTGCTTTTAACCCTACGTTGCCTGCGTTGATTTCAAATTTATCTTACTTTTAAAATAGCATTCAAGCAATTACAATTATGGCCAAACTTTGTGACTTTTCCTAAAAATTATCTGGGAAAAATTTTATTGTGTCAAGTGTTTGATCACATGAATTGACGTTTCCAAGGCAACCAAATTTTGACAGGTCGTTTTACCCAAATTGATGTTGTGTTTTTCAGGTAAATTTTCAGTTTTTACGAGATTTTCGCTTTTACGAAGACTTTCTTCCAAAATCTTTACTGTTTTGGTATTCTTATTTTTTTCGATTTTTCAAATCAAATTTAGAAATTTTCTGAAATTTCTGAACAATCTAATTTCTGAACAATCTCAAATCCAATACAATATATAATGTATGACGTCATTTTGGCATAAAATGGCGTCATAATTGACACCTGACCGTCACTAAAATAAACATTTTTGGATGCTTTATACATACCATATAAGTTTTATTTCATAGCGTGAAAACTTTTCGAGATACATGGAAGGGGGGGGGGGGGGGGGGGTGGGGGGGGGGGGGGGGGGGGGGGGCGAGGGGGACTTTCTTTTGTTTCTTTGTAGTTAGTTCCCTGTCAGGGTGTGCCTGACGAAATATTGGAAATTACAGTATAAATTTATCCCAACCGTACAGTCAGCCTTTCTTTATTGGTCATTATATATTTTTAAGCAATTTGTAGGTAAAATGATTTTAAATTTCCAATGACCCTCGCTATCATCTGGTTACTTTTAAATAAGAAATTGAAAATCTATTTTGTTTAAACTATCAGTCAGTGAATTCATTGATTGTGGTAATAACGCCTGTTAAAATAGGTACATTGTCTATACAATCTCGCTGGCTTTATCATGATGTGCCATGTATTTCATTTATTACACAGGTACCTGGACAACAACAGTCTAACAAACCTGTCTCCAAATCAGTTAATGGCCTGTTCAGCTTGAAAGATCTGTGAGTAAAGTCATGGATTGTACTAATAACGCCTTCCTATTACAGAGTCTTGAGTTCCTAGTATTACAACTGTATGCGTTTGAGTAATTTGACAAACTTTTTGAGGACATACGATACTGTTGTTTTTGTCTCTAGTCTAACTGTTAAACCAAACAATTGTTCCTTAAATTTTCACTTTTCTTACAACTTCAATATCTATTTTCTCTTGTAGCTAATACCTGTACAATATCTATTATAATATACTCACCACAGGATATTGCAATTTTAGACAATCTGATTGGTTCCCTACTCAAGGCATACGAGGCAATGTACCATTACTACCTTATTTGGGAAGCCCACTAATTACGAGTTTTATGTTTTTCAAAATAATAAATATCCCATTTTCCTCTGTTGTTTCCTTCCGTTCTTTCCCCAGTAATTTTTAATTGCAATATCCTGTGGTGACAATATTATAATACGCCTCGTTGGCTATGAGTTAATGTACGACTCGATTTCGTGGAATAATTGTTAATTATTTGCTATGATTAAAAAATTGTCTATTTATGGTACTATATGCAACACTGAGTAGAACCCCATTGATCCAACCACCGGGCTACTAAAAACGTTTGATGCCGACATTAACGAGTTGGTCGGATTAAAGGAGCTTTTAGATACGAAATTGACTGAGCTTTTCTTCAGGGCAAAAACGTGACTGTATTACCGAGGTGGTCATAAGGCGGGGTTCCACTGCAATTTTAAGGTGTTTTTGGAGACCATACCTAACTTTTATATTTGTCTTTCCTTGATCAGATTGATATTCACTTAAGTTTTGACGTCAAGAAACGTTTATGGATTTTGAATAGCGCTCAAAATCGAACGTTACGCAAATATTATAACACGAGTGACCTTATGAAAAATACTCGTGATCACATGTTGCAGATCACACAACAAAAATTTAATAAAAATCCAATGAAGTTTTATAGATTTTCATTGCCTGAAAATGAATAACAATATATGTTATTTTCAGTATTATTTATTTGTTTTTGTCTGCATGTTCTGCTGTGCGGTGTCATTTGATCAAATTCATTTTGATCAATTTGCCTTTTGTTTAAGTTCTCTTTTTGAGAACGACATTCAGGAACTGCCTCGTGGAATTTTTAGAGATCTGAAGAGCATCTTGTCTGTGTAAGTAGACTCGCTGAGCTTGTTTGTAACCTTTTCTCTAAAAGTATTTTCAGATAGAGTTAAGAAATAGAAAATGGCGAGAGCATGTTTACCTAGCCAGATGCAAACATGAGAGACACTTTGGGAGAATTCGAACGTTTATGTAATACATAAGTACTTTCGAATTCTCCTAAACTTTCTCGAATTTTGCATCAGGCTTTGTAAACAAGGAGCGGTTCGTTTTCTATTTACTTTATAAAATAAAGCCAACAAAATGCAATGATACGTCATAATCGTGTTTACATAGCCTGATGCAAAACGACTACTCAACCAATCAGAGCGCGCGTTTATATGATCGAAACTTTATAAACGTATTTGGAAAATTATGCAAAGTCATGAAATTATTTCATTTGATTAGTGGCTCAAAACAACCTACATGTATCCGAGAAAAAACCACTTGCCAAAATGTAGCATTTATTGGATTGATACCAGCTGCCATAAACGTTTTAATTTTTCTCATATAAACTTACTTCTACAACTTGGTTTTGTTCCAAACCCAGTCCAGTATCCGCTAATAATTTGAGCACATATAGATAATGGCTACTTATCGCTTCCAAGATTCCTATGGTACAGAGTTAGGTTAAAGTCTGGCTTCCATAGCATGAAGAGTGAGGTTAAACTCCGGTTTCCCACAGCAGGAGGCCACTAGAAGTATCGCTACTTCCCTGGATGGGATGCTACTCCATCAGATCACAGGTAACCCGGCATTTTTTGTCAGGTTGCCCTCACAATTCGCCGGTACACATTTACTCCTGGTGGAGAGAGGCATTATGAGAGTAAAGTGTCTTGCACAAGAACACAGTACAGTGACCTCGGCCTGGGGCCTGGGGCCTGGGGCCGAACCCAGACCATTCGATCCGGAGTCCAACACGTTAACCATTAGAATAATACCGAAGTATTTCATGTGTTTCCTTCTGTAATTTTGTGGTTTATGTGGGCTATTTTCTGGCTATTTTCTGTTCGTTTAGAACTACTGCAAGCTAAGAGAAGATTGTACATAACTATGTCAACCTCTCGATATATTTCATCTTCCAATAATTATAACAATTTTCAATTTTGTAGATGATCATACAGCAGCAACGTATATCTTTTAAGATTTTAAATCTCAAAAACGGATGGGCTTCTGCATTTCCAGTTTTCATTTCGCGTGGATAAGGCCGTCACGGAACAGATAAGGTTTTTACCTTGAAAACAATTCCAAGAGAGACTCTTCTTTCACATATCTTTTTTAAGCAAACTAATTATCTTTGCAACAATAGTGATTTTTCGCTCGAAGTCGAGCGATCGTAAGTGAAACACGAAAACATAGCTCAAAGAGTTCATGTCACGTTTTCTGAGCATCAAAGTATACAAGCAGTAGCAAAACAAGACTAGTTCCCGCTGTACGATGTAGACATTTGGAAAATGTTGAAGGCAAATGTTGCAAAGTTGACGTGTTTTCGCCAAAACTTCCTTAACTCGCAATGGAGAGGGAGCTTAATAGATCTTTTGTAGTATTTGAGCAAATAAACATTAAACGCCATCAACAATTTTTCTTACAGGTTACCCTCATATAATACCTCTCTCCATAAAAGAGTATGAATGGTGAACTTTTTGGCAACATGACAAACATTATCAACATGACAAACATTATGTTGGGTACGCTACGATGGATTAAGCATTGCGTTCATGGGGGGGGGGGGGGAGCAATACTCCTAGACACATGATGCTTCAGAAACTGGAAACAAACGCCTAAATTTTGGCACTCTTTTCTTTATGTTTTGGCAGAAGTTTTTATTACAACGAGTTGCGACAAGTGACTAATGAAAATTTCAAAGATGTAGCCTCAACTATTCGATTTCTGTAAGTATACATACCACTGATGTTGTTCAGGGCATAGAGTGTAAGGTATCAGTAGACCACAAGTGACAATCTGCCTTCAGATTGTTCATTCATATCAAGCTATATTATAGTGACTGTATTGGAAAATATTCCAATATTATTAACTGACTAACTAACTGATTTATAATAGCTATGAAGTCAGCTGCAAACATTACATACTTTACCCTGTTCAGGGTAGCCAACTAAAAGAGGAGAGAAAGAAGTTTTAAATAATTCATAGAGAGAGGAATGTGAGAGGGAAAGGAGCGGGCACGCAATTCTTTAGAAATCAATCAAGTACTCAAGGGAACTCAGATATGTGAAGTGTTTTTGCACCCAAGAGAATCTATAGCTTGATGTGTGTGATCACCGGGGTAAGAGTGGTATTAAGAACGGCTGTTGTTGGTTAATGGCATTGACATGCAACCAGAGCAATAGCCATCTTCAAAATAAAAGCAAACGTTTTTCAGCTGATAGTTCTTCGATGTATTGTCTGCCTGTGTTATTCGGTTCATTTTTGTGGTACATATGAGTAAATCATTATTATAAATCATACAGAAACTGGCTACTTCTAAGATGAATACCATTCCTTTAAATTGCAGATACTTACATTTCAACGACATGAGAGAACTACCGAAGGGTTTTTCAGGAACATGAAGGAGTTAATCAGATCGTAAGTATTCTGATTAGAGTCTGCCAGGGTCCGAAGAGGCTTAGAAGTTTCATTCGCCCTGTTACATAATAACATACTGTGGTCATAACTAGAAACCTTAAGTCGCATATGTCTAAACTTTGCTGATCAGGTAATCAGGTGCCTTTGCTATATTGTACTGACTTTCATATTTACAACCTTTGGATTTAGTTAATGATGGTGCACCTGTGTTACTTCTGCCTAGAGTTTTGGTACAATTTTTTCCTTTTGTCCTTATAAATTTTAGGACTATGGATACCAATATGATGTGCTGTCATCTGCACAAGGATGACGCTGATTGTGCTTTTGTTTACGATGACAGCTTTGCTAATTGCGAGAGTATGTTCAGGAATAAAGCGCCTCGGAGGTGTATATGGGTCGTCGGAATCTTGTCGCTGGTTGGTGCTGTGTTTTTCATTGTGTGGCGGTTGGTCTTCAAGGAGAAGAAGAAGAAGAACATAATACAGTCCATCATGTTAATCCACTTGGCAGTGTCTGATGGACTGATGGGTGTTTACTTGATAACCATAGGTGTGAAGGATCAGATTTGGTCTGGTCAATTTTATTTGCACAACTATCAGTGGCGATCCAGCCTGTCGTGCCAAATAATAGGCGCCATCTCTGTGTTATCAAGTGAGGTCTCAGTGATGTTAATAACCTTGATATCTGCTGATCGGGTTAAAAATATTGTGTTCCCCTTCCGCGGTAGTGGACTAACACTTAAAATGACCCACATCTTCTGCCTCACTATCTGGGTGATCGGGTGCATAATTGCATTCATACCCATGCTTGACATCCAGTATTTCTATGACTCTGTCAGAGAGCATCACTACTATGGCAGATCTGTTGTGTGTCTGCCTCTGCAGCTTTCTTCCGATAAGCCAGCAGGTTGGGAGTACTCTGTTGCTGTCTTTATTGGCTTGAATTTGGCCCTTTTCCTCTTTGTTGTGGTGGCTTATCTGATGATTTTCTTTAAATCTTACGCTTCAAGTAGGCGCATGGCTCACCATGGGACAAAAAGAGCCATCCAAGCCAGGGCCAAGTCAGCCAACATCAAGAGGGAAACAGCTCTTGCCAAACGGGTGTCCTTCATTATTCTTACCGACTGTATTTGTTGGATGCCCATCATGGTCATTGGGTTGAGGTCTCTCCTGGAAAAGTCTTTCACCACACCAGGCGACCTCGCCGTGTGGATCGCAGTGTTTGTTCTTCCAATAAACTCGGCTATTAATCCCATTCTGTACACGTTATCAACGCCACAGGTACTTATGACCTCACTGTTTTTTATATCATAACTGTTATGATGTCTTGTTAAATTTCACTTCTTTTTTTCACTGTGCCCGGCTGGAGTTTCAACATACTTTTTGACACAGAAACGTTATTTTTAGTTAATAATGGGCCCCAAAAGGAAAAACTACAATGACAGAATGTAGCATGTATGGATATATATGAAACTTTATAACGTAAAGAATATTCGCATTCTAAGGGTTAACGGCACTAAAATGTAGAGAAACTAGAGAAATAAGCCACTCTACAAGAAGAAACTTTTCTTGATAATACCATCAGACTACATATAACAGATAAATGTACCCAGTACACCATCAGACCTATATTTCACACCTTAAGTATAATTACATGCCTAGTGTATATATTCTTGTAATTGTTTCTTATTATCTTCTTACTCGTAATATATTTAGGTTGGAGGTGTTATTAAAACCAAATGCCGACAGCTCTGGCGCTATTTGATGGAAAAATGTGGTCGGGTTCAAAACCATGAAGGTAAGTTGCCATAAATAATGCAAAGCCATGATCCTGATGATAGCGGCATGCTCCACAATAATTAACAATTATTAGATTCGGTTTTTGTGATATCTAGACCTTGATTATTCTGGATATCACAAAAATCTCATCCAATAATTGTTAATTATTTGCAAAGTTACTTTTGAAGTCAATATAAAGAAACAAGTATGTTCTTGAAATCGAATGCTGAAATTTTTAAGACGACTCCATTCACAACTTGTGTCAGGAGACAGGACCACCTGTAATAATTTGTAATGGTAATAGGACTGAGTGGAGTCCAATTCGGTCTGTAATCATACGAGTGATAACAAAATCGGACGACCGCGCTTCGCGGGAGTCCAATTTGTTATCACGAGTACGATTACAGACAGAATTGGACGACACGAAGTCTTATTACCAATTAATCATAAAAATTACAATTTCCGAGGAAAGGAGAAGTGTTAAAAGAAGGAAAATTATGTCAACGGGTCAAGTTTTCCTTTTTTCCTTTTTGCTCTATAAATAGCGAGATTGTCGGTTGCTAAGTAACTCGCGAAAAATAAATCTTTGTGTCAATCAAATACGCAACTACGCAACCATGCGAGAACTGCGCAGAACTGACAACTTATCAAAATTTCGTTGAACGAACGCTCAGCGAGGCAGTTTTTCTTTCAAAGTACAATATTTTTACAAGCTCACTCGAAGCTGTAAAGTCTGTAAACTAATCGGAGTCGGAGTCAGAGTCAATGATTCTTCGCTTCCTTGGCTTTTCTCGGTTTCGTGTTGAACACGCAGTTGTTGTAAACTTGAAATGGCGCCGAGAGATATTCTGTTTCGTAGCCATGCTGTGCAAAGACGGCATAAAGCTTGGATTCTCGAAGGAACAAACTCACTGACTGGATTAGAACTATCTGATGGTCAGATATTCTATTTCATCACAGCTGCGACAGCTGCTGGATTTGATGGAGCTGGCCCTGAACTGTGCGGCAAACGACTTGTTTATGGAGCAGATGGAGAAGTGACAGCCGCACATGTTTTTGTCGAGCTGGATTGTTGACATCAATGTTTCTCGCTTTACACCATTTAATTGTGCCCATACTGTCATTCATGTTTTGGTTGTTCGAGCTGTGTTTTTGGATGCTGCCGTTTCATTTATTTCCGAAATTTCTTCATCCGACACAAATGGGAAACGAGACTGGTCTACTTGCATTGTTGTTGTTGTGTTTTGTTGAACAATGGCGGATTTTCACCGGAAGTCGGCCGCATGTTTGCCTCCGTTTGCAGTTTTAAAACGATGTAGTGGAGGGCTGAAATTCATCTGAACTTGTCAAGATATCCATAAAAGAACTCGTCTGGTTTCTTGGCAAAAAACATTTGTGCCATAGGATAAACAAACTCCAATACTTTCATTGTTCAAGAGACAGGGGGAAGGGGAAAAAATTATCCATTTTGCATAAGAGAGAGTGTTCATACTCTTGCTATGGTTATTTTAACCAAGGCTATGATTGGTTGATTTAAACTAGAACTTTAAATGTGATTGGCTTATTTAACTGTCCGATAACAAACTGTCCGATAACGAACTGTCCGATAACAACTTGGCAAAGCAAATTAGTGGAAAATAGGAGTTTTTTCAACCAATAAAAGTTCGCTGGCTGTCAAGAACTTTCAACCTCAGGGTTCTCTTCAGGACATCACAACCAATCACAACCGAGGAAATTGTAATTTTTATAATTAGGACTGTTATCTTATTCCGAGGTGATTTTAACTGATATTCGTATTCGATTATAACGCCAGCGAAAACCGTTAGTGTCGTACGGTGCAAACAAAGCTTTGCGTTGATGCAAACTTTTGAATATGCTTCAAGCTTGCTTTTGCAGACGGTATATTTTAGCAGCATTAAACAACAGACAATTAAACCCGCTGCTTTTCACAGCTAACACATTTATTTCTATATGTACCTTACCTATGTACCTCCATTCAAACAATAAGTAAGCGCAGTAAGAAAGTGAATCACTTTACCCTTTTTGCACATACCATAGGTCAGTTTTATTTACTGTGACGTGCAAAACACACAAAACTTATTAGGGTGAATTATTTGTACATTTCTACATGACTATAAATACACATATCGACCCATATGTTATGAATACATTTTTATTGGGGTTGTTTGGTGGTGTTATTGATTGTTTCAAAATAGACAGCTGCAATTATAAGCCTGTAAAGTACAATACAATAAGTACAATACAATAAGTTTATTAGTCTTCCCGAGGGGCTTTTCAGAGCTAATTTACAATGATAAATACAATGATAAGTAACTATTTTTATTTGATTAACTGAATAAATAACTCCATTGTGTTATTTATTTTGCGTCAAGTCGAGAGAGAAGCAAATGAAGGCCAGGCTCTGGAAATGAGAGTTATCGAAGGTACGTAAAAACCTCGAGTAGATTGGGTACCAGCTGTCTGCACTTTGATATCTGGAATAGTTCAAGGTAACCAGCTTGAGTTATGATTGGTATAAGTTGCCATTGGAAATCAGGACCAATGATAGCCAAACAACCCAGACATTCTCGTGCCGAAAGTGTTGCTCAATCTCCCGATATTTCTGGAGTGGCGAAGTTACAGTGAAACTCCATTGCCGTCGAGAACAGTTGAGCATTTCCCGTAATCAGTCAGCATGGCAGCAAAAACATCGTTCCCTTAGCTTCAAGAAAACAATAATTCACTGCTCGTTTTAGCTGTAACATATACTGTGTATGTTCAGATTGATTGAAAGCTTGCAAAACTCGTCTTGAACAAGATATAATATTAATGTTCCCAGTTGCCTTGGACCTGGTTTTTATCACAACAATGGTACCTGTCAGTTTGCACCAATCAGAATGCTGCGTTAACGTTCGTGGACGAACGCAGGTAATTCTAAAAATAATGCCTTTCCGACTCGAAACATACAGATTTGTCTCCCGCGCGAAACCCTTACAAGAGAGAGAGAGAGAGGAGAGAGAGAGAGCCTGCTGCAGTGGTAGGCTAGGTTCTCTCCTTGACACACTCTTGACCATCTAACTCTACAGAAAATAGTATAAAAAAAAGAACCAATTCATGTACCAAACCAATTTTTATTTTTATTACCATAGAACATGACGAAGAAGAAGAAAGTGACGAAGATGATGAATCGGAAGAGCAGCAAGTTGAACAAGGACAACACGGAGAAGTAAACGAAGACCACGAAGAATGTGAACAGCAGCAAGATGAACAACAACAACAACAACAACAACAAAACACGGAGAACCAAACAAAGACCATGAAGAATGCGAACAGCAAAACGTTGAACAAGAACAACACGGAGAAGCAAAAGAAGACCAGGAAGAATGTGAAAGGCAGCGTGCAGAGCCTATGGAAGATGGACATTCCCACACTGAACATGGAAAACATGCAGAGCACAGGCCACCATCTGTGGATGAAGGTAGGTTTGCTTGGACAATTTTTCCATCCTTTAAAGAACTTTTTTTAGCTGGAATTCCGATTTTCAATGAATACCATTCTTTCTTAATTATTCCAGCAAGACAAGGTCTCAGCTGTCTAATCGTGTCATTTTGTTTTGTTGAACAGGACAAGACCAAGAAGATGCTGACAATGTTGATTGCCAACCAACCTCAGACCAAGTATCTTCAATAACACCTTTGGCCATATTTGATGACGATGGCGACCTTGATGAAGACATCGACGTGTTCTATGATGCGACGCTGATAAAAGAGGAGGACGTCGTGATGTAGCTGCTACATCACTAATCCGGCGTTACGGACATAGTAGAGACAGATATGAAACTTAGCGATAAGAAAAAAGAACAGACTTTCGATGCCTCCAATCCACCATTGGTAAGTTCAAATGGTAACGGCAAAGGTAGATGATCATGAAATATAGTGAAACGGTTCGCCTATTTCATTATTATCTTGAAATAACAACAGGGATACTCTTCTCTTAACCACAAAAGCACGTGTTCTATTTCCCCAAATTCCTGGGGCGAGCCTAACTCCTCGCTTGTGGAGGGAAAGCATTATCATAATCCTCTCCTAATAGTCTCCGGCCCAAGCGGGGGTACGGTTATAATGTAACAGTTATACTGGCTTCTTCACTGGATTCAGAATGCTGATCAAGGTAACAATCAGTTGGCTCTGCATTCTTTGTTGGTGCTTGGTCCTCAGAAAGAGGTCCCGTGGACTCCTGAACATCATCCCACATTGGCTGCAGCTGAAGAGGCCTTACGCGATTTGGCTTAAGACAATTGAAGTGTATAACCATTCGGCTCTCCCTTGTAAGGGCCACTTCTTCACAATTTATTCTATATGTGATATCCGATAAGACCTTCATTTGTTCGATTGCTCTCCAATTTCCTGACAAAGGGTAGTAGAATTTCCAACACATCCACATAGGAACAGCTTTCTCCTCTTGCCACACCAGATCACTAACTTTGTATAGTCTGGAACTTCTCTTACAGCGTGCGTTGTAAGACCTCTTTCTGGTGACATAGAGTGACCTTCAGGTCATCCTCCACCGGTCCTTTACTTACTTCCTTAGTATTCAAGAAGCAACGTTTTTTTTTTTTGTTGCTTCTTGACGAAAGACATGTAATCAGGAGGTTGCTCTGATGGAAGTTTATCTCTCATTGCATCAATAAGCAATCTCAGTTCCCTGTCGCATGCTGTGATAAGCACACTGGGAGAAAACCAATTTGTTTTGTATAGGAATTGCCTGTCTTCTGAAATCTCAGCAATAACCATTCGGATGAGCATTTCAGCATCCCTATCATACTGAGAACGATAAAGTGTTGTTCTTTGTATGACAGACTCAATAACATTGCACAAACCGGTTGCTCATGACAGCTTGTGCAGCTGTATCAGATTCTTGATTTGGTATGTATATAAGCTTCAGGCCACTTTGTATACATGTCTACCACAACCTCAAGAAACTTGTTTTCTCTGTTGGTCTCTGGGAGTGGTCCAATAATTTCGATGAATCTTCTTTAAAGGAAACCCATCTTAAGGCGCGTTTCTTGAACTACATGTGCGGCATGTTTAACAATACTGTTCAAATATATTCTGTAGAAGCATTTTCGCACATTGTCGGCAGTCTTACGAGCTGATAAATGTCCACGGTGGTCATGTAACTCTTGTTGTAGATTGACCTGTAGAGTGCTGAAGTATCTCGTCTTTTCACCATCACCGGTACAACACTTCACTTCTCACCATCACCAGTACAGCACTTCATCCCGGGACTTTATCCTGCAACAATAAATAACTGGCCTTACTGATTTCAAAGAGACCACATATGTTTGCTGGCTCTTTTTATCTCTTCTCTTGGTGTTCTCTTCCCTCCTTTGAGCCACAGGAGTACCTCATTCAGATGTTTGTCCTTATAGCTTGCTCAAATCTAGTTATACCACAGTGGGGTCTGGTGACTCGATCCGGAAGGGGTTTCTTCCATAACGGGAGACGTTGTATCGTTGGTAGTTGTTCCAATAATCAAGGGCACAGGAGACGAAATGTCAGACTTCTCTGGCATATCAGTCATGGGGTTTTTTGGCCAAGGCTGGCGCGAAAGACCATTGGCGTTAGCATGCAGGCACCCTTAACGATGCTCTATTTTCATATTAAGCCGCTGAAGATATTCAACCCAACAGGCTTCTTGAAATCTGGAGTGCTTTTAAGCATCTCAACGTTCTGTAGTCAGACTAACAAACAGTTTTCCAGACGTGTAGTAAACAGTCTTGTTGTTCACATAGGGGTAAAATAATTATGCTCCAAACATCAGCGAATACATCTCAATCTTGGTTGGGCCGCTTCCTTTGTGATTTTGTCAGGGCCTTAGCAGCATATGCAATAGGACGCTGTTGTAATCTTCGATTTGGGATAACACCACCGCCGTAACAGTTGTGCTTGCATCAGGCCGACGAGAGGTGCTACAAGAGTTGCACAATCTGGTATATACCGATCTTTTCCAGAAAGACTAGTAACTCAGACACATTGCTATAAGGGGCGGTGGTTTTGTTTTTATTTGCGAGAACTTCTCTGGGTCTGTGGATACCCCTAGGGTTAGAGGCGATGACAGCACATGTCCAACAAATGGTACTCTTTGTGGCAAAAGCCTACATTTCTCCTTCTTTACTCTCAATCCAGCATCAAGTAGGGTAAGGACACGATCTAAAGATACGCAATGCTTGGCGAATGTGGGGCTGAAGACAACAGCATTATCAAAAAATGCCAAGAGTTCCTGTCATGTCATTTCCGCTAATAAACTCGTTATCTGACGCATAAAGAAGGGGCACAGAATTACAAAGCCAAAAGGGGACTTGCTTTCATTGCCAGTGCCCTTGCTTGGTAGAGAATGCTGATTTCTCTGTATCGCCCAGATTAATTTCAAAGGCATCGAAGGTAGACATGAGGTCCAGGTTTGAAAAAAGGTTTTCTCCAGCTGAAGTATAGATCATGTCTTCCACCTTTGGAACAGGATAATGTTCCTTAACAGTGAAACTAGCTATTCATTTTACAGAAATCTGCACAATAACGGTACGAGCCATCCTTTTTAGAGGATAAGACAACTTGTGCGCTCCAATGACTAGTAGAAGGTTCTATCATGTCTTTCTCCAGCAGCCTTACTTTCAGTTTCTTTGTTTGTGTACTGTTTCTTGTTGTAGTGAAAATTGATGCAAGGGTAGTCTCAAAGGGGGCGCGGACCAGGTATTAATTCGAAACAATGAGGCTTTGCGCAGTGGCCAATATCTTGTAGCCTTTTGGATATCGCTTCAAGATACGGCTTCTCCCATGTTGTTATCTGGTCAATGTCTATTGGAAATAGTTGTTTTATCTCTAAGACTTCATCCCAACTTGGCTCTGTTACAACCGATACTGCATTGCAATTCAGTGTTCTTCCATCAATCCTATAATTTAGGACTATGGGTATTGCTTGAACCATCTCTACTGCTGGACAGAACTGACCTACATTTATGGTAACCGGTTGGTCAGAAAGTTATAGAAACAGACTGGGACCAAACCATTGTTAACCAGGGATAGAATAAATTATACTGCAACTGGGAACCTTTGCCTCTTTAACCTGACAAGGGGAGGTTGTCCCAGATACAGAACTGCTTTTTAGCATTAATCCCTTCTGGAGTCATACTCCAGTTCCACAGTTCCCAGGATTCCCAGTTATGATACCTCTGCACTCATAATCTTGGAGTTGACCTGTTCAAGACCTGTTCAAGGGTCTCTCCTACACCAATACAGTTGAAAACTACTCAAAATACAGGTTGGGCTACAATTAACAGCCCAAAGTACAACACTAACAGGGCCCCCACGCATCTTGCAATCAACTAACAATACTGTAGATTTTATGAAGCTAATTTGTATCACAGTCACTTGGTCTCTGGGTTGGGAGCAGCTCACGTTTACAATCTGTATTCCGTCCTACGGAAGTTTCCTTTTTGCAAGCCTTTGGAAATAATACACGGAACCACATGACCAACACCCCTTCATCCTGTTACTAGCTGGTCTGAGCTGGGAAGGCCTGCTGTTTCCTTGAAAACCACTTGAAGGGATATAATAGCATTAACTAGAGCTTTAACTGCTGCCTTTGCTGTTGCTAATACAATCATAGCTGAAAGCTTCGAATCCAGTTGGGTAAATTTAGCTTTTGAATCGGTACGGGTCCTCCTCTTCCCAACGAACTGACACTTCATTCACAACCCTTTCTCTTATTCTAACTGCTCCAAGGCTTCGAGCTCCAAGGCTTTATCCTTGCGTCGACCGTTATCATTAGAACTAGACAATGGTGCTACAAATTTAAGATAACAAGCCATTGTGATTTCTTCTTATCGCTAATTTTTATTTGTCATAAACTTCCCTAATTAGTATTAAGTAGTATTCTATTTTAATAAAAACGTGTCTGTCAAGATTAGGAATAAGAAAAATTGAGTGAATGCGGTTTATTATAACAAATTAATCAGTAAAAACCAATATAAAATGCGGTATATGATTTGAAAACATTTTAGAAATAGTTGTACATGGTTTTAATAATTTACGTATAATTCTATATCTAACCATACAAAATTGTTTATTGCTCTTTCTTAGATTTAAAAAAATACAATAGTAATCACTTTACACATCGATAACAAGTTAATATAGAAGTTAATATAGTATTTGTTCATAAGTAATTATATTCCTGAACACGGAAGGGTTGCGTCCATAAACTTATTGTATACAGCTGTTTCGAGAAAAGGCTGTCGGAAAAAAGCGCACGCGACAATCCCGAAAGGTAATCTGGGATATGATCAGCAAGGTACGTTCCCGACACTGTAGCTGTCGAACCTACTTTTGTTGCTTTCTTTTAGCACTCGCAAACATACGTCCATGGCGTCTCGTGCCATGTTCTCAGATTTCCCTGAAATGCTGAAGTCAAGGGACCGCGAACATAAAACTACTCACAATACCCTTCGGGATTGTCGCATGCGCCTTTTTTCCGACAACCTTTCTCGAAACAGCTGTATACAGTGAGGCACCGGCTGATTCACAAGTGATACAATATGAGCGTCAGAGCTGTATGGGAATTTACATTATTGTAATGCATCTAAATGTTCATGTTGATCAACTTAGCTATACAAATCATTTTAGGCGAGTAAATCGAAGGAAATGTTTATGTAAATCAGGACGAAATCTGCATCCGATTTACAGATATTCCTTAAACATTCATTTCTTTTGTATTTTCTTTATGAATTAATTAATGAGCGTTGTAATGAAAGTTAGGACCTCCACAGACTAGGCCAATTGTTATCGATAACTATTTAGTCGATCATAAAAAAAAGCCAGTGTTTGAAGCGAGTTATCGATAACAAAATTTAAAAATATTAGTTATCAACAATTAACAAAACAGTTTTCCTTTTCAAAAGGAAAACTAATTTAGTTATCGATAACAAACGCGGCCGTTCTCGCTAAACAAAAGGTTTAATGACCAGTACAATAGCTATACGTTTTGGTACAGTTCCCTATTATCAGTGTTCATTGGCAGCGTTTACTTTTCCGTAGAAACAAACATGGCGCTTTTTTCCTTCTCCGAGAAGCTTTTTTCTTTTCTTTTGCCTTTCGATGGTCCTTCCGCGTCTTGCCATCTTGCCCAAACGTGCACTCGTATTGGCATGCGCAGGAACGCTCGTTACCAAGCTCTCGCATAAAAATACAAGTTATCGATCATTTTGGCCTCTACTGTGTGGAAAAGCTTTATCGAGCACGAATAGTTGTCGAGTCATTTTAGTTGTCGAATAATAATAGTTGTCGACAACTAACTCACTAGTCTGTGGAGGCCCTATAGATAGTGTTTGAACAGTGGTTGTAGTCAGAGACGTGCAGTATTTATATTATCCACTATCAGGAGGATATCACCCTGGAGCCTCCATCTCCCTTATTGGCCCTATGACACGGTGTAGTTACACCTTGAGCTATTTTTAGAATTACTTTTGCCGCGAAAATCACCGGTTGCGAGCACGAGGACGAGGTTGTCATTCATGTTTCTGATTAAAACTAAAAGCAGGAATGGACGAGAGGAACGTGGAATGAGAACTAGAACGGCGGAATGTCGTTACTACGAATTATCACTATTGTCCGAGGACGTAGACGGATTTTTTTTCGCGGGAGAACGTTTCTAAAAATAGCCGAAGGTGTAACTACGCTGTTGTCCTTAATCAGCACAGATAGAGGCTCCGGGGTGATATGCTCCTGCCACTATTTATTCAATATACACCTTATATGATATTTAACAAGTTGTTACGTTGCACTGTAACACTCCTCAAAGATTAATTACATTACTTATACTATAATATATACAAAATGAAGAGATTGCATGCACATTCTCCTGTTTCGTTAAGTTTCATCTGTAAATTTATAAATGAATATATTAACTTTTCAATCAGCGCGCAGACTGAAACAAATGTATCATAAATGCATGGCTCAGGTGTTCAGTACTAGTGGATACAAGCTGATTCATAACGTGAAAGTTTGTAGAAAGAGTGTTTGTAGTCAGAGACAGGAGTATTTATAGCATTCATTCTTTACTCAATACACATCTTATTCATATAAATGATATTTATTAGGTGGTTAGTACAATGGTAGCCATTATTATTAATGGTATTTACATTACTGCATACATATACTAAGTGCAGAGGTCAGATATTGCATGCGTATCTGGCTCATTTATTTACTCTGATTTGTTATCTTAACATGAAATTAAATTTTGCAGAGGCTTGTACAAATACGAG
>MU826826.1:3217260-3302260 GCA_029204205.1 Desmophyllum pertusum
TCAGAGAAAGAACATTAGGATTTGATCAGGATCAATACTGAATTATTAGTTGCATAATCTTCACAACAACTGAGGACTTGGTGGTTACGTAATCGCTACCGCACTGTATACGTAGTGAAAATAAGTGCTGATTTCATTGTTATAGCTGTATTCAAAATCAACGTAACAGTCGAAGGGGCGGCTAAAATCGACGATAAATTCAGAGAAAGAACATTAGGATTTGATCAGGATCAATACTGAATTATTAGTTGCATAATCTTCACAACAACTGAGGACTTGGTGGTTACGTAATCGCCACCGCACTGTATATGTAGTGATAATAAGTGCTGATTTCATTGTTATAGTTGTATTCAAAATCAACGTAACAGTCGAAGGGGCGGCTAAAATCGACGATAAAATCCATAGAGAGAACAATAGGATTTGATGAGGATCAATAATTATTTGCCTTTACTGCCTACTGGGCAAGGCGTTACGTAGTTAGTGTTATTTTGACGGCAGATTGACAGTTCTCTACTTGCCATTATAAAAGCAATGCAACAGGTTTTCTAGGCGCTGTGGTTAGTTAACACTCGCGAGATAAAGTGCAATATCCCAGTTTCAACTGAAGGTACGTCTTGCAGTTCCACCTTATGGAAGTTAGGAATTGATGCAAAACATTTTATTTCCAGTTCAATTGTTTTTATCAACACTGCAGTTATAATATTGAACACAATTCCGCCTAACGTCAACGTTAGTCAAATTATAATTGTCTTTTGTTTTATTCCATCTTCCACAGCAACTTCCTAAAGCGAAAATGAACCGATTGAGCCTTGTCCTTCTGCTGCTCTGCATCTTCGGGTAAGTGGTCGATTCAGGGAAAGCTACCGAAGTATTTGTTTATCTTAGTTTGCTCAAGTTACAGCTTTGCAACAATTTTATTATTATTATTATTTTTCACTGGAGAAAACAGCAGTATTCAATGCTTTTACGATTTTCTAAAATCGAAACATTCTCTGTATTAACACTCGCGTTAGTCATTAGTATTGGTAGTTATCAGGTAGCTAATAGTAACCGTTTTCAAAATTTGTTCGAGTTAAACGAGGTTATAGCTTTGGTATGTTCCTAAGAAGAGAACCCACAATTTCTCAACTTGCGATTTATTTCTGTGACCACATGTAGCTCTTCACAATAACATAATTATATATGGCTGCCTGAACATGTAGAAAGAGAGGCAGACATAATATGCAAATACAGGAAGAGATTGAATGTTCAACGTCAAGACAGAGTCAAAACCATGGCAGTTACAGAGATAGAACAAATGGAAAAGATAAGACAAGACTCTCTGTGTAAGAGAGAGACAGAAACTATAACTTAGAAGAATATAGAAAGAAACAGAGCCATTGACACCGATAAATTGTAATCCATTTCTTTTCGTTTCTATCTTTAGAGGCTACATTGCCGATGCACGAGAGAATCACTACAAGGTCACTGTAAGTACAAAATTGCATTACCAGTATCTTAATTAATAATAATTGTCGGTACTGCGCTTCAACAGCCTTCTTCTTGTGAATTATTTCGTCAACCTTGTCGATTATAACTATTTTATTCTTAGGATATTTTCTTGCACAGCCTATAGTATCTTCCAAGCCCGTTTCTCAATGTGTAACACCATATATTATACAGTAAAAGCTCTATTAAGCCCCCGGGGGGCTTATTTAATTTCAGGCCTCAAGAAAGGGGGAGGGCTTATTAGAGAGGGGGCTTATTTCAAATCATAAATTTTCGAGAAAATTCACATTAATTTTTCAAACTTTACTAGTATTACACCATTAACTAAAACAGAACAAGAAATGGGTTATATATGACAAATACAATGTCACTTACTCCCTAACTTAACGATAGTTCTGGAAATTAAAGACCACGTTTCAATACAAAGTGACTCAGTGGAACACCAGAAAACATTGCTGAAAAGTCATTTACATCAGCCTGATGGAAGGGTGGGGGGTTAATAGAGAGGGGGGCTTATTACAAAATCTGACTTCCTAAGGGGGGCATATTAGAGAGGGGGGCTTAATAGAGAGAAAGAGAGAGAGGGGGAGAGGGAGAGAGAGAAGGGGGGCTAAATAGCGCTTTTATGAGCTTTTCAATTTTTATTAATATCTAACAAGTGATGTTTTTTAACGTAAACATTATTGTGACAGCAAGATGGGCGAATCCAATAATTTACTTTTCTGCCTTGTCCCTTGCAAGAGGGAGGAGGTCGCCTATCCACCAAAGCCAAACTTCTTCCCCATCGATTTTCAAAACGTTATGCGTGTATACATAGGTAACTGGCACAACGGTAGGTGAATTGTGCGTTTTGAATTATTCCTCCTCCAACGACAGAGTATTAAATTGCTTTGTAACCTTCTTCCTACGCTGCTATAGTGCCCTGGGAACAGGTCCCAGACCTCGGTCGACAGGAGAAAGGAATCCAAGACTAGCGAATTTTGGATCATCGCGTGTTGCCCAAAAGGTAAGAAATAAACGATTCCAGCTAATGAGGTCAATCAATGCAGCATACATGGCTTCAATAAAGGCTCAGATCTAGCACAAAGCAGAAGGCAGACAAGTATAGAATTCAGATATGTCTTAATTGTTTTCTTTGCACATAGATGTTTTGTACAACGAAACAACGCCGAACGTGCCAACCACTTGTTAGAAAATAATGCGGTGTTCTAAATGTTCGTATAGATTATTATTTCATAGCTATACGGTACCGAGATTTACTCGCGAAAACTCACTAGTAAATTTGACTTTCGACCAAACAAATTGTTAGAAAATCAATAAACTTTCGTAGACATGTTTATTGGAATAAACTTCCAGGTTCGTTAGAGACTATACATCAGTTCACACTGAATAATTATAGTCAAGGAAAAAAATTACAAATATATCATAAAACAAACCAAGATGAACAATTGAATATTATTATAATATTTGATTGGCTCTTTGGAAATAAATAAATCTTAAACGGAAGTAAAAATACGGGCGGTGAAAACCACCAAAGTCCAAAGAAATAGACTTCTGATGTTCGTAATGGATTGAAATTTGGCAAGATGAGTAAGAAAGTCGTATTGTACACGAAAATGTAAAAACACGAATATCAACAATTTGATCCCAGGGGCACTTTTAGTTTCGCGCTGTTGCAGTTTAACGAACTGAAACCTCTCAACGAGGAGAGAAGCTAGCTTTTTATCAGCTTCGTCAATAATATCTGAGGACTAAGTTAATACGCTATTGTTTGCATGTCGTGTCAGTCTGCTTGTCGAGGGCCGTCGTGATAACAGCGGGTGGGGCAACTATGAGGTAACTCCTTTACCTGCTCAAAAGGATATTTTGAATTTTTTTTGCAGGAAAGCCATTGACGTTTCTCAACGACAATGCATTTTGCTGTGGAGGAAGGGGTCATTGCTTTGGTAAGTACTTTTTATAGCCAAATACATACACGTTGGTATAAAATTGAAAGGAAAAAAATATTGAATGAAAAAAATTAAAAAAAACTGAACACAAACACATGCGACCCCCCTGAAATGTTTATTCATGTTTATCCTCCAACATCATAGTTTTCAATATAATTCACTATTCCTGCCGCTGAATTGAATGTATGTTCTGTTTGCAACGGAAAATGTTTCTATATGCAGTCGGCCAAACTGAACTCGGTGATTTTGTCGAAGAAACAAGCACCCTATCACAAAATATGGCTTTTCCATAAGATTTTATTGAATAAAAGGCGGCGTTATGCACATGCGCATGGAAGTTATCCTTATCCTCTCTCCTTTCCTTGGCGAGTTCAGACCCTATATACCGAGCGTAAGGACTGTGGAGTCTGGTAATGGACTAAGTCGTGTACAATCACAGTTTCTTGAACAAGCAACTTCAAACTAAAGAAAGAGCTTTACATGTCCCCTTAACTCTATTTTAACTTCCCTAAATCAGAAGATTGGGGGTTTTTTAAACATACATTATAGATTGATAAGCCACCACAAACTACAAAAACGGAAAAAATCCGCTTATGACGAGGTTGGTTGAGACAATATTGCCCTCATCAAGGGCGAGTAATGGAGATACTCGCGTGCAGCTTGTTTTTACAGAGTTATATGCCAGAGAATCTAACGCTCATGAAAAGACACCATTCTATTATGCATAAGAAACATGTCATGCACTTGCAAAGATTGCTAATAGCGTTCCTTTTTATTTCAGGCAACATCTGTACTTGCGATGGTAATAAGGTCACTGGAACGATTTCCACCCAGATGAGTTTGATTAAAAGTGTATCGTAAGGAGGATCAAAAATGCAGCTACTTGTGCACTGAATTCTTCACTTAAATCAAAAAGTGTGATTGAATAAACAATAAATGTGCTGTAAAAGACGAAAGAGTACATGTGATTACTTACAAATATACCCTATGCGGCTATCAGTAGACTACTTCAGTCAGACTCTTTCAATCCTTAGCTATTATTAGCATACTACGCGCGTTTTGATTGGTCGAAGCTGGTCGAAAACCTATGTACTATTGTACCGGTGAATAGATAACGAGAGCAACTCGCGATATAGCTAGGGTTTTTATCAACATCATTGTTAGCCGAATGTCTGCTGAGTTTACAGCTAAAATGGTTGAAAATATGAACTGGTGAATGCCACAACCTAAAGGGCTACTATGAGTTGCAAAAAACATTTCGAGTTAAATCTAGCTGCTGCTAGGAAATGCCGTAAATTTGGGTTAAATGACAACTAGCTGTTTGATTGACCCAACGTTTCGACTTGCTAATGCAGAAACTTGAATTTACTCTGAATATTTGACTACTCACAGTTCCTTTTTGTCGTGGTCCTGAGTCAACCTTCGCAGCCAAGACTGCGTTACGCGAACAGCACTCTTGCGACTCGACCGAGGTCTTTAGTTAACTACCAAACCGAAATTAAGTAACAAATAACAATGGACGTAATCACTTTCAGTCTTAAAATGCAGTCATCAACATCTGTCATGAGAATCGCAAAAGTGATCGCTTAAAGAGGCTATGTCACCCCTATTTTTTTCTATCCTTCCCTGTATTATTTTTACGAGCTCTAAACTCAAACATGTGAATGAAATATTAAGAGCCATTCTCCGAGAACTTCGAGAATCGAAAGACACTCACGAAAATCGATTTTTTTTATTTTATATTTTGCCAAAACATTCCTTTGGATGTACTAACTTAAGGAAAAATAGTTAAAAGTTCCAACGATTTTTTAACGGACGAAATTTTAAAAAGTTCGAAAATTGAATAATTAGCTATTTTCAGCTCTAAAACAGGTTCAAATTCTCACGCTTCTTTGGGAAGACGGTGAAAGCGAAAAAAACGACACTTGGTACAAATATTATGTTATTCTTCCTCTTTAAAACTGTGTAAGTTTTTCAAAATGTTCTTTCTAGCTTTTTCAATGAGAATATTTATAGTCTCCATTTTTGTCGCTTAACATCAAGGCCAACTTTGACTGCTTTAAATGGCCTCTGGTATATATCATTTGATAATAAAATCTACATGTAACGAAACCTTGGTTATTGTGCTTTCTACCAGGAAAGGTTTAGCTCTGGGAATCAAATACTTCCTCTCCAGTAAAATAAACTGTCATGGTATGTGAGCGGGTATAATTTTATGTAAATCATAGGCTTCGCATTCGAGGAATACATCCTAAAAGGAACAATTAACGTGAAAGAACGACTCGCCATTACTTGTTCCTCGTTTCTGCTGTCTTAGAAGTAAATTTCAGCTTTCATGCTTCGTGTTGAGTCGTATAATCCATTAAAAGTCGAACATATTGATGAACGGTAATTGTAAATGGAGAATTTGCGATGACATTTTCAACCCGGCGATGCAGAATTCCCTCTAATCTCGTCGACAGGATTTATATCGCACTGTGCTTAAAACCTTTAACATGCACATATCATATGTAAAATGTGCTTAAACCTTATGTAAATACTCCCTAAAGAAAGAAAAAAGGTAGGTTTAAAAATAGCTTGCGTGCAGACGTCTCCTATTTCCTTGCTTCACGCGGAAAAGACCCTTTTCCGCGTGAAGCAAGGAAATAGGAGACGTCTGCACGCAGGCTAGTTTAAAAACTGTACATTTAGAAAAAATTAATTAAGCAAAACTTTTAACTTTCAAGTAAGACTTCAACTAAATAACTGGAAGCTATCGGCTTCCACTATTTCCCTTGGATTATTCAATTGATTAATTACTATAT
Organism: Desmophyllum pertusum; assembly: GCA_029204205.1. NCBI lineage: Eukaryota > Metazoa > Cnidaria > Anthozoa > Scleractinia > Caryophylliidae > Desmophyllum > Desmophyllum pertusum. Next base: position 3,223,502 of record MU826826.1, read on the forward strand.
TGAAAAATGAATATTTATAACAGTTCAGTCTCGCTGATTCTAAATGCCAGGTGGAAAATAAGGCCTCTAATACAGGTTTCACTGTATATTTATTAGTGATATATATGAGTAATAAATCTTTTCAGCTGAAATAAGGTGAAAGAAGTAAAGAGAGTGAGGAAAAAGGAGAGGGAAACGAAAGAGAGAGAAATGTTTGGCTATGAACAGCGTTCGAAACTGCGACGATCATTTATTCGCTTCGTATTTCCAATTGCCAAATAAGGAATTGTCTTTTATTCAAAGAACAGCTTGGTCGGGAAGTTAATAAATTTATTTTTCGATTTTTACCCCAGGGCCATGCAAATAGAGAGAAACAGAACGAGAAAGATCTCAGTTTTGGGTTGAAAAAATGATTTACGTCTTTACCAATTCTTGTGCATTTTCCCCAAACTTAGGACGTAAAAGTAAAAAATGATTTCATTACAATCCAAGACTTCCAACAGGAATATAAAACAGGACGTAAAAATCTCGTTTTGTTTTATCAAGAGCTTGCATTTCATTTGTTCCAAACCGTTTATCAATTGAACTGAAAAACTTAAGGAATATGAAATAAAGATATTAAAATTATACCGAATGGTGTTTGGATAATTGTTGAATAAAGAGTTTCCATAGTTGGTGACGTAATTCAACGAAAATTTCAAAATGATACACACCACTTTGATAAGTTAATACCCACGGGTTGTAGAAAGCACAAAGTTACATTTGAACGGATAGTTTGTTTTTTGAATATAGAGAGGAGGTACCTTCCTCTCAAAAATGAAAATAAAAATATTTAAAAGTTAAATTACGCCAGAAGAAAACAGTGCCATCAGTTCATTATACGAAAATGAACTGACAAGCTCGTAGCAGCTGATTATTTTTTTCTTGAAATAATAACGCCAGCTAAACCCAATGGTTTTCAGTTTTATTTTTCAGATCAATGGCGTTTCTATAACTCATTATTGCTATTTTTCCTAATAACTTGAGCAACTCTATATTGCCAAGTCAGCAGTCCCGTGAGATAAATTAATGAGATCGTGTGAAAATTTCTAACTTTAAGTTTATTAAATACGTATAAACTCTAACAGCTACTAACATCTGCGAGTGTATTAATGATCTAAGTGTGAATAAAATATTTCTTGTGTTGGTAAATGCGACTCAGCTACTACAACGGCAAAGACTAACTGAGATAATCACCATTCAGGTAATCTAAATAGCTTTGTTTCTGTTTTAATTCTGGTATTTAAACTAAAATCAAAATGAGTTATGTGGCAGTCATTCTGCTACATAACTAAAAAGAAAAAAGTGAAAATAGAAAGAATATTGATGCTCTCTTACATTAACGAGCAACTCACGTTTGAGTTATGTCCCAAAAATTAGATTTTTCTGTAACAAATATTCTCTCTTGGATAAACATGAAACAATTTTTAAGGGACTATTGTATTCATTATTGAAATAATATTTCCTTTCAACAAATAATGGAAACGATAATGAAATGGCGAGGAGTGAATGAGAGTGAGCCGTGTTTTGACAAAATTATCATTATTATAAAACGTTATAAAGAGAATAAATTACAAATACATTCGAATCAACATGAAAATGACAATCAAGAAATGTTGGTTTATTTAATTTTTTCTCTAAATGATTTAGAGAAAATATTCAAATAAAGCGACAATCTAAGGTAAAGGTTTTATTATAAAAACATAATGAACAGTGTTTGACTGAATAATTCACTGCGCTGTCTACTCTTTCGTACACATTGTCGGTTACGTTTCCAAGTTTGGTGACTAGTCTGGTATTAAAACGAAAAATATTTTACAATCATTTAAAAATAAAAATAAATAATAAAAGGCATTTATTAAAGTTACTTTATTCTGACTAATTTTCGCGCGAACTTAATTTCGCGAAATTGTTACAACACTGGTATTTCGCTAGGCTTTATTTTCGCGATTTCAGAAAAAAATTTAATAAGGGCTAAAACTAGTTAAAATTTTGTTAAAATATCGCCTTTATTTTCGCGTTTTCTTCTACATCGCTAAAATACGTGAGAATATATAGAGGATATTACACGGCGGCGCGAAGATATGAATTTTATTTTCGAGTGGTAAAAACAATATTTTACGAACGAGCGCAGCGAGTGAGTAAATATTGTTTTTACCACGAGAAAATAAAATTCATATCTTCAAGCCACCGTGTAATGTTCTTTTTATTATATAGACAAATGACAAAAGCACAAACTTTATCGCGAACTCTTGCAGCTCGGTGGCTGGACTTTCCGAATTTCTCTCCTTTCGTCTTCACTTGCAAGGAACTCCTTGAATAATTAAGTCATATGAAGTTTTCTTCTTCGTGTTAACATTTTTCTACTCCTCAGTGAACGATTTCATGTCGGCTTCGTGAATTTCACGAATCTATCGCTCGCCATTTTTCAACCGGAGTTTGGCAGCTTTGCACAAAAAGCCATGCAAAAGCGGGAAATGACGTCATCAATATCCTCACTAGTGAGGATATGGAAAATACGCCACTCGGGTCCCGGATGTAGTTTCGTATGAGTTTTACGAGTGGTCTATTTTCCAGTAAAACACTCGTGTCTATATAATAAATAATAATATTTTGTAGGCAAGACAGCTTCCTGTACAAACTATGACATTTATTTCACAGTCAAATTACGGAAATGAAAGAAAAAATCCTTTCAAACGAAGATAAAATAAACAAGCTGACCATAAGCTGGTTGCTTTCCTTTTCTTCAACTGACAGAACTGATGGATTGTACCTAGTTAACCGCCCCGGGGGGGACTCCCATATAAAGTGACGGGGATAACTGCTGTATATTGTAGGAGTTAAAATTCGTGGGTTGTTACCGCATAGGGTATTTTAATCTAAAATGACGACCATTAGAGGTACTAATTAGAGTATTTAGCCGGATAAAAAAATATGACAGGAACTAGTTTGCCGTAGAATTGGTACTTCATACATGTAGGATGAAATTTTGACCCATACCCACAAAACGTGATTCTAGTACCGTTTAGGGGTCTTTTTTAACATTTCCGACTATCACCCCCGTAACCTTTATATGGGTGCCCCCCGGGGGGGCGCTTTGCAAATTGGTAACCCATGAAATTGGAACTGAGTTATCAATCATTCTGAATTCTAATTTCATATTGGCTCACTGTAGACGCGTCACTGCTGGATCTGTCCTGGTCGCTAAGGAGAGGTAAGCCACTAAAATAATACAAAATTCATACTAGGCCAATATTGATAGACAACGGCGAACAACCATCAAACTGCAAAAAGCAAAATAAAGTTGTAAAAAAATAGTTGAGAAGTAGAGTGCATGATTGCGATCGTATGAGCCAAGTGGCGCTCTTTCGGTTCAAAAAGTTTGTAACTTCACAAATAAACAATGACCATTATTTGGCGCCATATTCATCCGAACATATCCCTCAAGCGATATTCCTCAGTTTTAAAAGGAAATTGTATTTACGTTCGCGGTCCAGTTTTCGTCCCAAATTTATAAATTGTCAAATTAAATAGAACTGAATATTTTGAACGCACTGGCAAGATTTTTCAACGACAAAAGAGTCACTTTGACGTTTGATAACTTGGTGAAGATATTCCGAAACATAGAGCCTTGGTGGAAATTGAAGCTGCGCTCTCGGAAAATGTTCAGATAATGACCGCGGACAAATATCCATGCATATGTTTATTGTGTTTATTATCTTTCAAATATTTTCAGAAAGGGTCAATCTGCTGCTAATTTGCAAGTAAAACTACTTAGGCCCAGTTCAGACGCCGTACTTCACATGAACTTAATTCATCGAATTCGATTCGGCTCATGTGAAGTACGGTGTCTGAACTGGGCCTTAGACTTTTTCCTTGCTACAGTAACCTTTAATTATCTGCCTTTAAAAGCAATAATTAAACCTGATTACTTAAACATTAAGAAAAAACCGCATGCAGAAAAGAATAATACCTGAGTTCCTAAAGCCATTTTTCCTTCATAGCAAATAACAAAAAAAGAACAGGAAGATGATGTCCAGGAAGGCGATGTGGTGTTTCGTTATTGTTTTCTGTAAGCACTTTTATCATTGTGTCAATGTCAGCGGGTTTCTCCAAGTAAAGAAATATAAGATCATTTACCTTAATTTGTATTTGATTGACCTTATTCCGGGATAAGAATAAATTGAATAAGCTGAGTCAAAATTCTGATTCAAGAAAACACAGATTGTATCACAATGTTTGGAATAAACAAGAATGATGACGTCATTTCCTCTTCGCGTCGCAGTCTCTTTCAAAACAACAAACAAAAATGGCGGACGCCGACAGTGAACATCAAATCAAATGTACGAAGAAAACGAAAGATGAAAATAAACTTGGCACCACTGTTTGGGAGTATTCCTCGATGCGAACGGCTTTTCGTCGCTCGAACATAAAACAAGAGCAGGAAATCTTCTACGACATCTTGCTCCTCTCTCGTGGGTTCTTGTTTAAGAAATTCCTTAACAAACGTCAAGATACCAGCAAGAACTTCAATGTTGCCGCCCATGTTGTTTTTGTGTTGCAATGTTACAATAATTTGTATTTTCGTATGGAAAACCGCTGCCTTGGTGTTATTTCGTGGGTCATTGTTCCGTAAACGGACTAACCGCCTGGGATAATACGGAATATATTCCGGAAATAGGTCAATCGAACGCACCCTAAATTAATTGAATTGTGTTTTGACAAAGTCTTACCAGTACAATATTAGTTACAAAAATATATTTAGAGAAAATTAGTACCGGGAAAGGAAGTCTCCAGTTTGTACACGCATTGTAAAATGGATTGTTAATAATAAACTACATTTGTATAACAATACTTTGATTGGTGATAAATACAAATATGGCAAATATTGATTATAGAAAATTGCATGCAACATTTTTTATAGAATGCAACTGTAAAACAAATGTAAAAAACCCAAAGTAATCAGAGTTATTTCCTGTTGTAACTATGAAAATGTGTCACAGAACAAATGAATCAGAGATGGATACAACAAACAAATAATACGTGAGACTTGCAGCGAAATAGAAACAAAAATTAAAACAATGCTGTGATTGTAACGATGTGACTATGGTAGGGCTTAAACCAGTTTTTAAAATGTTTCAGATTATGACAATAAATACGAAACTAAGGAAATTAAATAGCAAACTGGTTTGAAACCAAATACAAATTTAGACCAGAACATGTTGAGCAAGCTTTAACATATAAAAGTAACAAACAGTAACCAAGCTACATTGATTGCATGTGTTCTAACGAAGGTACATTTATGTTACTTGTTACAGCTGCAATAATTGTGGAAGTTGAACTTCAACAATTAGTCCCAAAGTTTCGCACAACTAGACTCCTCCGAGTGCCAAAGGAACGTTACGTGGAAATGGCTTTTATAATGCGGTGTACTGCACTACAATGCTGTATCGATGATGAATATCTTGAAGTCCGTGATGGTCATAATCAGTCCGCCAATCTTCTTGGTACATTTTGTGGACGGTCAACCAGTCACATTATTCAGGGTGTTATACGATCAAGTGGACGTTACATGTGGTTAAAATTCTCCCCTGATAGTAGTAGATATCTCTATTATTTTTACTACAAAGCCCGCTCTGTCACTGGTAAGTATTTTTTCTTTGTCATTACATTTGCATTATACCGTAACAATTCAGAAAGTCCTTGACTTAATTATTTTTGCTCAAAAGATTTTTCGGCGGGATTGTTTTCGCGTGGACTTGTTTTCGGTGTGGCTTAGTATCGGAAGGGATTTTGCCTTTCAAAATGGTCGACTTTGCTTTTGCAAGGGATTTGCGTCTGAAAAAGATAGGCTCGCATAAGAATACTGCACGGTAAAACGATCTAAACAGAACGATATGAATGCAGGAAATTCTTGTATACTTTATCAGCTAATCAATTGTAATTATAAGTATTTATATAAGACACCAATCAACCTTGACGTGTCAGTAACAAATTCGAACGTGTACGCTACTTTGGTCACTGTGTATATATTTTATATTTGTTTCTTGACTTCACTTTTTTCTCTTTTTATGTACTTGTATAATCAATTGTCTTCCTAATCTTTTGTAAATATGTGAAATAAGAAAACAACGGCACATTGAAAGTAAAAACTCCAGATGTGTAAAGACATGGCGATCCCGGGGGGGTCTCCCATATAAAAGTGACGGGGGTGATCGCCGGAAATTTTGAAAAGAACCCCTAAAAGGAACCAAAATCTCGTTTTGTGGGTGTGGCGCGAATTCATTTTCACCCCTAAGAGGTACCAATTCTAAGACAAAACTAGTCCCTGTTATACATTTTTTCCAGCTTAATATCCTAAAAGGTACCGGAATAACTCTAACGGCAGTCATTTTAGATCTTAACACCCTAAGCGGTACCAAACCACGAATTTTAACCCCTAAAAGGTACTGCGATCACCCCCGTCACTTTTATATGGTAGTCCCCCCCCCCCCCGGGATGGCGATGCGACCAACTTTAGCCGCGAAAATCAAACACACGTTTACATGTGATGTACATGTACATGTATGTCAATCAGGACCAATTCTGCATTACATTTACAGATACTCATTTAACATTAATTGCTTTGCTTTCTGTTCATAAATAACTAATGAAAATAATTAACGTACAAGAAAACTTGGGAATGGATTCAATGCGTTTAACAGAAAACAGATTTAATAGTAATGCATTTAATTTCTATCATTTCCTGTGTAGTTCCACCAAACCTGAACCGAGTGGCCAAGACACAGTCTGTACTTTTCAACCATTCCTCATCTCTATGGTGTCCAGCACAAGGTGCACCAGCTCCTTACATTGTGTGGAGAAAGAACGGCACTGAGGTACAAAACAGTACAAGCGTGAGATATGAGCTGAACATTACTGAAGAAAAGAATGAAAAGTACAGCTGTGAGGTAGAGACACCTGATGGTTGGTCAAGAAAGAAATTAGTCTCATCATTGAAAGTAAGTTTTTTATAACTGCTACCACAAGAGCAATTGATATACCTATTTATTTGGAATTTATTATGCGTTGATCAAAGTTAGTGATACAGGTGTGCGTAAAACCTGTGTAAATACATTAGAATGGACCGACTAGCAACAGTGTTTTATCACGAGGCAAAGTCAACGTGAAACATTTTCCGAATCATTAAACTCATTTAGAGTTAGTATTATGCTAATCTCTTTCACTCCGCCTCTACGTGCTGCAACCCGAAATATATTCTTAAAAAACACAGTGCATTTTGAGAAAAATGCTCTTCTCGCCGAGGTCCACGTCAATGGAATAAATATTTCGGCTTCAACATGATTTTTGTAATTTACATGAACATCACTATAAACAATCTTGTCATCTTTTGTTAGGGTGCCCAGATCCCTGTCAATGTACCGTTCTTAAGGAAAACATGGATGCCTTGATATGGATTGATTGTAATGGAAAAAAGCAACGCTCATTTTCCTGCAAAGTACCTCTGGTTACAGTGAAACTGTACGTATTTTAAGTTTAAAGAACGAAAAATTTCATATCATATGATGAATTAAAAGAAGCATGTGTAGGTTGAGGATTAAAATCAGTCCAGTCCCTCGACTCGACGCCTTTCTCGCTTTTCTACGTTTGGAGAGTCGAGGGAAACTCCCATGCTCCACGTAGACGCCAAAAACTGCTTCCAAGAAGCTGCAATACCTCAAAACTATATTCACGTACTTGATTTCTAGAGGCGACAGGCAGGTCAAAGCAAAGGCTACGATCTTGCAGCACTAAAATGAAATAGCCCTGAGCATGCTCTAAAAAATAAGATATGACGCCAAATAACGTCATTAATACTGTAATGTTGGATCCGCCATTTTGGATCTTAGATTTCACAATTTTCTTATTTAAGAAAAAAAGAAAAAAATGATACAAAATGATTAAAAATCAACAATAGACCCTTTTTAAAAATGGCTGCCAATTTAAAATTATTTTGTATGCATTTAAATTAGCCTGACTAACCTCGTTCTAGAATAAAAATTATTTTGAATTATCAACTCAAAAACGAGGTTAGTCAGGCTAATTTAAATGCATACAAAATAATTTTAAATTGGCAGCCATTTTTAAAAAAGGTTCGATGGAATGTTGTTAAAATGTACTATTACTGTAATGTTACTTAACAAAACTGGAAAAATTGTTATCACTATAACGATTTATATCTGAAAATTCGAAATTTGGGTAACATTACATGGTTGCCATGGCAACGTCAAAGACTACTGTCTACAGACAAAACAGTTGTCATATCAAAATGTTCGGGAGGGATGAATGAGCAGCTTCTGAAAATTTTATAATCTCAGAATAAATCCTCTTTTTAAAATTTGGAAAAAACTTTAGGGAGTGGGGACAGCATCCACTCCCACCCCGTCCGGGGGTTAAATTAAAAGCTATACAGTGCGGTGAGATAACGCCTTTCTGTTGTTAGGGATTTATCCAATAACAAGTTGCAGAACTTGCCTGCACAAGTTTTTGGTAGCAATACTCGACTGACGTGGCTGTAAGTAGGACTTTTCTTTATTACAAATTCAAGTAAAAGCGTTATTTCTATTATTCGGCCTAAGGACTGGAGAAAAATAATATTGGAACGGACTTTTATAGTCTAAACAAACTGGTACAGTGCTGTTAGATAACGCCTTGCTGTAATTATATTTTGTTAGGGACCTGTCCAAGAACAAGTTGCAGACCTTGCCTCAAGGTGTTTTTGGTAGCAATACCTGGCTGAGAACGCTGTAAGTAGGACTTTTGAAAAAGAGGTCATGAGATAGGATCTTGTGTAACGCCCAAGGTTATGATATCCGTTTAGGAGCACAGCATCAACTAAAACAAATATTTTAAAGAAATGCGAATTGGTTTCGTATAGTGAACCATGCATTACATAAATCACCACAGCATATTACTGCATTTCTGTTGTTCTCAAAACAGGCTATAATGCTGAGATAGTCGCCAAGAATATTACATACTTGTCGGATTCATCCGAACCCAATATGGGAAAATATTTAAATCGACAGTTTATCTACTTTTGCTCAACAATATTCGCTATTCGCTAGTCAGCTAATAAGATGGCATACACCTAATATCTTAATTTTACTCAGCTTTATAATTATTTCACCACGACCGGTCACGTGGTCTTAGTGTATTGTTTGTTCAACACATCATTAACCGAATTTATATTAGAGACGGAAAACCGTCTTAGACGGGAAATTCGTCTTAAGACGGAAAACTCATCTGATATGAATCCGGTGAAGGACGAGTTTCCCGTCTTAAATTTATCCATCCATTTTCCTGTCCAAAACGACGGGAAAATTAGACAGAAAACTCGCCTTAGACGAAAACCGTCGTAAATTCACATTAGACAAGAAAATCAGGATGGGTTTCCTGTTTGCTACACACTGGAAATGGAAATTCAGCAATTGCTTCTGGGATAGAAATGTAACCTGGCCTCATACTCGTTCTAGTCTCCGACGGCTCTAAGTCATTTACCCGTATAATTTTACCGTCCTTAAATTCATATTAGACGGAATTTTGTCAGACGGAATTTCGTCTTAGACGAGTTTCCCGTCTTCTGAATTCGCTAATTGTGATGTCACAAACGCCATTGTAATGATTTTGTTGATAGGGACTTGTCCGACAACCAGTTGAATGTCTTCCCACCAAAAGTTTTTAGTAACAATACTGAGCTGTGGAATCTGTAAGTAATTATTTTAGTTTCCAATATTGCTGGTTGTTAGACAATGGTTTCTTGAGAAGGATAGAAAACGTCTGAATAAACAGCAATAACGTCACATCCTTCTGTTCAAGATACAACAGCCCAAAATTCTGTCCTCCATTCCCGCTGGAAGACAGTTGGAAGCGTTTTAATTTGTCCAACGTTGTGAATTATTTACATTTTTAAAATGAATGACACATTGACACATTTACAACTTGTAATTGAAAAGAGTCAGCCCACAGCAAAGTGGGTCAGATTAGATTTGTTAATACTTGCAAATTTTCTGTTAGCTATATAAAATTTATATTGTCAACTTCTGTTTATAGTTCCTTGTCTAACAACGAGTTACAGCACTTGCCTCAAGATGTTTTTGATAGCAATACCAAGCTGAGGACGCTGTAAGTAGGACCTCTCTGATCTTAGTTACAAATTTAAACTGAAAGCATTACTTCTATTCGGGCTGAGCACTGGACAGAGCAATCTGGCAGAACGTTCCCTCGTTAAATTCAAACAGTTAAAATGTGAGAACTCTCAGCCTTACTTGTCTAACCTCACCTAGTCTGAACAGAAACATCTCTGTAAGGGTGTAGAGTGTAGAGAATACTTTTATCTAAATTTCCTAATCCCCTAGGTTTCTAGGGGATCAGGGAGCACGCACCAAGCTTCCGTCGAGGTCGAGGGACTGGCCCGGGTTTGACTGAGAGGGCGGACCGAGCTTAGTTTACACTTTAGTTTTGCACGTCGAGGCCAGAGCGTGCAAAAGTGTTTTGTTAAATCCACTTTGAACATGATAACATTGTGTCAAGATTTTACTTGTTACATATATTTCGTGCAAACTGAAACAGTTCAAGAAATTACTGAGAAAAAGTCATTATTTTGCTGAGTTTAAAAGAAAAACTGGCAAATATTATTCTTCACTAAATTTCACCTATTGTGTCGTTCGCTGTTGATTGAAAAATGAGCCCTGGTCTTCGATCCCTGGGAAGCAGCCTTTTATAGTACGCCTTCCTGTTTAACTGAACGATTAATAAACTAAAATCAGACCAGATGTGCTGTAGTACAACATGCCAACTTAAACTAGCAACTATACAGTGCTATTAGATAACGCCTTACCGTGATTATTTTTTGTTAGGGATCTGTCCAAGAACCAGTTACAGACCTTGTCCCCAGATGTTTTTGGTAGCAATACCTGGCTGAGGAAGCTGTAAGTAGGACTTTTTCTCCACTACAATATAAAAAAGCATTCCTTTTACAAGGACTTTGCAGGACAGATCAAACTGAGAAAGACATAATTCAGTTTGTCACGAGCATGGGACAAAGAAGATTTCTGAGTCCTCGACGGGAGTCGAGCCCATGACTTTCTACACACCGGTCGCATGCTCTAACTACTGAGCTACAGTGAGACGGATTTCGCGATTTTGGTCCATGAAGTTGGAGGATTTTCGATTTCATCCGTCCAATGAGCCTTAGTCGATATTTACAGACGGCCGTTCTTAATAACAAGTCAAAGGGGTTCATAAATACCTTATGTTTCCACCTTAATTATTTACATGTATTATATAACTATGTAAGGCGGCTTTAGTATTACAGATGTATATGTTGTGAGAAAAAGAGTCCCATTTAAAAAGACAACTTGTTTTTATGAATAATGCAGATTCCTGAATAACAACAATTTGACGAACTTGTCATCTGATCTTTTAAGTAGATTGCGTTTTCTAACAAATCTGTAAGTAGTATTTCCTTACATCGCGATCTTTAAAATTGTATTCATAAATACCTTATGTTTCACCTTAATTATTTACAACTTGTAATTGAAAAGAGTCAGCCCACAGCAAAGTGGGTCAGATTTAGGCCTAGCCACAAGATGCCCGGCAACTTTTCGGCAACTTTTGGTATTTTGGGTAACTATTATTATTTTGGGCAACTTTTTTAATTTCGAGCAACTTCTTGTTAAAAAAACGTGTTTTTCTAATATTCTGTTGTGAAAAATTATGTATTTGGCAAATTAATCACTGTAAATATGTTTTATTAAAAATCAGTTTGCAGGTCTCACTGAAAAATAGATTATTTGATCCTATATCCATGATAAGACCATGAAATGACACTAGTCACACTACCGGACTAGTTTTCTGAGCAGGCAATCAATATTCAGTGGTCAGTGGCAAGGCAACACAAAATAGCGTCTGAATTCAAGATGGCGGACAACTCTGACGATTCCAACAGTAGAGTAAAATAATATCTCCAGGGGACTCTCCAGGGTAGTTTTTAATAGAATTAGCAAATTTGGTTGATTTTTACATTTTAGTCTAAATTTTATTACTTAAATTTGGAGCATCTTTTAAGCAACTTTTTGAAATATGAGCAACTTTTTGGCAACTTTTGCAAAAAATAGGCAACTTTTGAGGTTATTTCCCGGCAACTTTTGAGGAAATTTGTGGCATCTTGTGGCTAGGCCTAGTCAGATTAGATTTGTTAATACTTGAAATTTTCTGTTAGCTATATAAAATTTATATTGTCAACTTCTGTTTATAGTTCCTTGTCTAACAACCAGTTACAGCACTTGCCTCAAGGTGTTTTTGATAGCAATACCAGGCTGAGGAAGCTGTAAGTAGGACCTCTCTGATCTTAGTTACAAATTTAAACTGAAAGCATTACTTCTATTCGGGCTGAGGACTGAACAGAGCAATCTGGCAGAACGTTCCCTCGTTAAATTCAAACAGTTAAAATGTGAGAACTCTCAGCCTTACTTGTCTAGCCTCACCTAGTCTGAACAGAACATCTCTGTAAGGGTGTAGAGTGTAGGGAATACTTTTATGTAAATTTCCTGATCCCCAGGTTTCTAGGGGATCAGGGAGCACGGACCAAGTTTCCGCCGAGGTCGAGGGACTGGCCCGGGTTTGAGAGGGCGGGCCGAGCTTAGTTTACACTTTAGTTTTGCACGTGGAGGCTAGAGCTTGCAAAAGTGTTTTGTTTCTTTACAACTTCCAAATTCACTTTGAACATAAAATCTTACAATTTCTTACATTTCCATCTTTTAAAAGCATTACTTTTATAACTACTTTGCAGGAGAGATCAAGCTATTAATGTTTTGAGAAAGATGTCAATTCAGTTTGTCACGAGCATGGATTATATATTAAGTCAAACAGGTTGGTTTTCTATTCATGGCTTTTTATTTGTTTCAAAATTTCCCTTCAAGGACGACAAAAATCCATTCTCTACCCTAGATGTACACCCTCATCGTCAGCGTTTGTCTAAAAGAAAAATTTCATTGACCTTAGATTTTTGTTTTTGCAATAGTTCTACAAGACCTACATTGTTGTCAAGTTGGAGGATTTTCGATTTCATCCGTCCAATGAGCCTTAGTCGATATTTACAGTCGGCCGTTCTTAATAACAAGTCAAAGGGGTTCATAAATACCTTATGTTTCCACCTTAATTATTTACATGTATTATATAACTATGTAAGGCGGCTTTAGTATATGTTGTGAGAAAAAGAGTCCCATTTAAAAAGACAACTTGTTTTTTATGAATAATGCAGATTCCTGAATAACAACAATTTGACGAACTTGTCATCTAATCTTTTAAGTGGATTGCGTTTTCTAACAAATCTGTAAGTAGTATTTCCTTACTTCGCGATCCTTAAAATTGTATTCATAAATACCTTATGTTTCACCTTAATTATTTACATGTATTATATAACTATATAAGGCGGCTTGAGTATTACAGATGTATATGTTGTGAGAAAAACAGTCCCATTTAAAGGGACACTATCATGAGTAGCGCATGCGCGATTTTCCGCTCTCGGATCGGCATGTAAAGGCGGGCTATGTTTTAGCCCGGCTACGCTGTTTATTGTCCGCCATGATGGATTCGTCGGTAAGTGAAAATAATGTGCATGATGTTTGCATCTCATCATCATTATGTAAATCAGAACCTGCAAAATGGAGTCCTTCTCGTTTAGGAAACCTTTTCACAATTCTGTAAGTGCAAAAGTTCGTACCTTCGAAGGATAGCAAATCGCTGTCACTGCAACTATCGTAACCTGCCAAGTGTTTGGCCTGAATCCACGATTGAAAGACGGTATTCTCTAAAGATATTCTTTTTTGAGCTCTTTCCCACTCTCTCTTCCTCTCGCTGATAGTTGTAAACATCCTCTTACGGCCGGAATTTTCTCTACGACTGCCACGGATGCCTCCACTTGTCGACGCCATTTTGAATTTCGCAAGTGAGGTTTGAAAAGGTCTGCCAGACTTTTTCAAACTTGAGGTCGAAAGCTCGCGCATGCGTAACTTGTGATAGTGATCCTTTAAAAGACAACTTGGCTTTGTGTAGCGAAACATGCATAGCTCTGATCTTATCTAATAGCTCAAAAACAAACGCTTTGTTGTGATGATTTGTTGGTTATAGGGATTTGTCTAAAAATCAGTTACAGACCTTACCCCCAAAAGTGTTTTAGTACAAATCAAAAACCTGGAGGAGCTGTAAGTAAGATTTTCTGCTACAAATCAATATTAATCGTTTTCAGATATTAGTAATTCATGGCACTGATCACTTAAACAGTGTTTTATTTTTTTATGAATTTCTTTGTTCATAATTACTCTTAATTTCATAGAGCCCGGAAATGTAAATAAATGGTACCAATGGGTTTTTTTTTACCAATGGGTAACTGATGCCCATCGCTAACATAATGATAAACATGTGGATTTGTGAATTTGATTTAATTAACCCTATTCAAACCGGGAGTGGAATCCGTCCCCAAGGACTTCAAACCGTATGTAACTTTTATAATATTTAAGAAAAAGCCGCCAAACTTTCCGAACTTACCTGAAATTAATTGGGAAACAATTTGGTATGACATGTCATTGTCCGTGGGGTTTGATTTTTCCATGGCAACCACATTTTGTCAGGTATGTTTTTTTTTTCAAATTTTGAATAATGATCGTATCATGATAATTAATGTGAGTCATTTAAAAATGTATAGTTCATTGCATTACATGTAACTAATGTCGCTAATAGCTAAAAGCTGATAGTTCTTTGTGGAAATTTGTTGGTTATAGGGCCTTGTCAAACAATCAGTTAGAGGTCTTACCTTCAGGACTGTTTAATGGGAATTTTAAGCTGATGAGGCTGTAAGTATCACTCTTCTGCTACAAGCCATCATTAATCCCATTAATCCGCCAACAGGGGCCGAGGAGGACACTGGGCCAAAAAAGTAATTACTGGATGAAGATGATAGCGAGAGCGTTTTGCATTGCATTGTATTGTATTGTATTGTATTGTATGGTCTCATATTTGCTCTCGTCTTTGTGCGTATTCGCACTCTAAAATGCTATGTCGTATAATAATGTATTGTATTGTATTGTATTGCATTGTATTATGTTATAGACAAAGAGTGTAGTATACACATATCTTAACTTGACTAAAAAATACCTACATTGCAGAGGTTAATCACTTATCGTATATTAATGTTGCGCTCTCACTGACTTTCTTCTTATTGCTTTATAGTGACTTGTCATATAACGAGTTGTTAGAATTGCCCTTAGACGTTTTTAATAAAACGCATCTTCTAAAAGAGATGTAAGTATGATATTTATCCACCTAATTATTGTTATTTTACCAGGTAAATATCATTATTCACATCTTGCGTTTTTGTTTCTTTATGAGACTTATGACTATAAAGACCGGTCTGATACCAATGCTGTTATCATAGCATATGGCGCATATATAATAGGGCATAGGCCTGTAGTACATGGGCTTACTGATTACATCACTGCATAAATATTGGTCTGACAGTTTGCAGTGTTGTTATCACAGCATATAGGGCACTACCATGCAGTACAGGTGTTTAAAGATCACATGTCTGTATAAAGATTGGTCTGACAGTTTGCAGCGTTGTTTTCGTCACATATAGGGCACCTTGCAGTACAGGCGTTTTAAGATGATATAAATCTTTAAAGATTGGTTGGTGTGCAGTGGTTTGCTCCATGCGCTACAGATACACCACTTACTAACATGATAAACCAAAATAAACCAAGCTATTGTTATTGTGTTTTTTATGAATGCAGATTCCTGAATAACAACAATTTGACGAACTTGCCATCTGATCTTTTAACTGGATTGCGTTTTCTAAAAAATCTGTAAGTAGTATTTCCTTACTTCGCGATCCTTAAAATTGTATTCACTCACAGTGAACACATCATGTAATTGTCTGTCCATGTGATATCATATCACTTCAGATATGGCATATAAGTTTTATTCACGGCTTTATAACACAGTGATAAACACCCAACATGAAGCTTTTGATTTATACTAGTAACTTGAGCATAGATACCATTTTCGAAAATAACATTTATGATGTCAACTTTTCGAAAATAGCTTATTAGGATTTTGAAATCCCACCGATCACATTGAAAAATACTGATAAACTTCATAATCCTGTTTGTAGATACAATTCTGGTTAAATTATTATTGTCGCTCTTAAAAGACGTCATATATACTCAAGAACGGAAACACGAGGGTAAATTCTAACAGGCAAAAGTTATGTTTCTTTTCTTTTTTCATAGAACACTGGACTTCAACAAGTTAGAAAAGCTGAATTCTGATGTATTTAAGGACGTGGAGTTATATGATCTGTGAGTATTATGCCCTCAATTTTAACGTCAATCATTAAAGTATTTGGGATGGCATGTGTTGTGTTGAACATGGGTGGATCCCCGTCTAATAACAGAATGAAGAAATTCTCTTCATGGACGTTCGCCGTTGACTATTCGCTGATAGACCACGATCGCTTACGCGTTTCCCTTGAAATGGCAAATTATTCTCACGCTTGATTCTTGGCTTAAAAATAAGCTCTACCGGTGTTACTCAGCTGCTTACTAAGGTTTAACAATGAGGAACACATAACAGTCCGCTACTTAAATGTACTTATGCGCCAATAATCATTATGGCAATCCATCAATATAGACAAATTGAAGTTCACAACTTCTCAGTCATATCTCAGGAGACCTTCAGGTCTTCCCTGAGAACATTGGGAATTAATAGCACTTCGTAGAGAAAACTTGTAACTCCCGCTTTCAGTCTCAAAGCAGTGCAAGTAAAATCATTTTAAGTAATATATTCTTAGAAAAGAAATTATAACAATTTTTGTTCCTATTTGTTATATATAACGCAGATGGCTGGGAAACAACAACTTAAAGGAATTGCCTCACGGTCTATTGACTCTACAAGCTAGCCTACAACATTTGTAAGTAACGAGCTTGAATCATTGTTCATACATATCTTGCAAAATATTTAACTGACGAGGGTAAAAGTACGATTAAAACTCTTTCAAGGCTTAAAAGTCTTTAGTGAAAAAAAACAAGAAATTCAGCGAAGACGACTTGATGTAATATTTCTCAAACTCATTAATAGTTCGTCAAGTTATAACAAAGAAAATCATAACCGTGAGTGAGGCTTGGATACCTGGTCTTAATTAGCAAATATTTACGATTTTATTTCTATTTTTACTCCTTAGTTTTTGTTTCGATTGAGACACTCGAACACTCGAGAATGTGTTTCATCTGATTTCCAAATACCTAGAATTTCGTCAAAAATAATCCACTACGCACCGTATTTTGTCTCTTCTTGGTGTTGGAAATCGGATGAAACACTGTCCTCTCAGCACAGCGATAAATAGGTAATACATCAAATACGAGAGACCGTGTTTCGTCTCATTTCCAAACACTGAGAAGAGAGTTGACGCGATTTGAGGTGTCTGGAAATGTGATGAAACGCTATCTCAAGTGCCTGATAAATCTTCTCAATCGAAACAAAGGAGTAAACGGAGAAACAAAATCGTACAAAACAATGCTAATAAAGATCAGATATCCAAACCACCACGGTTATAATTTTCTTTTGTTTTAACTTGATGGATTGTTGGGTTTGAGAAGAACCAGCCAAAAAAATAACTGTAAATTACGTAATGCGCTTCACTCAAGACCACAAAAAAGCAACACATTGGTTATTTCTGTACGCCACTTTTTTAAGAAGTGCTTTTGGTAATTTATATTTCAAGCCAATAAAAAAGTGGCGTATATAATTAACCAAGGTGTTAAACAAATCAGTGCTAGCCTTGCATTCAGTTTTGTTCTCTTTCGATTCACGAGTAGTTATTAGTAGTTATGATGAGTAGTTATAATGACCTATGTTGCTGCCTCTACCAACAACTCTCAATAACAAATTTGTTTTCATAACGTAGACGGTTGGACAACAATGAGATAAAGAATTTATCACGGGATATATTTCATGGATTGGTCGCTTTAAAGGAACTGTGAGTACCAAGCTTATAATTTCTTCAAAAGTCTTTGCCGGAAATACAGCAAAATTATTTCAAAATACCTTTTATAAGTGTTCAGAGGTTTCAAATGTTAAGTAATGTATAAAATATGAGCGGGAGATCTGTATGGGCATTTACAATGGCGAACCGCTTCGGCGAGCCTACCCATACAGATCGGACGCGAATATTTTATATTACTTGTGAAATGAATATTTTTAGCTATAGAAATGAACAATGGTTTGTTTATGAATACGTGTTAGCCGAGTTAGGAATCTTTATGAAAGTTAATTAATAATCCTTATTATTATGCTGTATTGGGATTTACAGATGACATGTGATCAAGATACTTTCTTCTGATTGCTCAGTACCTTTATGAATTATTAATGAATTTTACAATGTTTCCGTGAAGTGACTTTTGCATAAAAGGTACCATTCCATCTTAAAAAGACAGTAAAGTGTCCGTCTCTGAACAGAATATACAAACCGAAAATTTATTTTCTATACAAAAATAACTTTTATTGGTCACCACTATTCGGTGTAAAAGTTTAAAATTTTAAAATCTTTTCATAATTATGTCACATAATATTTTTTGGCATGTGTTAGAACAAAACTAACTTGGATACATGGATCGAGACTGGGATTGGTTTATATGTTGTGACGTTTACTCGTGAGTCTTAGATGCAGGCATCATCATCTACATTTTGTTGTAGCCTTATGTTAATTTGCTCTGATTATATGTTGCCAGAGACTTGTCCTACAACCAGTTGCAGAAATTACCTCGAGGAGTGTTCAGTTTCAATGCTAACCTGACTGACCTGTAAGTGGGACTCCTCTGCAGCTGCAATAACAACATTGATTCCATTCAACCCAGGCATTAGGCTCAGGTGCATAAAACGCGCGTCCGTTATGTGTCAGTAAAAAGGTTTCCGGCCTATACAGGCTTGTACAACACTAAGAAATTATGTTGCATGAACAACATTCTATATGGACATTTACTGACATGGTCGCGCAGGACCCTTGATCATGAATAAATTCATAAGCCAAATTTTAGTGGTAGGTGTTATCTTCTAAAGCTTCAAATCTCTGCATTTTGAAAGTCGATTCCGCTGAAACTTAATAGGGATATTGGCGGATGATAGAATTACATCATGATTGTCGTTTTACTAGCAGTTCGCAATTTACGGTGATATTTTAAGCACTAACTTTAGAATTGCGGAAAAGCAATTTTTGTGTCCAAGCTTTCAGCTTGAGAAGCGTTCTAAAGTAAATGATTGTATAACGTAGTGCTAAATCATAACCTCTTTTGTGATGTGACAGAAGCAGATTTTGCAATTTTAAGACTCGTTGAAAGTTATTGGCTTTCAAAGGAGTAAAATTGTGAAAATTAGACTTTGAAACGTTCTATCTTCTTTTTGAAAGGCTTTTTTTTTGCAATTCCGCTTCTGTCACATCACAATACAGTACACTAAAGCCCCATTTACACGACATTCATTTTGGGTCCGGCACTCCTAAATTTTGGCACGCGGGCCGATAGTTTAGGGCACGGCCCGTTTGATTTTTGCCGTGTAAATGCAAAATGTTTGGGACGCGTGCCCAAAAATTTAGGCGGGCCGAGACCACCTCAGGAGGTAGTCTCGGCCCGCCTAAAAAGAGGCCCGCGTGCCAAAAAGAGATGCATTCTCGTTCCCAGAGCCTTCGGCGACACGGAGAATAAAACCAGGGGCGCCAAAATTTCAATCACACATGCGCAAACGGTGTGTCTTGACGAGATATGTCTTCATGCCGTAAAAACTTGGCCTAAAGAGGAATATAAATGGCCTGAAAGACAGAGTAATCAGTCGGATTTTCACTCGTTTGAATTCGAAGTTATAGATTTCATTATAAGGCTTATAACAACAACGGGTAGTAAAACTTGTTTCTTTTAGCGAGTATTTTAACCGACGTAACTGATTTGTCTGTGCCGTTTTCCATTTTGGACACCGAACTACGGCTTTGATCGACCCTTGTAATTTGCTTCATGTAAATTACTATTCGAGGAATAGTCATTCGTAGCAGTAGCATTATTTTGGAGGTAATGTATCAGTTCATGCATGTTGATAAATTCACATCATGCACCATGTTTAATTTTGACCCCTCGGTATTTCAATAATCTGTTCCGTAAAATGCGGTTTTTAGTATTGTAATGCCGTTGTCTGCTTTAAATATATGGCTTAATTTTGGGTCGGCTGTGTTATTTGATACAGATATATTACACTGTTTTATCAAGAATTCGTCAATGCCACGGTACAAGTGTTGACATGCCTTGTTTCGTCCCTCATTTATGTCAGGCCTTTTCGTTTTTTCAAGGCATCAAACCATAAAATTGCTTTTGGCAATCGACATTGCGTATCTGGCATTTTGATTTTGAACGAATCTGCTAAAAATTATGTGAGCCGCTGTTAAATAATCTCGGGGACTCACAAATTTAAGAGTGCCGTTCTTATTTTTGGGGTGCCGCTCAGAAATGAACATTGAAAAAAATCGAACATATTTTGTCGTGTACATGAAACGGGCCGTGCCCTAAACTATCGGCCCGCGTGCCAAAATTTAGGAGTGCCGGACCCAAAATGAATGTCGTGTAAATGGGGCTTTAAGAGTTACCTCCCTCGTGTATCAATTCCTGAAATTCTATATCCGCGACGAAAGCTTGGACACAAAATTGCAGGTTTTGCCCGGCTTCCGAAGACTAATATGGCCCGGGTCGCACTTGCGGACAAGTTTGGTAACTTTAGTGGATTTCATCAATTTTAAGCGTCAATTATAGCAAAGATGAGTGCGACCTACGTTTTCAGGACGAACAACTTGTCCAAAAAGATAAAATAACAAAGAAGCCGTAGTTCTATGATTGACCCGCGTCGCACGTGTGCACGTTTTGAAATTTGAATGATACAATAATCGCAAAACAAGTGCGACCTACTTGCTGCGAGTTGGACAAATTTTGTCAAAACAGACAAAACTTCAAAGGCGCCGTAGTCCTGCCCTGGGGCTGGACAAGCCACATCCCCACGCACCGGGTGACTCCGGATAACAATGCTTTGCTGATTAACCATTGTGTTTTTCTCTGAGAATAACAAAATTTGAATTTTGCAGCACGTGCTCCATATATTTGATTCAAATTTACCGCGGCCTCCAGCACTGATTGCAAGTACAACATGGTTTACGCCACCAAAACTGGATTTAAAATATGCGAATAACAATGCATTGTGTTATATATTCGATTGTTTCTATGAATTTTCTGTGGTAATTGTCGCAGGTCGAACCAACTTCATGATTTTAATAATGTTGTGAAGGACAAAGCTGTTCTCCCCAAAGCCCAGAATTTGGTCATTTCACGTCGTTGTTTTGCAGAGGACAGCTGAGGAATGTCCCAAGAGGTTTATAGCACGTGCAAAGCTATTGTGCTAGTAACTAAACCTTTTGTTACTCTCCAAGATGTCTCGGACAACACGTCCCAACAATTTTTTTTGGAAATGTTGGGACATTTCAAAACTTGTCCGCAAGTGCGACCCGGGCCTAACCGAGTCAACAAAAGTTGTGAATCTAATTATGATAATTCGGGACATTGAATTGCACGTGCCGCAAAACTAAGAACAATAACTTTCTAATTACCAATACGCCGAAAACGTAATTTTTTGAATCGATTATAAATAACGTTATAAAAACACCTTCTCGTGAATATTTCGCGTACGGTCGGCATCAGTCGTCACGGTTCGTGCATACTCTTTAAATAAATACATACATAATGAGCAAGGGTCCTGCGCGACCTTAAGCTGTTAACTGTATTCCATAAGTAGTTGATTTACACTTGAAGTTCATTTATTCAAATCCTAGAAGTTACATACAGTGGAACCTCTTCTTTGGGACACCTCCATTAAGGGGACACTTCTCCTGGTCCCGGAAAAATGCTCATATAATCTTTGTATTTACCACCTCTATTAAAGGGACACCTCTATTAAGGGGACGGGGACACTTTTTGAGTGTCCCGAATGCTATTCAGCAACCTCCATTAATTAAGGGGACAAGTCATCTGCTGAGTACAATGCTATTATTGAATAATTGATCAATCTCAAGCGTATTTCATCAGTCTGTTAACTATTTTTCACGCAGAGTGTAGTTATACAGTAATATTTCGTAACCAGTTGTTGTTTCAGTTTCTGCCTGCATTGTATTTTGTAATTTGTACTGTTTACCTAATGTCTGGCTATTACAGCAGTAATCTACAAGTGACAAGTCAAATCGCAATTTAAACACTCCAAGGTTGCTGTTGCGAGTTTAAATCATGCATTTTGTTTTGTCACATAATAAATGGCTGCATTCGAAGTCATGAAAACAGGCATTTTTGTTTAGGTGGTTAATTATTAACAACACCCCGCCCAACCTCTATTCAGGGGACACATCCATTAAAGGGACACTTTTCCTTGTCCCGAGGGTGTCCACTTAATGTAGGTTCCACTTTTAATTATATACTTTACAATAGCCTCACACCCTGATGAGGAGAGAAGGCAAATGTTTTATGAATTTGTAAAGTATTGTTGAGCATTTTTATCATCTTGACTCTCCTAAATTAATCTTTTACATAACATCTCAGTTTCCATTGAGCATTTTTTACAATTTATTTTCTTCACATTTCCTATGTTTCTCTATTTGTGTCCCAAACGCTGGATTTCTCTCATCATTAACACGTCTGAAATTACATTAAACTAAAGCCTTTTTTTATCATTTCAAAGTCACGAGCTATTGTAGCTTATTATTTATTCATATTATTATTTGTAGGTATTTGTCTAATAACAACATTCAGCGTTTGCCCTTGGACCTTTTCAACAATCTTACTAAAATGGAAAAGCTGTAAGTGAGATGCAGCTTAAATGAGCTACGTCACGGATCTGGAAAAAAGGCATTGCCATTTTCTTCAAGTGTGCTCTCTCCTCCACAGAGGCTCATGGGAGAATCAGCTGAACGAAGTTAGTGCAGGCGCGAGAAACCCGGAGAGAGCGACGGCGGGAGCCTCTGCCAGATACCACACCCAATATGGCCGCCATCCGGGGGAGGCAACTTTTTATCAGTGTTCCTCACCGGGGGTACGGTGGTGTATGTATAACTGCCGTATGTCAGTAAAATTGCGGTTGCATCAGAATCTGTTCGGAAGTTTATACGCGATGTACAAGTAGAGAACTAAAACTTTAGATGCATGGAAATCTGAATATGTTTTGTTGTGTTCTGATGGGTTGATCTACAGAATTCAACATTCTCGAGACCCGCCATGTGGCGATCAAGAAATTCAGGAAGCAAAGGATTCCCCGGCGACTGAAACTCTCAACAACCTATTAATTCTGTCCCAAAAGAAAAGAGAACAAGTAAGCTTAGTTTTCCGGCTATGAAATGTGTTTTATTAATCTCTACGTGTTTAAAACGTCGAGTGCAAAACTTGCGATTCAAACCAAAAGCTGTAAGCTTATTAAGTTAAACTAAACGCTAAAATTAAACGAAATGCAACCAGCAGGAATTTAAGACCAAAAACACGAAATACAAGAAGAACATTTACCGTCAAGAGACATCTCTTGGAGCGAAAAGTCAAGCTCTTTCGCCATTGTTTTTAAAGAATAACACACTTGCAAGACCACCCCCCACGGGTTTCAGGAGGGGCTTCGCGATCAATTCGGAGACCAACATTTTGGCTTTTTTTTAGTAAATATGAAACCTCGTCTTAAAAATAACGATCACTAACTGTAGCAACATACCTAGCGCTGATTTTTGCCAAGTTTCAAGCTGTCAAATTTAGTGAGGGCTGAGAAATCGTCCAATGTACAAGAAAACGACAAAGATGTACAAGAAAACGACACAAATCTGGCAGAGGCTCGCCGCTTCGTCGATCCGCCAGTTACTTGCGCCTGCAAACACCACGTTCAGCGGATTTCTCCTAAAACCCCATTGAGCCTCTGCGGAGGAGAGAGTCAAGTGTGTCGATCGCAATCCGCCTTAATCTTCCTCAGTCTTAGCCATCCTTGTTACTTTTCGGTTTATTATTACTTCTTTGTTGTTTTTCTACCTTTTAGTAAATTATTATTTCGAGGTTTCCATGCTTCAATTCAAGTTTGTGGGGTTTTTTCATCAGAAAAAATGACTTAAAATATCGTGACATAGCTCCTTTAAGATGAAAAATAAAGCAAATGAAAGGGTTGAGTTGTTGAGTTAATGATGTTTAAATCACATATACTTGCATAACTACATGAGCTATAAAATGCTGAAATAATTAAAAAGTGACCGGGGTTATCGGGTTAAAATTCCTGGCTTGCCGCTTACCAACTACATGTAGTTATAAGTACAAATAAATATTATTGCTAAATTGATAGCAACAGAAAACATCAACTGATCGTGTTGTTTTACAACCAATATTTATCACATTATTAGAGTATGAGTAATTGCAAGTTAAATGTAGCATTACACTTGTCTACAAGGTAGATAGCTGCGTATTTCATTTCCAGTGGCACAGCGGTAGAGACAAATAACATGAATTGTTTATCCCGGTTATAATATACTCAACAAAATATGCAGCTTCTGATTGGTCAATGACGAATGCATAAATAGGTTATAGAGTGCAATACGGAATTGTGATGAACGGTTCCGGACAAGTAGAGACGTTTTTGCCCCTTAATGGCATTGAAATAAGCTTTCAAGTTAATCAGTGGTTAAATGTTTTCTAAACTATAGTACTGTAATTCTTTCAAAAAGTTCCCGTTTGGTTTGCCTGCGCGTTCAAATAAAACATGTGAGCACTTTGGAAACCAGTGAAGCGTTTCGTGTGCAGAGTAGCGTGATGGCCGCAGCAAAATTTTGTTGAGAATATTATAAACAAAAAATCGTATGAACTGCTCGTGCAATTAGTGATTTATGGTCACTCGTGATGTTTTGAAAGTTCTCAAATTGCACTCGCCTAACGGCTCGTGCAATTTTGAGAACTTTCAAAGCATCACTCATGCCCATAAATCACGAATTGCACTCGCGTTCATACGATTTCCTATACTAATAGCATTTGATTGTCACGTTCAGTTATTGCTTCTTTTTTTAGGTTTCTGTCCAATAACAAAATTCAGCGTTTACCTAATTTCAGCAACCTTACCGAACTGTTATTATTGTAAGTAATTTACTGGTGTCTTACAATTTAGTATCAACCATTTGACATATTGATAGCAACAGAAAACATCACATTGCACATATTAATTTTTGATCTGCTTTTAGACATTCTCGTCCCCTGAGGCCACGATCCTTTTGGTCAGCACCAAGAATCGGGACCTCTGGCCGGAAACAATTTGTTGAACATGCGCGCGCGCAGAGTACTCGTTCTATATTCTCACCTTCCGGTGTTGGAACCGGCCAGAGGTTCCGATTCTTGGTGCTGACCAAAAGGATCGTGGCCTCTGGGGACGAGAATGGCTTTTAGATGGCTTTAAATTGTCATAAGTTTTATTTTATATTTTTACATAATCTGATAGATCTCTTTAATATCTTTCTGATGGATAATCTTCCAAACAAAAAAATTTACATTGAATGCTGACTAAACCGCCTATGATATACATGTTATATAGTTTTGCAATCATCCGCAAGAAATCGCTATCTATAAAAATCCCCAAAGGCTATAATGTTATACATATATATTTGCTTGTGGCCAACAGTCAGTCTTTTTGTTCATTACAATAGACCATTTTACAGTTCTGTGAAATGTAACCAAGCCTCTGTATGAAAGCGAGGTTAGGGGTGACCATGAGATGATAGAGATCAGAAACTAGTTAACATGACAACAGAATAATTTACATTTGAAAAAAAGGAAGGTTTGTATCGCAACAAAGTCACCTCCAGCCTCACTTCTGACCAAAGGCCTGGATTCTAAGCACACAACTGTAAAATGGACTATTGTGTTTTAGGAGTAGCCAACCCGCGCTAAAATTGTTGAATGATTTCGTTATTCCAACGCATATGTTTCCTGCGTGTGTAGTTTAAAAATTAATAATGTCTGCTCTTTTTAAAGCCTGGGTTATTAGGTAAGTTAATTGGACTGCGCTGTTGCTAAGGGAATAAGAAAAATTAATGTTGCATTTGAATCGAAAATGAATGCATTGTCACTTGGAAATCCTGTAAAACAGTTTTTTTTTTCTTTTCCCATTGAAAATGTATTTAAAGTGTTTTCATATATTTTTAAGCAATTTGATGGTAAAATTATTTTAAATTTCCAACTACCCTCGCTACCCGTGATGTTTTTTTAAAATAGAAACGTAGCATTGTCTATACAATATCGCTGGCTTTATCATGGTGTGCCATGCACTTCATTTATTACACAGGTACCTGGAAAACAACAGTCTAACAAACCTGTCTCCTAATCAGTTCAATGGCCTGTTCAGCTTGAAAGATCTGTGAGTAAACCCATGGATTCAGCACTAATAATGCCTTCTAATTATAGTCTTAAGCTCCGCGTATAGAGCGTTTTCACCAAAATAACAAGATCGTTTTGCGTGCATCAAAAACATCACCAAACTCAGAGATTGTAGAGTAGGTGGAAATAAATATATTCCCCAAATTTTAACTTGGCAGTTTTCATTACATCGAAGTTATTGGGAACACAATATTCGGAAAATTACAGAGCTTAGAATGGGTCCACCATATTGGTGTACCAGTTTGGAACACCAATACTATGGCGGCCAAAAATGTCAGTGAGAAGAAAAAAAGATTCTGCTTCCAAAGTCATGAGTTTTAGTTCGGAATGCTTTAGTTATCACTTTTAACTTATTAGCATATCGGAAAATTATTTAAAAAAGCGCGAAAATATTGGTTTCTGTAACATTTCAGGTCACATTGAGCCAGGCCGTCTCAAATTTCAAAACGCTTTATCTCCAAAATGAAACACTCTGCTGGCGCAACATTTTTTTCAGCAATTAGCGACACTGATGTCTAGAATATACTAAAAGAACAGCTTTGTATGATCAATAGTTTTGAATTTAGAATTTTGATGACGTCACGTGAAAACGCTCTATTACAACTGAATGTGTGAGTAATTTGACAAACTTTTGAGGACATAAAGATACTACTGTTGACAGTTGTTTTTGTATCTAGTTTAACTGTCAGAAATCAAATAATTGTTCCTTAAATTTTCCCATTTCTTACAATTTGATTTGATTTGATCTTCTCCTGTTTCTCTAATATTTGCTATGATTAAACATTTTGTGTATTAATGGTACCATATGCTACAGTGGAACCCCATTGATGCAACCACCGACGGGCTCAAAATGTCTGATCGCATTATTCAAACCGACCAATTCACTCGTTAAACGACTTGGTCGGTTTGAAGGGGTTTTTAGATACGAAATTGACTGAGCGTTTCTTCTGGACAAAACAATGGCTGTAAAACGAAAATGAAAATGAATTATCTGTTATTTTCGGTATTATTTATTTGTTTTTTTGTTTTTGTTTGTTTGTTTGTTTGTTCTGCTTTGATCAAATTTATTTTCAAATTTCCTTTTGTTTAAGTTCTCTTTTTGAGAACGACATTCAGAAACTGCCTCGTGGGATTTTTAGAGATCTAAAGAGCATCTTATCTATGTAAGTAGACTCGCTGAGCTTGTTTTTTTTTCTCCTTTTCTTTTAAAGTCTATTCAGGACAGAGTTAAGAAATCAGTACTGAAAACGGCCAGTGTTTGCCAGATGCAAACACGAGAGACAGTTTGAATTCTCTCAAACTTTCTCGAATGCAACAGACTATTCAATTAAACAAGAAGCTGCATTTTAATTATATTTTTTTACAAAATAAAGCCAACAAAATGCAATGATACGTCATAATCGTATCTACATAGCCTGATGAAAAACGAGTATTCACGTTACCAAAATTTTATAAGTTATGAAATTATTTCATTTGATTAGTGGCTCTGAAAAAATATCCACTTACCAACAATGTTATTGCCTTTTTGATACCAGCTGCCATAATTGTGTTTATTTGAAGTTGTTTATTTGTGTTTAATTTTTCTTACAAAAACGTATAGAACTTGATTCTGTTCCAAAACCCAGTATCCGCTGATAATTTTAGCACATAAAGAATGGCTACGTATCGCATCCAAGATATCTATGGTACACTCGGAACAGTAGGATAAAGTATGTCTAAAAGGTCTTTTGTTGCGGCATTTGAGCAAATAAACAGGATTGTCTTCTGGATGAAGCATCGCCTAGCATAGCAAGGAACATCAAACGCCATCAACAATCCAATTTTAAGAGTTTTGGTACAAATTACACTCACAGTACCTCTCTCCACCATACAAGAGGATGGATGGTGACGTTTTCTGGCAAAATGACAATAATGACGTGGAGTACACTGTGATAGATTAGCATTGCGTTCATGGGGGTGTGGGGGGGGGGGAGGGGGGAGGGGAGCAATACTCCTAGACACCTGATGCTTCAGAAACTGGATAAAAACGCCTAAACTTTGGCAATCATTTCTTTATTTTGGCAGAAGTTTTTATTACAACGAGTTGCGGGAAGTAACTAATGAAAATTTCAAAGATGTGGCCTCAACTATTCGATTTCTGTAAGTGTACATACCGCTGATGTTGTTCAAAACATAGAGCTTAAGGTATCAGTAGACCATAATTGTCAATCTGCCATCCGGCGGATTGTTCATTCATATCAAGCCATGTTACAGTCACTGTGTTGGTAAACGTTTCTTGCTCTAATAAAGTTAAATGAATAAGTGACCAAAGTAGTGCAATTGCTGTTATAATCCCCAACGGATTTATAACAGCTATAAAGCCAACTGCATGCATTACCCTGTTCAGTGGTAGCCAACAGAAAGGGGAGGGAAGGAAGAATTCTTGAAGAGCTCATATAGAGAGGAATGTTAGAGGGAAAGGAGCCCGTACAGCCAGTCCATGAGATATGTTCACTTTGACTAAGAATTATTGACATAAAAATCAAGTACACAAGTGAACTAAGATATGTTGAGCGTTTTTGCACCCACGAGCATTTATGTATATATGGATTGTTGTTGTTGTTGTTGTTGCCCTGATTTTTCAGTTCAGTCATGATGTGACTGGTTGTAGTCTTAAAATTATTGTTCTGTTGATTTCTGTTTGAGTATTATTTCAATGTATTGTTTGCCAATGTTGTTCGGTTCTATTCTGGTGGTAAATATGAGAAAATCATTATTATAAATGATCATACAGAAGCTGGCTTCTTCTACGATGACTATAAACACTCCTTCAAATTGCAGATACTTACATTTCAACAACATGAGAGAACTACCAGAAGGGTTTTTCTCGAACATGAAGGAGTTAATCAGAGCGTAAGTATTCTGATCAGACTCTGCCAGGGTCCGAAGAGGCTTAAACGTTTCATCCTCCCTGTTACATTTAACAAGTATTCACCGAAGGCGAAGTGAATATTTATGGTGGATATTTGTCGAGGAAAATATTCACCAATATTTACTGAGCCTGAGGCGAATAATTTTTGTAGTATAATTTTCAGAGGTGAATATCTGGAACGACAAAATTACATTGTATGAGCTAAAACATGAAAAACAACACACGCACGTACTCGCCATATACCGTAGTGTCCGTAGTGTATACGTCATTTACACATCAAATTCAGCAGTAAAACGATTTCTTGGAAAGATTTTCCGTCCAAACGTCTTGGTAGTCACTTACCTCAGTAAATTCCCAATGCTTTGAATATCCCGAACTTGAAGTGATACTTTAGAATAAACGAAAATTTCACTCAAAAACGAGTCGCATGTTGTACTTACCAGCACAAGAAATGTGTCTTAGCTTAGCAGCCACGCCTTTAAATCCTATATTCACCGCGTAGCGCGGTGAATACAGTTTAACCTCTCTACAACGGCCACCCTGGGGCGGAATTAAGTGGCCGTTGAAGAGAGGTAGCCATTGCAGGGAGGTTTCAATACGAGTGAAAAGTATGGATAGACGTACGATTGGGACTAAAAATTATGGCCGTTGTGGAGAGTGGCCGCGGAGAGAGGTGGCCGTTAGTGGAGGTTCGATTGCATTCTCCCTCTGAAATGAATTACTAAAATAATATACTGTACTCATAGCTAGAACCTTTAAGTCGCCTGTCTGAACTTTGCTGATCAGGTAACCGGGAGCCTTTGCTATATTTTACCGACTTGTAGACAAGTAACCTTTGGATTCAGTTAATGATGGATGGTACCTGTGTCACTCTTTCCTACAGTTTTGGTACAATTTGTTCTGTTTTGTCCTTGTCAATTGTAGGACTATGGACACCAATCTGATGTGCTGTCATCTGCGCAAGGAAGACGCTGATTGTGCTTATCCTTTCGACGACAGCTTCGCCAATTGTGAAAGTATGTTAAGGAATAAAGCGCCTAGGAGGTGTATATGGGTCGTCGGAATCATGTCGCTGGTTGGTGCTGTGCTTGTCATTGTGTGGCGGTTGGTCTTCGAGAAGAAGAAGAAAAACATGATACAGTCCATCATGTTAATCCACTTGGCAGTGTCTGATGGACTGATGGGTGTTTACTTGATAACCATAGGTGTGAAGGATCAGATTTGGTCTGGTCAATATTATTTACACGACTACAAGTGGCGATCCAGTTTGACGTGCCAGATCATAGGCGCCATCTCTTTGTTAGCAAGTGAGGTTTCGATAATGCTGATTTCTCTGATCTCTGCTGATAGGCTTAAAAATATCGTTTTCCCCTTCCACGGAAGTGGCCTCACACATAAAATGACCCACGCTTTGTGCTTCACTATCTGGATGATTGGGTCCATAATTGCATTTCTTCCCATGTTTGGCATTAAGTATTTTAAGGATACCAATAGAGGCCATCACTACTATGGCAGATCTGTTGTGTGTCTGCCACTGCAGCTTTCTTCCGACAAGCCAGCAGGTTGGGAATACTCTGTTGCTATCTTTATTGGCTTAAATTTTGCCCTTTTCATCTTTATTATTGGGGCTTACCTTCTGATATGCATAAGTAGAAGTCAGGTCAAAGCCAGGTCAGGCAATACCAGGAGGGAGACAGCTCTAGCCAAAAGGGTGTTCTTCATCATTCTTACCGATTGTGTCTGCTGGTTGCCCATCATGGTCATTGGCATCCAATCCCTTGTGGAAACGTCTTTCACCACACCAGGAGACCTCACCGTGTGGATGGCAGTGTTTGTTCTTCCAATAAACTCAGCTATCAATCCCATTCTCTACACGTTATTCACTCCACAGGTACCTATGGTCTTGGGTTATATTTGTAAAATTATGAGGGAGTGTCTGATTGGGGAATGATTTTGTTTGCTTTAAGCTAAATATTTCAACATAATAGTTATATCATGTCGTGTCAAATTCTTAGTTTCATAAAAGCCTTAAATAAAATAAACATCCAGTTTTAGTTATAGTAACCTCATGCAAACACTAACTCAAATTTGTATAAATCTTTCAGTTTTCTTAAAGTTATTCTATTTCTAAGCTGTGTAGAACTTTTTGAAATGTATCCATAAGAATATGACAGCAGAGTTATTGAACTTTGGCATCCAAGATTTAATTTAAATGTCGGAACTTATGTTTCTCTTGCACTATTATAGTGTACTATTGGTTCTCACTAAAGGAACATTAGGCTTATAAAGAGAAGAAACGGGACTTATTGGATTGCTTAACACCAAAATAGAAAAGGTCGAATAAAGACGCAATCCAAGCCAAACATAATATAGTTAAGTCTGTCAATTAGACTGTTATTAAAATGGCAGCTACAATGGACTCCAGTACCCGATTAGAAAATCCATTAAAACATGGAGTGTTTCCTACTCTTTTCCTTGCCACGATACTTTAGGTTCAAGCTGTTCTCAAAACCAAATGGCAACAGCTGTGGGGCTTTTTGATGAAAAAGTGCGGTCGAGATCAAAACAATGAGGGTAAGTGTCCATAATTTCTACTTAATATTTATATTACTAACATAATAAATAACTAGTTATCTTACTTTTTGTCTTTACTTACTTTTAAGAAGAGGGAGAAGCAGATCAAGATCAGGTTGAGGAAATGGAAGGTCTTAACGTTCCTGGATACGATCAAGGTACATCTTTTAACAAAAAGATAATTAACCATCTTATATAACATAGCAATTTAAAATATTTGTCTTACAGGACTTACTTTGGTGGCTTAACATCAAAATAGAAAAGGGAAAGAGAACTGACCAAGTCAAACATAATAATAGTTACATCTCTCAATTAGACTGTTGTCAAAGTGGTAGCTACAGTGGCATCCAGTGCCCCATTAGAAAATCCCTTTTATAGCGGAACGTCCTGTTTATGAGAAGTGGTCATTACGTACTGTCATACTCAGTAAGCACCAGCCTTTTTACAGGTCAATTAGGATTACCTAATACACCAACCATTCGATGAGTGTACGGTTTAAAATAGAATGACTTTATAATCAGAGTTATTAAATTTATCCTAAAGAAAGTAGGTATCCATGGTCAGTTAGATATAATCTTTTCAGATAGGTGAAGAAAGTGGCCATTGAGAGAAATACATCTTCTTACCTTATAGAGAAGTAATAATAATAATAATAATAATAATAAAAGCTTTATTTAACCTGGAAAAAAATCTATCAGCATTTATAAAAATGCTGGTCTCAACAAGATGTCCAGTAATAAAATCTAAGATTAAGATTACAATATATATAATTTACTTTAAAATTTACTTTTAAAATATATCAACATGCATAGGTATAAAAATTAGACTGAGCATTTATGGTTCTTAATGCCAGTTTCTTTCAGATGTTTAAAGAGTTGTAATTTAAAAGAAGATAGTTTAGTTTGTTTTCTTAGTTCTGTAGGTAGCGAGTTCCAGTCACTCGCCCCAGCATGTTTGAATGTTCTTCTTCCTGATAAGGTTTTGGCTTGGGGGTAGGTCGATAATGCCACTGTTCCGTAATGCTCTGCCGTGGAGTTCGTTTCTACTAGTAAAATAACCTTCTAACTGCTTAGGACAGTTTTGCTTATTTACAATCTTAAAAATATAAATAAATCGAAGAAATCGTCGCCTGTTATATAGTGTTAGTAGTCCCAGGCTGTTTCTCATATGTTGTGTACAGGTAGTTCTATTAGCCTTTAGAATTACTCTCATGGCTTGGTTTTGTAGTTTTTCTAGTTTATCAGACAGGGACTTATTACTTTCATGCCATATAATGCATCCGTAGTCAATCACTGGAAGAATTGTTTGTTTGTAGATCCTTAGGAGTATCTTTAGTTCTAAGAATCCTGCAAGTCTGCCTAGAAGTGCTAATTTAGGTGAGACTCTTTTAATTAGTTCCGTTATGTGAGGTTCCCAAGTTAGGCGGCTGTCGACAGTCACTCCTAGATATCTGAAAGTGTCTGTTACGTTTAGTTTGTCGTTGTTTAGGTAGATTTCAACACTTGACGTGGGCTTCTTTGTTGCTAGGACCATCGCTTCAGTTTTCTTTGTATTTGGTATTAAATTGTTTTTCTGAAGCCATGTAGAAATGTTCTGTAGGTTATGATTTGTATTTGCGATTGCATCTTCAAGGGTACTACTGGAGTGATGTATTTCAGTGTCGTCAGCATAGAGGAACATGGAGCTATTTGGGGTAGTTGATATTAAACCGTTGATGTGGATACAGAAGAGGGTCGGGCCGAGAACGGATCCTTGAGGAACTCCATGGGTGATGGTCCTCTCATTGGAGTTGACCCCATTACACTGAACAAACTGTCTCCTGTCTGTAAGGTAGCTCTGAAACCATGTATGTTCGATCCCTGTGATTCCATTGTCTAAGTTTTTGAAGTAGGAGTGAGTGGTCAATGACATCGAAGGCTTTCCGTAGGTCTAGGAACACAGCAGATGTAATTTGCTTATTTTCCATTGCCCATTTCCATTCGTCAACCACTCTAAGTAGTGCAATAGTGGTTGAAGAGTTCTTTGAATAGGCAAATTGATCTGGTGTGATGAGGCCGTTTTCCCTGGCAAATTCTTGTAGTTGTTCGTTAACAAAACGTTCATGGATTTTTGAGACTGCAGGTAGGATGGAAATTGGTCTGTAGTTCTCCCTGTCAGTTTGCGTACCACCTTTGAATTTCGGTAGGATTCTTGCAATTTTTGACATGTCTGGAAATACTCCAGATTCAGAGGAGAGGTTCATCAGTGGTGTAAGTAGTTCAGAAAGTGGGCTAGCAGCAGCCTTTAGTATTTTGGCTGGTATATCGTCAACACCCGTTGCTTTAGATGGATTTGTTGTTTTGAGTGCTGTAAAGACTTCATTAACTGTTAGCTTTCTGAAGCTGAAATGACTGCTAGTCTTCTGGAGTTCAGGTGTTCTTGAGATGTCGATGTCGTTATTGGGATGTTGGATGTGTTCTTGTTTAGTTTGGTGATCAGGTTGTAGTAGATTTGGTGCGACAGTGATAAAATAGTCATTTAGTGTATTAGCCAGTTGGTTGGATTCGGTTATTTCAGTGTCGTTTACTGTTAGCTTGTTGATGTTTGCCTGGGATTTAGTTTTTCCTGGTAGAACTGTGTGGAGGATCTTCCAGAAAGCTTTGGGGTCTCGCCCTTTTGTTTCCAGTGTTGATTTAAAATATTGCTTTCTTTGTTTTCTTAGTATTAAGGTGCTTTGGTTTCGGAGCTTTCTATATTGTGCCCATAATTGGTCGTCGCTGGAGTTAATGGCTTGTTTATGTACTTTGTCCCTTTTTCTCATGAGTCTAAGGATATCAGTGTCTAGCCATGGATGGGTTTTGTGCCTTATTCATTTCGTAGTTTTTGGGAAATGTTTCTCCATAAGTTCCTGTATAGTAGATATTGCATTTTTCCACCTACTGTTAGTGCCATTTCCGGTTCGTTTACAGTTTGAAAGGAGTTAGTAGCAATTGTTCCGGTTAAGTCCTCGGTGAAGTTATCCACCCTGCTCTGGTCATATTTCCTAGTTGTGATGAGTTTATGTTTCTGTCTGTCAGTTTTTCCCTCCATCACACCATAAATAGGATAATGATCACTGAAGGAGTTTGATAAAGTGCCAGATCTTTTAAATAGGTGTAGAGATGTTGTTATAATCAGGTCAATTAGCGAACTGCTTGTCCGGCTGATCCTTGTGGGACTCGTAATTAGTTGTTTTAGGTGGTTTATGTGAAGGAATTCATTTAGCCTTTGTGTCTGTCGAAGGCTGGTGTTAGTGCAATCGCAGTTAAAATCACCGATTAAGATCACTTCTTGTTGTCCTGATCTTCTAATTTCTCTGATTGAGTCTTCAAGATGGTCGAAGATATCAAGATGGTTGTTTGGTGGTCGATAGACACAGCCAAAAATTAATTTAGTGTGACCTATCTTTGCATCGATCCAGAGGATTTCGGATTCTTGTGTTTCTAAATCTGCCCTTCGCTTGTATTTAATTCCTTCCGCGATATATAAACAAATTCCCCCGCCATGGCGATTTCGATCAAGTCTTTCAATTCGATATCCTCCAACTTCTACTTCGATGTTATGTATAGTAGAGTCGAGCCAAGTTTCTGTAATTGCTATAAGAGATGGAGTTTGGTCCTTGAGAATGAGTCTAAGTTCGTCAATATGGCGTAGTAAACTTCTCGAGTTTATGTGAAGAATGATGTTTGATGGTCTTCCGCCGTTGGTTCTTGTATTCGACTGAGTTGAGTTGTTTGAGCGATTTTCGCCGGGGTTTGGTTCTATATCGCCGTCACGAAGTATTTCGATTTGTAAGGTCGCTGTGTGATTTGAGTAGTAGCGAATTCTTCTTCCGTAGTGTGTTCGACTTTGTGCTCGAGGGAAGCGAAAGCGATCGCTTGCTTGATATTTAACGGCTTCGTTTTCCATTGAGACTTTGCTGCAAGGTCCAAAGCAGCAGATTCCACGAGTACCTATGGTTGATTCTTTCATTTTCCCGGTTATTTGATAAAGGAAAAACGGCAGAGTTAGCAAAATAATAAAACTAATTGTGGAGCTCCAGTAAACACGTCCGCCCGCCATGATGCATAAATTATTGCAAAAGCAATATAGCAAAAGCTACTGTTCTCATTGAATATCCATTTTATCCTTCTCCCTTCGCGTATCTGTACAGGCGATGTTAAACTGGCAATGAATACATTTCTCTTTTTTGCAAAAACCACCAAGGAAGTGGGATAAAGTGGACCATTACTGAGAACAATAGTTTTCACTGCTTGTCTAATTTCGAGAAAATCCTAAAAACAACCAATTCACGTGCCCACCCACTACTGATTACTATTTAACAAATAAAGAAGCCAAAGAAATGTATTCAAATGTATTATATTTGTCATAAATTTGAGCCTGAACACGAGAGAAATTTAGAAACCACAAGCCGCAGGCGAGTGTTTTCACAAGTGTTCTCAAATAACCGGAGTGTTTTATGACAGTATAATACATGGCTTTGGCTTCTTTATGTGCTTTAAAATATAGATTTGATGCGCGCAAAACGATAAAACACGGCTTTTCTGCGTTTTAATCTGTTTTATCCAATCAGAGCGCGCGCAGAGCTCGGTCTATATTTTAATTCTTTATAATAAGGTTGATGTATAATTACAGAACAAGATGGATCAGAGGACGTTTCCGAGGAAGAATCTGAGCAGCAACAAGTTGAACATGAACAACACGACGAACAAAACAAAGACAATGGAGAATGGGAACAGCAACAGGCTGAACAAGAACAGCAAAGAGAACCAATCGAAGACCAGGAAGAATGTGAACAGCCGGGGGATGATTCCATAGAACATGCAGTACCACATGCCAAACACAGACAGCCAATTGTGGATGAAGGTATTTTTGTCTTCAACATTTTCTCTTATTTTTTAAAAGCTTTTGTTCCGAATTTAAACAACTATCAAATCTAGTTCTCAAACTCTTCACGTTGTAACAGAGCTTTGTATACCTGGTATTAATTATCATAGATTTGTACGATTTTATTTATCCGCTTACCCCTTAGTTTTCATTTTGATTGAGAATATATATCAAACACTCGAGACAGAGTTTCATCCGATTTCCAAACACCGTGAATTTCGTCAAAATTATTCCACTCCGCGTCGTATTTTGAACTCTCTTCTCGGTGTTGGAAATCAGATGAAACACTGGCTCGTGTTTGATATATTTCGTAAACGGTTTATTCTAGAAGGTATAACTATAAAAATATAATTTTTAGTTACTGGGTAATACGCTGTTCAAAGTGTGTAATGATGCGGCTTGTTTTCATTGTTGAACAGAACAAGATGACAATGATGATTACCAAGCAGCCTCAAGCTCGGGTCGAGTATCCCTAATGGCACCGCTGTGCACATTTGATGATGATAGCGACCTTGATGAATTCATTAATATGTTGCAGGAGACAGCGCTATAAACAGAAAACATGGCAAACACTGCACTCTTTCACTAGCTCCTTTGTGTAGCTATTGTGTGGTAAAATCACGATATTGAATACAGATTCTTTTGTTTCATTTATTGAAATATTTCAATAAGCGTGTAGACCAATGTAGTCTGTGTTCAGCCAATCTGGAATAGCTTTATAAACGTACCTAGTCCAGGTACCTCGACCGCTCTTCTCGATATTTTACTTCCAGCTGGCGCTTAAAATAGGGTCGAGGGAATCTTGTTCAGACTGTCAATACATTTTTGTGAGCGCACCAGAATGTCTATGTTGCACGCCAAATTAAAAAAATTCTGAATCTCTAAGAAACTTCAATACCACATCCACATCCAATTAAAAATTACATCAAGTTGTTTATTATTCGCATTGTTTTTGTAGAGAGAACAATATATCCAAACCAAAACATTGTTTTGTCGAGAACAATAAAGACAATGGATAGTTGTATACGCATGCAAGGCTCCCTGGACCATATTCTCAGCGCCAATCGGAAGTAAAAAAGCGAGAAGAGCGGTCGCCGAGAAACTGGACGGTACCATGCAGAGTAGATACCGTGAGGCACAGGCTTATTCATCAGACAAAAGTTAAATTTGTTTAATAAGTGTTTGTTTGTTTGTTTGTTTGTTTGTTGTTTGTTTGTTTGTTTGTATAGATATAGTTAGAGACAGGGATACAGTCAACTCTCTCTAAAGCGGACACCCTCGGGACCAGCTCGAGCTGTCCGCCTTGGAGAGGTGTCCGCCTTATAATAAAGAGTTAACGATAAAAAACTGGAGCGATGTCTTTATTAAGGCAAGTTACAATTGCATATTTACAGTTCTGCTTTCAAAGCTGATCAGTAAAACTATTTTACAGTTTGATTCATGCAAAGTGAACGGTAAAGCCATCAGTAGGTCAATTTGAGATAATATCCGGCCTATAATCTATTGATAGTGTCCCCTTGAGAGGTATTTTCACCAGAAGTTTGCTAAAAAAGTGTCTGCTCAGTGTCCGCCTTAGAGGTGTCCGCCTTACAGTGGTGTCCGCTTAGAGAGAGTTGCCTGTATATGTACTCTCGGCGAGAGCTGGCGTCGAGAGCGCATGGACACGAATATTATTATTGATTAGTTATTCAATATACACGATACAAGATACACAACAACCATTTATTTATACACGATACACGATATAGAAAAACTAAATGAAAGCTAAATTTAATTGAGTCATATAAGAAGATAATCTGTTTGACTCTGTCATCTGAAATGACATTAATAATTTAACATTTTAGAAATATTTATTGTTCTACCAGAAATTTAGCAATAGATGTAGAATTTCATCACAATTAACGTTATTGATCAAATAATGCATAAAATAACACATGGATAGTAATAACAAATAAAAGGTAATTACCTCTTACATTTATTACCACAAGAAATTAACATTACTCAAACTTGATGCAAACTTTATACCAGAAAAAAGAGCGATTTCTTTAGTGATTAAATAATTGCAGGCTAAATGCTGTTTTTTTTAACAGTTCATTAGATGCTACAAGTATGGTGCTGCTCTCAGATGCTATAGTATGGCATTGAGCTTGAGCCGCATGTTTATTTCTTTTAATTGAGGATAGATTAAATTTGCGTGCGGACTGAAACAAATGCAGTACTAACTCATAAATGCAAGAAGTATTCAGTCCATCTGCAATAGCTACAGCCAACGTACCGTGCAGAGTGGATACAGTGAGGCGCAAGCTGATTCATCAGGCGAAAGTTAAATTTGTTTAAGAAGTGGTTGTAGTCAGAGACAGGAGTATTTATATTATTCATTATTTATTCAATATACACCTTAGAATATTGAGTAGGTGGTTCGTTGTATTACAACGGTAGCCATTAATGATATCTACATTACTGCATACATATACTAAGTGCAGAGATCAGATATTGCATGCGTATCTGGCTCATTTATTTACTTTGATTTATTATCTTAACATGAAATTAAATTTTGCAGAGGCTTGTACAAATACGAGAAAATGGTATTGCGTAATACAGTGGGAAATGTACATTTCATATGTGCTAAGAACTTCCAGAGAATCGTGAGAAAAACTGGCAATAGATGCTAATTACAATGTAATTATAAGTGCGAAGTGTTACATGTTGTCAAGCTGCTAGACTGCTTAAATAAAGGAATAATTAAAAGTTCTTGGAGTTGTAGCTTGGATTGCTTATCAGTGTGTTATCCACCTGGACCTGGGCCGGGTTGTTCAAAGGACGATTAAGCTAATCCAGGATTAGCATGTATTTTGATTTCTATTTTGTAACTTTCTAGTGAGGATTGAAAGTTAAATTTGTTTAAACAGTGGTTGCAGTCAGAGACAGGAGTGTTTATATTATTCATTATTTATTCAATATACACCTTATTTATAAATTATACTATCATTTAATCATTTATGATAGGTGGTTCGTTGTATCACAACGGTAGCCATTAATGGTATTTACATTACTGCATACATATACTAAGTGCAGAGGTCAGATATTGCATGCGTATCTGGCTCATTTATTTACTTTGATTTGTTATCTTAACATGAAATTAAATTTTGCAGAGGCTTGTACAAATACGAGAAAATGGTATTACGTAATACAGTGGAACAGAAAAAATGTATATTTCAAATGTGCTAAGAATTTCCAGAGAATATATCGTGAGAAAAACTGGTAAAAGAAGATGCTAATTACCAACATAATAATTAGAAGTGCGAAGTGTTACATGTTGTCAAGCTGCTAGACTGCTTAAATAAATAAAGGAATAATTAAAACTTGGAGTTGTAACTTGGAGTCTTATCAGCTCGGTCATATTAGATTGCTTATCGGTGTGTTATCCACCTGGATGTCATCATGGTCTACACTCTACAGTTACTATGGCAACTGTATTATGGCACAATTTAATCGTCAATAGAACATGCAGACGCATCAAACACTGACATCAATAAGCCCCGATATTCGCAAACGCAAAAATCCTTCCCATAATAAGCCCCCCTCCCCACCGAATAACAGCCAGGTAACTACGAAACTGAGTGCCATCTGCTTTAGAAGCGAGGACTGGTTCCTCAGTTGACGCGACTCGCCAAAGGCTGCATATGATCAGGGATCGCACAACATCCCTGACTGGAAAAAAAAAAAAAACAAGAAGTTAAAAAGCTTGCACTTGGGTCTTAAATTCCACCGCTTTTCTTGGTCTTAAAAAACACGGCTGTCAGTGACTGAGTTGTCATGCGATACACGTTAATGTCTGTGGTTTGGCGTAATTCAGAATTTTAAACTAGGTCAGGGGGTTGGAGGACTGGGCTTTTTCCATGTGAAATTTGAGTGGCAATACTTTGTTGAAGTGTAGAAATTTTACTCAAAATTGTTTGCTCTGGGTAATGTGAAATCCTAGCTTTTCCAAACAACTTAGATTGATTGGCGCATAACGTGTTGCATTTATTTTTTCTAGTTTGCTCAATAAAGTAATTTCATTAAAGGCCAGAATTTAATAGTCTAGACAATTTTAAACATTTATGAAGTAGTGCATTTTATATATTTAGCATTGCCTTGAAAAATAGAAGCATTGGCTCAAAACAGCCTTTGATATACAGTATCCACTTTTTACTTTTCGAAATCCCGAAATTTAACAGTGAAAACGCAACACAATAAAAATTATGTTTGCAAGAAAAATCTGCTCTTATTAGGTGTGAAATACGTTTCATTTCCTTACACGCGGAAGAGTTATAAATAACCATTACGTCATAACGGTTGCGCAAAGTCTGCAATTGATGGTGCAACAATAGGTAAGCGTAAGCACATCAGAGCGCCACGTAAATCAAATGTCGCATTAACCTGCTTTTGACGTTACATTTCGCCTGGATCATCGTTTGCTTAAATGACATTTTATGAATACTCTGCTGTTTGTTTTTTTGTGAAATACATTTCTTTTCCGTGTACTTTCAAAGAAAAACAGAAACTTGCTGAGACTCGCAGATTTATATAAAAAAAACAACAACAAAACTTGCTGAGACCCGCAGATTGATAAATAAGGACGATTACGTCATAGGGTCACAACGTGTCACGTCAAACCGTGACTTGAAGAGATTTAGCAACGTCTGTATGTTTGACTCGTCTACTGCGTACATACACTAGGAGGGCCATTAGATCAAATTACTTTTGATTCAGCGATAATCATTGGCCCTATTTGAAAAACGATGAATACTCCGCTGTTTATTTAGTGTTGTTCCAGCATTTCACTTCCTTATATACGCAGAAGATTTATATAGCAAACTCGCAAACATCTGCGAGTGATGGTGCAACAATAGGTTTCGGAACGCCATGCTTTCAAGCAAGAAAGTAGATATGCGTCTGTTGAAAACATTTGTCTAACAAGAGTAGTTAAACTCACATACGCGTCTTTGAAATGGAAACTCTACTTCCTTAGTCAGGGCTCTTATCTTGTGGAAATGTTATAAAGATACGTTTTTAAAGTATTTCAGCCGCTACGCGTCCGCTAACGGGGCATTCTGATCGTTGAATATTGTCAAACACGCGTTTCAAGACAAGTCGGTCAATCGCTTACTTGAAGAGAGTAGAGTTTCCATTTCAAAGACGCGTATGTGAGTTTAAACCCCTTTACTACTCTTGCTCGACGTAAATTTTCAAGACTTTTCACACCAGTCCATGTTGCAAAAGAGAACGGCTACATAACCATTACGCCATTCAC
This sequence comes from Desmophyllum pertusum, assembly GCA_029204205.1. Taxonomy (NCBI): domain Eukaryota; kingdom Metazoa; phylum Cnidaria; class Anthozoa; order Scleractinia; family Caryophylliidae; genus Desmophyllum; species Desmophyllum pertusum. The sequence goes on from MU826826.1 coordinate 3,265,746, forward strand.
GCATGTGCTAAAGCTGGCTGCGAATCACGCAAACTGTAGAATTAAGCGAGAATGGCGTGACTACTTTCTTAGGTTTTCACTGATAACCATGCCCGGCTTTCAATCAAGAAAGCAGATAAACTAAGTTTAAGCGCCTGGTTCTTGTTTCTATCTCAATCGATCGAATAACATTAAATACATCTCTTCGTTTGAAGCAATAGGTAGACTTCCACAAAGAATTGTACAATAAATATAGTCTCTCGTATATAGTAAGTTGGGGTAAATTGGGGTATCAAAAACGCAACTTCTTTCTAATTCATCAACTGTTCTGACTCCTGTTACTTGAAAAACATTTTTTGTAGCCACATTTAACATGTACTGGTACACAATACTTCGTTCTAAATTCAGAAATATTCAATTCTGATACTTTAAAGCCCTGGTCAAGCGGAACATGATAGTCCATGACAGTTGAAACTCGCGCTCCCGTTTGACCACCAACTACCATGCACTATCATCGACTTTCACTTTCATCAGAATATATATTCTCCTTGTTTCTTTGGTTTTATTACTGTTTCTTTATAATTTTCGACAACAAGTTCTGGAACGAAAGCATGAGCAATGAGCCGAAAGCATGTACGTGGTCACCGTCAAACATGGTGAATTTAAACAGGCTCAAAGTGAATGATAGTTGATGATAATGCATGGTAGTTAGTGGTCAAACAGGAGCACGAGTTTCAACTATCATCAACACGTTTCCGTTAGAAAAAATTGAACGACTCTAAAAGTTGATAAAGTCAATGCGATGAAGTCAATGTGCTTTTCCATAGCTAAATACTAAAGCGGCCAAAAGTTTATTTTCCTTTATCATCCAAGACCATCATGTCGTCCACGGATTCGTCTGGCAAGCTGCATGTCCCTGGGCATGACAGTCACTCGTTTGGCGTGGATGGCACATATATTACTGTAAAAACAAAGACAAAGAGAACAACAACAACAACAACAGTCATCAAAACTATTACAAATTTGTGACTTGAAATAAATAAATAAATAAATAAATAAATACACAAACAAACATCCATGTACTGTATACATAAAGCCATTGAAGCCATGTGCCACTCGGCATGAAGAGGATGAGTGAGAGAGAGAGTGACTGTATACATAAAAACTGACATAAAAAAATAAATAACATTATTTAGTAGTAGAAAGGTATGTTTTTGAATTATTGAATCCTAGTGGCCTCCGGATTCCATAACATAATGCGAACTACACTCCAGGTAGTATGAAATGTTTACAACCATGTGGAAAGAGGAACTGGGGGACAAACTTATTATTGCAACTGTGGTTTAACCATTGTGTGTCACTCTTGTGGGTTTACCATTCACAGCGGTAAACAGAGAAAAAGCCTCTGGCACCCAGGGTACAGTGTACAATACTAACACATACACGCAGGACATATACACAAGACACATGTTGTTGAGGATGTACATATATAGAATGGTACGCATCCTCAAAAAGTCTAACAAGAAATGCTTCCGCTGCCTGAAAAATATGAAATTAAAAAAATTTATCGAGAAAGATTTTTTTTTTCCACATAATTTATTTCACATAATTCCAAAAACAACATAAAATACAGCAATAAATACGATTCTAATGACTATACACTTGATACTAGTAACAGTACAATAATAATACAGTACAAAAGATCTAATTAAGAAAAAAAGAAAAAAGAAAAGGAAGGCGCACAAGCTAGAGGGCTGAGAAAGATGTTAATTCATCAGTGACAAAGCTACTCAAAAAATATTGAGTTCACTCAACAAGAGTCGGACCTATGACCTTCCACACACTGGTATGTGGCAGGTCATTGGTTCAATATCTGTTGGGACAACTCATAATTTTTCTTTTTCTGAGTAGCTCATATTTCTACCAAGCTTAAAATATACCATCATTTCTTTCCACAAAAATTGTTTTCTACAATTATCACTGATCAACAATTAACTTGTCCTCCAAATACAGTATCAATGCATAATTAAGTATCCAGCACAAGAAAAGGAATGATCACTAAAGATAAACTGATCTGATATTTAAACAACTTCTTCCAACTAGTACTATGCAGGCTTTATTTACAATTTTTTTATAAAAGCATTAGAAAATGGCCGCTTTGTGCTCACAAACCTGATGCAAATACTCAAGGGACTAAGTTGGGAGAATTTAAAAGTACCCTCGCCTGCAGCTCAAGTTTACTTACAAATTCTCCCAAACTCCCTCTCATCTTTGTACAAATGTATCATGTTTGTTAGTAACTCACGCGTGATTTTCTATTTCTTAAATATAAACAAGACTCTTTCAAGGACTTTCCATTTGAACCACTTCAATATATTTACAAAAGAGCAGTTATTTTGCAAACAAACCAATTGAAATAACTACATTGTACATACAAAAAAATTAATTAAAACATGCAATCTTGGAAGTTGTCACTAGAAGAAATAAAATAATCAAATAAACGATAACAGTTTTATTTTCTCTCTCTATGGCCAATGCTTCCCAGTAAACTACATGTACACAATGTACATACACATGCCATTTACTATTCATATATCCAATAGGTGTACAGTGCTATATGTAGCCCCATACCCCCAGGGGTGGGGGTACTCAAAAACGTTTTATAACGGGAGGCTCCGCCCAGAGGTCCAACCCCTTACCCTTTTATATACCATTTTTGACAGAAAAGGTACCCCTTTCATATACCTTCCATAGAAATTATGAAAATGGTACCCCTTTCACATACCATACATACAGTAGAAACACTGCATCCCTTTTCTATACCCTTGGAATGAACTTAATGAACAATATATAATATATCCCCAGAAGGAAGTGGAAGGAAGCTGTCTTACGATGGCTAAGAACTTCAAATCGGCAGTCCACCTCATACCTAAATGACTTCCCTACCCTTTTCTATACTCCAACTCGTGAAATTCTTACCCTTTTCTATACTCCAACTCGTGAAATCGCTACCCTTTTTATATACCTCCAGTCTGAAAAGGTACCCCTTTCGGGCGGACGGAGCCTCCCCGTATAGTCCATTATAGGGAGTACCCCCCCCGGGCCCATATGCTCTTTATTATAAGTGACACTGCATGTAACAATAAACTTTTTAAGTAACTTAACTTTAGGTATTTCTAACCTCCTGGAGAGCCATTAATGCCGGTACTTGCCACCTTAATTCTTCATGATGGTAAAACTTGTCAGCTATTTCTCTCACCTAAAATGTAACAAAAAGGTAACAAAAACAAATATTCACAGTACTTACAAAACCATGAAAAATAATAATGTATTTTGAACACCAATTTAGCCCCCCCCCCCCCCCCAATATTTTTAGGGCTCTCTCGGCCGGGAAACTGGTACGAGCTCTTGGCCTCGTTTTTGCAAACAAATGTCTCGAGGGAGGAAGAGAAAGGAGCCTGGGAACGAGGGTTTTCGATGTGGGATTCTTTCGCTCATTACATTGAATAATTATATATTTCCAGTAGGACGTAATGTTATTTTTCAAAATTTATCGAATTTTGAGGAAAGTTTGTATGACTGCTGATGCCTATAGTTATGCGTTAGTATTGCAGTTTCAGTGTTGTCAACTTGTTTGCCATCGACGAAGAATCGCCATGCTGTTGTATACCGAATCAAAGAAAACACAAACTGAGTTATTGCACCCATCAGCTATTGAGCCATCATTTAATGACCGTGATTTGTTGTCATAAATCAAGTTGTTTTTGCTCGGCAATGGCAAATGAATTAACATACAGTAGCTTGTTTCAAAACAAACTTGCCGAGTTGTCAACCGAGCAAATATTATATTAACCGGCAAATTCAATGCTATGGGTGGTGCCACACACTCCAGATGCATATCACTTCTTTTTTAGGCCCTAAACAATGTAAAAAATGGAAGTTGTATAATTTGTATATTTATCAACAAAATCATACTGTTATTTCTTAATGTGTTATTTAATGCAAGTTGCAAAAGTTCCTGTTAATGCTATTCCAATTTGTTAGAAAGTTATATTCAAGCAAAGTATCAAATTTTGAATATTATGTATGCATTAAGAAATTTCAATAAATGCCACAGTTGCAATTTGTGATAATACCGCTCTTTAACCAAACATTAACGCGACCCATCCATAACATAATGTGGTCATCAGTGTTATTTATCGGGATGGCTATCTTCCAGGTCTTCACTATCAATTAGCTTCAACCACATAACCACATGAAGCAAAGCAAACAGACTGAACAAAAATATAATAAGCCTCAGCATTATACACAACGATTTATTCACAAGTTCGGACGTCAGATTGGCTTCCTTTTTACTCATGAATGGAATGATGAGAGTATGGTAGGGGACAAATATGCAAATTAGCACTCACTCGATGGGCTGTTATCATTAATTTATGCATTAATTTATCCCCCATGGGGACGGCATTGGAGGGAGGGGAGGGTGGGGTCGGTGGAGCAAAACACCTAGGAGAGGGTTCAGATGGTGGCCAAGATGGCGACGGGTCTTCCAAGATGGCAGGCGTAGATCAAGGAGCAGTCTGAGGAAGGGTGGATAATTTGAGAAGAGATGAAGGAGGAGGGCTAGCCGTGTCTCATTTCGACCAATTGAAAAGTGCAATCATAAGTTGGGTTTTGAACTTCAGAGTTCAAGTGTTATTGAAAGGTACTGACAGTAATTTCAAAAACCGATTGGCTCAAACATTGTTTCCAAAATCACCATTACTGAAAACAATCACACTTACCACTCTCATGAAAGGAGCTTTTCTAAGTAAAAGTTGAGTTGTCTTTTGGTAATATCTAATCTCCATCAAAGCTCTGATACCTGGTCGATATCTTCTCTTTTCTAACAAGAAAATCACCAGTTATTGAATTGCAGGGCATCAAGTAACATGTGACGCTCAGAAAATAGGAATGTCAGTGGCCAAAAATAGGGAAAAATAGGAATTCTCACCCCAAAATAGGAAAAAAAAAAAGCTTTCTCCATATTTTCCATATCCTCATTAGTGAGGATATCAATGACATTATTTCCCACTTTTGCATAGTTGTTTCTTTAACTTTGAATAATTCTTGTTTTTTGTCTGCTAGATATAATAAAAAGAAAATTACACAGTGGCTCAATGAAGAGATGAATTTAAAATTTCTCGTGCTAAAAACATTATTTTACTGTGGTATTGTTTTTACCACTCTAAAATAAAAATTCATATCTTCACGCCGCCATGTAATATCCTCTATACATATTATTGAACTAGCATGAGTGTATTCGGGAAATATTGGTTGAGTTATTTTCTTGCCAGGTTATGAACCAAACCATTTTATAGACTGAGCTGAAGGCATGGTCCATAAGAACAAGACCAATATCACTTATGCCAACTCTCTCCCGGATACGGAATGAATCTCCCAGTCTCCCGTGGTAACAGTAGGAATTGAACCCTGCATTAGAATGCTCCTTTTCATCATGGACCAGTTTGCTATACAATTTTGAAAGTTTTTTTAATGTAAAAATTTATATTCTTGTTTGAACTTTGATTTTTTTCCACTCAAATTTTCATCCAAATATAAGACCAATCATTTTCACGATGAAAAATGTCCTCCAAAAATACTCAAAATACGAGCACTAATCCTCCCCCCCCCCCCCCCCCCCCCCACCCCCCACCAAGTACATGTATTTTCGCGCCAAAACTAGGCTATTAGTATATTTTATAAAATCAAATTTGAGAATACTGCGATGAAACGATTAAATTAAAGGTTATCTAAGCTTCCATTGAAACTACATGAGAACACTTGTTCAGCTTACTTTTTGGACTTGCAGAGCCGGCAGCTGCAGTCGATCCTCGCCGGTTACTGTATATTACAGACGAACGCGATTTACGTTTCTGTGGATCTGCAGGCTTTCGTTTTTCCTTTGGCGATTTGTCAGGCACAGTTCGAACCATTATCCTAAAAATCTGTTGAAATATCGAGGAATTCTTGACGCTCACAGAGGTCGCATCCTGGGTCGCATCTGGTTCATCAGGGGTCGCATCGCTTGGTCGTTGCTTGGCACTCGGTCAGCGGTTCAATGTTTATCGAATGATTTACTTCACTTTGAGCAACTGAACTGTCTCAAGTAACTGGGTGATCTCGCGTCAATTCCTGTTGAAGTCCGTCGTAATACGTCAATCACATTGACTTCAGTTTGAAAGTTATTTTGAAACCTCGAACACATGATTAAAAAGTCCAAAAACACAAGCTACGCAGGCTAATTCCGATTCAAGAGTCACAGCGCACCCTCTCCCCCTCCCCGGGGGGAACTTCCATATAAAGGTGACGGGGGTGATCGTCGAAAATGTTGATTTTGAAAGCAACCCCTAAAAGGTACCAGAACCTCATTTTGTGGAAGTGACTCAAATTTATTTCCCCCCTAACAGGTACCACTGTTCAATCTTGTCATATGTTTTCCTTCTCAATGCCCTAAAAGATACCGGAATAATTCTAACGGTAGTCATTTTAGATTAAACACCCTAAGCGGTACCAAACCACGAATTGTAACCCCTAAAAGGTACGACGATCACCCCCGTCACTTTTATATGGAAGACCCCCTCCCCTTCGCGGGAGCGCAACGACCCAGTCTCTTCACTCGGAAGCAGGCCATTTACAGAAGGCAATCCATTTCAGATCCGTGAGACAAGGCTCCATCTCTGTATTGCAGGGTACATCTCTCTCCCCCTGGAGGGTACAGAGCGGGATTTTGAAGCAAAAGAGTAAGTCATAGTTATTTTACAGAATGCTATCAGGCATTCTGAGTCCATTCTGAATGAGAGACGTTTTTTAGTTGATTTGTATATAAGAACAGGAAACGAGAAGACAGAAAATGTATGGGAAAAACTTTACACTTCGTAGCAAATCAATAAACCTTATCGTATCTTTTGACAGTCTTTTTTCGCGACAGTTCAATTTTGAGACGTATTACGTTTCATCGAAAACGCATGCATTTGAAAACGCTGTCCAGAGTGGAGACATCTGAAAACGGAGCCGTATCGTATTAGTGTGGACGGCGAAAACGGAGGCTTTCGAAAACGCTGACGTCATTCGTCTTGAAAACGGAGCCTCGCATTCGTCATTCGTCTATTTTTCGCATGCGCAGATGACTGTTGTAGCGTTTTCGAACGATGCGATTACCTGTAGAAAACGAACAACAAAAACAACAACAACTTTATTTACCCATTAATTACATAAAAGAATTTAAAGAAAAAACAAAACGAATAACTGTGTACGGGGAAAACTCTGCGAAAACGATAGTGTGAACGGATGTGTTTTTGGTAAAAACGGAGCGTTTCGAAAAACGCATTAGTGTGGACGGGGCCTTAGTGTGGACAACGAAAACGGAGGCTTTCGAAAACGCTGACGTCATTCACATCACGTGAACTCCGATCGAGTCTATTTGTCGCATGCGCAGATGACTGTTGTAGCGTTTTCGTCCCCACGGGTTAAACGCTACGAAAATGATAGTGTTGGACGCGGAGTTTTTGATGCGTTTTCGATGAAAACGGATGGAGCGTTTCGAAAACGGATACGTGTGGACGGGGCCTTACTCGGCATGTTATATACAGTCAACTCTCTCTATGACGGACACCATCGGGACCGGCACAAACTGTCCATCTTAGAGAGGTGTCCGCTTATAGAGAGTTTAGATACAGTAACATGACTGAAAAATGGCGCGCAGGGACCAACACCAAGTGTCCGTCTTACAGAGGTGTCCGTCTTATAGAGGTGTCCGTCTTACAGAGGTGTCCGTCTTACAGAGGTGTCCGTCTTATAGAGGTGTCCGTTAAGAGAGAGTTGACTGTATTGTTATTACTGTAGTTTAGTTGGTTACGTGATTCATCATATTTTCGTGTAATTTTTCAGCCATTGTTGTCATTCAACGGGTTCAAAAGGTCACGTCCGTGGATTATGATTGGTAGATTTCAGCCATCATTTTGTTTTCTCCTTTTTTCAACTCTGTTGGTTGTCGTCGTAATTGTTTGACGGCAGAGAACAACGCAATCGTTAGTTGGGTTTTTAAAGGAGCTAAGTCACGATATTTTAAGCCATTTTTGCGAAGTGCAAAATCACTTTCAAATTGAAGACAGCCTCAAAATAATAGTTTACTAAGGTAGAAAAACACCAAAGAGGTGATAATAAACCAAACAGGAACAAGGATGGTTGAGGATGGAGAAGATTAAGACGGATTGTGAATGGTGAACTTGAAAAAATTGGCCAATTTTTTCAAGATGCGCTATCCGTGACGTACCTCCTTTAACTTCAGAGTTCGCATGTTATTGAAAGGCACAGTAGAACAAAAAAATAAATCAAGCAAAACTAAAACAAAAAACTCAAAGCAAGATTTGTTCTCCATAACTACAATGGAGGCTTTGTAGACGAGGAACCATTGTCTATTCTGTGACCCAACCAAAAGCATGAAGTCGTATATAGCGATAGAAGAAACTGATTTTATTGTAAAGTTACTCTTCTCAAAATTATTTACATGTGTCTCATTTACAAGAACGGCTCACGAACAACAATGTCAGTGACCAACAGTTTACAGTGGAAGCAGAACTTGTGCTACACATGCACAATATCTACCAAAGACGGGGTGGAGGTGTTTTTCTCTCGTCTGCGCAGGCCCAGCTGATCACGTGATGCCGTCAGAGCCTCGATCGCACGCTGCCTTTTTAGATTCTTTTTCCACTGGAAGGCGAGGTCAGCGGCTTCCGTGTGATCAGACGAAGCATCTTGCTCAGGTGGACGAAGACCCTGAAAAGTAACGAGAAACATTTTGAGTCTAAAAGGATTCTGTTCTCAGTGAAACAACAATCATGTTTCAGTCATTATAATACAGGCTGAGAAATTTCTGAACTTAGGTTATTGGTTAGAACGAGCTGTATTTATCTGACGACATGACGTATCCTCATTGCGCTATGCTGAAATGCCACTCTCGAAATACCTACTACATGTAGAAATTACAGTTTCCAAATATGGCAAGGGTAACAATTGACTCTAAAAAAAATTGCGGACATTTTTATCGCTAAGCGTGTGGACAAAAGTGGGCATTTCAACGAGATTATCTGTCAAACTGTACAACAAATTACGAATATTGAAAGCAAAACACTTAAGTGTAGTGTAACTCAATCTCGTTCCCAGAGTCCTCGTTGCCCTTGTCCAGCGGTGGAGCGGCCAACAAGGACCTCTGGGGGGAAGCGATCCGCCCGTGAGTTGAAACATGGGGTCGAACACATGCGCAGTAGAGCCGGAAGTCCAATAATCCTGTCATGGCGGATCGCTTCCTCCCAGAGGTCCTTGTTGGCCGCTCCACCGCTGGACAAGGGAAGCACTCCATTGCTTAAACGTTTCAACACGAAGCTGTGTGCCTGCTGATCGACAGGTAGGATATATATTTGCCTTGTTGATAAACAAATAATAGTATGAGTTGTACGTGGCATTTGGTAATAATAACGGCTCGTAATATTTCAAAATTCTCCAAATAAAACTCGCCAAAGCGGCCCGTGACATTTTGGACAATTTTTAAATATTGCTTGCGGTATTATTACCAAATACCGACATAACTCATGCTATTATTACCTATACTAATAACACGTTACCTTGACACACGCGGCCTCGGCTGCTTTAAGAGTTTTCACAACAGCTTGCATAAGATTTTGTGCGTTCTTTACGAGCATCGCGTCCGCCTGCAAGAGATAGCAAAGAAACACATCAGAGAAAATAAGCACAATAACTCACAAATGACTTTCGGAGATAATTTTCTGAACTAACCTTTGTTTGGTTAAAAAATTCCTTCAAAATAATATAAAAATTACTGCTTTTCCTTGTGCTTGTGTTATGTTGCGTTTTGCGCAAACACCGAAGATCAAAATACTTTGATCCTTGTGCTTGCGCTTATGCTTATGCTTGCGTCAAGCCCGTTTTTACGGCGAAATAAGGGCTCTTGTGCTTGCGCTTATGCTTGCGCTCGTGCGTGCGTGGAAAATTAATGCTCATTCCGTTGGTAAGCATTTTTTACGCCATCTCAATCAAAAAAAAATTAAAATATATTTATATTATTTTGTTCTTATTATTGTGCGAGATTTAAGATTGAAGTTTCACTACATGTGTTTTTCAATATTTTGAGATTGTATTCTGTAAGCATTGGTTAAAACAATAACAGTGGCTCAATTTTACTGGAATTTTAGTAATTGTTGATCAAATTTTCCCTACAAATTATTTCACATAATTAAGAATCAATGGTCTAGCATTACGTACTGAAAATAGGCAGATTTTGTAGCCTTCAAAACAAAACTAAAAAAGCGCGCGCATATTCTGTTACGAGCGCGCGGAGAAATGACGTCTTTCGAACGGATTTAAATACGTAAACAATGCATGTTTTACTTTTCTATTGAGAAGTGAAGTGACTTAAAATGGCGTCAAATCATTTAGCAGAAGCCGGAGACATTAAAGCGCTCACTTTGTTAGGAGACTTTCAACTCGAGATACCATTCGATGATATACGTGTCAAACGGATGTCTCAACAACATGATAACGAGAAACGACGATACCTTAAGTTGGTACAAATTATAGAAAACAGAACTTTGGGGATGACCTCCAAAAAAGAAGCCGTCATGATTGAAAGAAAAGCTGAGGGATTGCGGCTGATAAAGCTGACTCGTATCATTGATATGGGAAATGGGTTGCCATACATTAATGTGGCGCAGTGTTATCAAACATTTCCCCCAACAACAAAAGCAAAGGTAAGAAAAACTGGATTGCAAAAGGAATAATTTTCATGGCAAAAGTAGCCCGTCTTTGAGCGGTTCATCTGAAATACGATGCTGGAGTTGGACATTGATCGTACTTGCATGTAGCTTTCGCGAGTATAAAGCATGTTACATAAATTTCAGTGACGCGCCCTCCGACAATCCCAAGCGAACCACACTGTTTATACAGGGGTTGCCATGGCATTTGTACAGCGTGGTCGTATGGCTACAAGCGCGGTCGCTTGGCTACAGGGGTTATCATGGAAGAGCGCTGATGCATGGAGTTAACATGTGATGTACAGAGCATGGTCGCTTGGCTACAGGAAATTCATATCATATAAAGAGCGCATGACTGCAAGGATTGATGTGTAACGACACAGCGGCAAAAATGAGTGCGCGTTAACGACATCAAATACAAACAAGATATACAAGTGGGCCATTAGGGCCATTAGGGGGCTTATAATCTCATTTCCTCAGAAACGATATGGTATTGTTTTGGACTCGATGTGAACTATTTAATCAGATTAACGCTCGTAGCTGCCAATCAGTAAACATGTTCCAGGGAAAGAAAAACAAACTGCTGGTGAACACATGTTGTTTAAATATCGTTAAAATGATCGTCATAGAGATAAAAAGAAATTAAAATATATTACAAATAGAAATATTTGACGACTGAAATGCTAATTCGAAGTTCGGTTAAAGCGATGTATTGCACATGTGGAAAAACGTGGCGTGCCGCGCCATTTTAAGTGCTTCATTTCACGAAAATACTTACGTTCTCTTTTACTTTACTGTTATTGTATTCAAACTTTCCCGACATTTCGCGACATTCTAATCGTTCCGGAAACGAAACACTATTTCTTTTTGAAATAGCTCCTTGTTGCGTTTGAGATTGGGGTACTGCAGTCAAACCCTATTAAACAGCCACCTGTAACCTACGATCAGGCGAATGTTTCCGCGCTCTAATTTACACTTCGTAAGTTACTACCACCGTAAATAGAATAAGGAGCGCGAAAAATTGGCCTGATCGCCGGATGGGCCACCTATTTTAAAGCGGCCACCCATATTTTAACAGGCCAGGTATATAAGTAGCAATACTGCTAGCTCTTCATGCTACAATGACCGTGGCTCCGACTGGCGCGAACTATTTTAGCATGGCGCTTTTACTTTATTCAATATTCATTATTGCTCTTGAACCCTTGAAACAGGACAAAGAGGAAGAAGAGGACGAGGAAGAGGAAACCGCAGAAGGAGAGAAAGTGGATGAAGAAAACGAGGAGGAGGATGATCATGAAGAAGAGGACGAGGACGAGGAAGAGGGAGAGGATGGAGAAGAAGAGGAAGAATTAGAGGCCGAGAGAGTGGATGAAGAAGAAGAGGAAGATGACGAGGAAGATCGTGAAGAAGAGGAAGAGGATGAAGAGGAGGATGAGGAAGAGGGAGAGGATGGAGAAGAAGAGGAAGAATTAGAGGCCGAGAGAGTGGATGAAGATGAAGATGAAGAGGACGATGACGAGGAAGAGGAAGAATTAGAGGCAGAGAGAGTGGATGAAGAAGAAGAGGAAGATGAAGAGGAAGAATTAGAGGCAGAGAGAGTGGATGAAGAAGAAGAAGAGGAAGATGACGAGGAAGAGAAGATGTGAGAAGAATTAGAGCAGAGAGAGTTGATGAAAAAGAAGAGGAAGAGGATAAGGAAGAGGAAGAATTAGAGGCCGAGAGAGTGGATGAAGAAGAAAGGAAGAGGATAAAGAGGAAGAAGAGGAAGAATTAGAGACAGAGAGAGTGGATGAAGAAAAGAGGAAGAGGATAAGGAAGAGGAAGAATTAGAGGCCGAGAGAGCGGATGAAGAAGAGGAAGACGACGAAGAAGAGGTAGAAGAGAAAGTGTTAAAGGAAGAAGTGGAAGAGGTAGACGAAAAGGAGGAAGAGGTAAAGGAAGAGGAGGCAGAGGAAGAAGTAAAGGTAGTGGAATCGGATGAAATGGAAGAGGAAGAGGAAGAAGTGGACGAGGCGAGGTAGAGAAGGAAAAGGACGAGGAAGAAGTGAAAGATGTAAAGGCAGTGGAACTGGTAGCGGAGGAAGATGAAGAAGAAAAAGAGGTAGTACTAGAGGAAGTGGATGAAGATAAAAAGAAGTGAAAGAAGAGGACGAGGAGGAAGTGAAAGAGGAGGAAGAAGTAAGAGTGAAAGAGGACGAGGGAGAAGAAGAGGAAGAATTAAAGGTCGTGGAACCAAATGAAGCGGAAGAATTAAAGCTAGTGGGACTAAATAAAGAGCAAACGGAAGGGCAGGAAGTGAAAGTGGCTAAGAACAAGAAGAGAAGAGTTAGACGACGAAGAAACATTTTCGCCGGCTGGATATGTAGTAAAATTGTGAAAGTTTTTCTGAAACAAAAAGTTATTTTTTAAGATTTTCTTTTCAAATTAGTATCGGTTATTGAGAAAATAGCCAAATGAATGATAAACTGGTAACATGTGTACATAGCTGCTCGATTCTTATGTACCTGGCAAAATAACCTGACTCAGTACCATGTTAGGTGGAAAGAAACATATTCCATCTCAAAACGAGATTTCTTTCCATTTTTGGTATGATATAGACCTACTATAATCTCATGAACATGTACGTACCTAGACTCTTACGTACAAACTAAATACTACAGCTAAGCATGTCATAACCGACAACTCCGACCTAAGAGAAAGAGGTCGCAAAGAGGCGCAGGCCGCGAAAGAGGGGCAGGCCGCGAAAGAGGCGCAGGCCGCGAAAGAGGGGCAGGCCGCGAAAAAGGCGCAGGCCGCGAAAGAGGTTCCGAGAAATAATTAATGAAGGACTTATGTTCGATCGCGATTTTCAAGTGTGTTATCTATCATAAAGTGACCCGTTATCTGAACATTAAACAATATAGTGCGTTATACATTGCGTCTAATTATTAATATTATTATGTAAAAACTAAAGTTTGGTTGCAGTGTAAATAAAATTAGTCCGTTTTATCTTTGTACGGATGAAGTTTGCTTAGGGAGTTAACAAATAAAGAAGGTTAGGCTATGTACCCCGGGCCATGCACTTGAATCTATTAATAGTTTCACGCCATGCTGTAAAAGTTATTTAAATTTATTTATTTCTGATAGAGGCTTCGGCATCACGTTACTCGAACTGACCAATCAGGAAGAGCTCTTAAAATAACTCAGCTATGGACTGGAATTAAAAATAGACTTCAAAAAAATATCATTGGAAGACACCAATGTATGAGGGAATGCTTCTCTTATAGTAATCCTCTCTTGGCTGCTGCCATAAAATACAGGCCGAAAATGAAAAAAGCAGGCGAATATTTTCATTTTCGCATTTTTCAAACGTTCGATAAAATACTTAGCTTTGGCTTCTTTCGTGATATTATAATTTGTCCTACAATTGGATTATTGTTTTAGAATAGAGTACAGTAGACTCCGCTATCTCGAACTCTCAAGGGGAACGAAAAACAGTTCGAGATGCGAGAGCGGGAGTCTACTGTACTAAAGTTATGACGTCACAAACATTAAATTTGCGAAATTGTGAAAATTGATCAGCTATTCAGAGGAAGCATGGCAAAAAACGTCCACTTGCCAAAAATTAGCCGTATCCGTTGCAATTTGCGGCTGAGATATGGGGTCCGGGAAAGTTTTTAAATCTAAGCCCTCGAAAATGCGATTTCCAGCAATTTGAAGGGCTATTTTAAGTTTTTTTATTGGCTATGAGTTCGTCATAATTATCTTGCGCAAACTAGAAAAAATTAAAAAAAAGAACAAAATTATGCAAAAAAAATTGACAATAATCTAGGTGGATTTTTGTTGTTTAGAAATTCTAAATTAGTTTTCAAAGGTATTCTGCTCATCACGAACTTCTTAGAAAATAAGCTTCCTCAAAAATTGGATCAACGAACAGCATTCTCCGGGGTTGTTGTTCTGAAAAGCTCTTAACCAAAGCAGCGTCGTAATCCACGAGCTTATCGTAGTGAATATTGCGTGACAGGTTTGCGTGACTCGTTTGCGTTCATGTGAGACATTTTGACGAAAAGTAAAACAAGTCCTAACGAAGTTAAACAACGTCATGTTACACCTACCGAAATGTCCGAGGGAGTCGCTGCTTTAACGGACGATATAATCTTGAGCTGTGTACTTATGGTTGGCAGGTATTCCGCATAGTACAGTAAGTCACTTTTACTCCTGAACAAAAAACAACAATATGTAACGTTAAGGTTAAGGTCTGTCTACAAACCTAATGACTTATCAGGCTGATGCTTAACTCCGGTTTCCATAGCATGAAGCGACTAGGAGTATTGCTACTCCCCTGGATGGGATGCTAGTCCATTGCAGGTAACCTCGCAGCATTTTTGTCATGTTGCCCTGACAATTCGCCGGTACCCATTTATTCTCCTGGGTGGAGAGAGGCACTGTGAGAGTTAAGTGTCTTGCCCAAGAACACAACACAATGAACCCGGCCAGTACTCGAACCCAGACCACATTAGGCCACCGCACCTCCCACTGTGTAACGTACTCAACTCAAATTTGAACAAGAAAAACAAGGTTAGTCGGGTATTTCACTGACTTACCTATCGTCCACACTCTGCTCAGCGATGACGTGTGCAAACTTGAGGATAAACTTGGCGTTTGAAGCGATAGCTTTTGCTGTGTTAATCATTTCCATTTTATTCTGTCAAAGAAGAGAACAGCACTTTAAAAAAGCACCCTGATTAACAGGTTTCACATAATATATCACACGAGAGACAGTGTTTCATCACATTTCCAACACACGAGAAGAGAGTTGAAAATACGACGTGCAGCGGAGTATTTTTCACGAAATTCGAGGTGTTTGGAAATGTGATGAAACACTGTCTCGAGTGTTTGATATATATTCTCAATCCAAACTAAACCAACGAGTAAACGAAGAAATATAATCGTAAAAATCTATGCTAATTAAGACCGGTATCCAAACCTCCGACACGGTTATAATTTCCTTTGTTTTAACTTGATGAATTATTCATGTAAACTATTATTTTAGGGTTTCCTTCAATTTGAAGGTAATTTTGTACATAAAGGAAGACCCACATCACAGAAAACTCAGTAATAATGGTTTGATTTTTGTTTACCTTACAGTACTGGGAAATGACAGAACCCATTATAGGAAGCGAGGATGGCTAATGATGAAAAGAATTACAATACAATACAAACAAACAAACGGGGGTACAGTCGAACCTCCCGTAAGCGGACACCCTCACGACCCAAGAACTGATGACCAACCCTACCCTGGTTCGGATGTATTAAATTCACCCCACCCCCATGGTACCTCAAGTCTGTTTCGTCCTCGAGCTAACTTGGCGATCTGAAACATTTGTTGAGCCATTTCTTTTGCCACCATGACGATCGAATTGTTCTCTTCTTCCCATTTGTCCGTTTCTTCCTGCAGGAGTTTCGCGGCGAGCTGAAACGAAATGTATTTTATGAACTCTAATGATAATTTTGATATAATGTTTTACATTGGTCGGAGGCGCGGTGGCTAAATCGTTAGCACGTTGGATTCCCGACTCCGGATCGAGAATGACAAACATCCCGCATACTGCTTTCATTCTACACACATCTCACATATCGACAAAAATAATCTTAGCAGTATGCAGGAAGTTTCTCACATTTGAACCTAGTTATATGGCAGGTAAGCACCCACGAGTCTCCTGTAGCTCAGTGGTAGAGCGTCCGACCAGTGTGCGGAAGGTCATAGGTTCAACTCCTGTTGGGGGAACTCGGAAATTTTTTCTGAGTAGCTTGTGTCACTGACAGAATAATATCTTTCTCATATTTCTACCAAGCTTAAAATATACCAACTTTCTTTCTACATCTTCTCGCTTATTAGTTTGCGCCCTTTGTACGAGTACGAGCATCCAACCTCCTTATCGTGTTGGCAAGAACATTGCACGCGTTACCGTGAAACTCAAAAACAGAAAAGTGTAGCAACCATTATCGTCGTTTCAGTGGATTTAATAGACCTTTCTCCAAAATGTCCGCCGCAAATTCATATTAAGCTGAGCGGAAAATCAATACCAGCGCCTGAAAGATCACTTCTTGTTTGGTAATCGTACAAAGTTTCGTTAGGTTAGGTTCTACCTGAGTCGAGAAAACGGAAGTTGAAAACTGGAAAATTTAGAGACGTTTGTATGACTGGGGTATGGCGTATACCCCCAGTAGTCATCAATTAAATCAATTTGAATTTGCGGCGGCCATTTTGGAGTAAGGTCTATTTACCTCAATTGACTTGGAGCTTTTCCTCGCCCTCAGTTCTTCGATTGACGTCGATTTCCACTCGGGCTCATCACGAGTAAGTCCCGAGATACTCGCGGCTCTTTGCCGATAACGGACGAATCATGCCCGAAGCGGCCCGCAAATCCAGCGCGGCTGAGAGACTCGGACGAGGAGGAGAAGCGTTGATGGAGCTCATCAACCAGGGCCTTTTTCATGAGGTCCGTTTCACTAGCTGATCCCCAAGGCCCTCGCAGCCGACGAACCTCTGGGGCACTCTCAGTGTCGGAAAATGAATGTGATCGTTCCAGGTAATCTTTCCTCTTTTTAGGGAGAAAATCAATGAATCATATAAGCAAATCTTTAACACCATTGTTTCAATATCTCATACGTTGACTAGCAAGCACTTTCAAGAGACTATGTAGCTTTACCACAGTCAACAACAACAACAACAACAAAAGAAAGAAAAACAAGAAAAAACGTTCAGG
This sequence comes from Desmophyllum pertusum, assembly GCA_029204205.1. Lineage (NCBI taxonomy): Eukaryota > Metazoa > Cnidaria > Anthozoa > Scleractinia > Caryophylliidae > Desmophyllum > Desmophyllum pertusum. Next base: position 3,283,282 of record MU826826.1, read on the forward strand.
ATCACAAATCAATTCATGTTTGTTTCGTTCAGATGACGATGATGTTTACGTTACACCGTGAACAAGCTTACATAACAAAATGGCTAATGTTCCTGAGGATAAATAAGCAATAAAAATTGAGAGGAAAAAATACGATTCGTTGTAGTGGAATAACAAAAAAATTAAACAATGACTTTGAGAGTAGTTTGTTTTTCGTACGTTTTACGATTCACAAAAGTTATACGACAAAAGAGGAAAGGAGTGAAGAAAAATCATTCCGAAGAAAATGTCATTTCTTTGTTTAGAATCCGGGTTTCGGTATAGAAGTTGCTAAGTAACATAACGTATCGTCATAGTAACGAGATGACATGACAACTTCAAAGTGCTTTTTGTTTTTCCTGATTGGATTATAACAATCCGAATCTTTTCGGGAAAAAAAAACTTGTTCCCGTGACTTTTAACAATTTTAGCCAACCTCGTTCCCAGGGTCTCTCTTCTTCCCACCAAAAGCAGAGAGACCCTGGGAACGAGGTTGAATTTTAGCCTGTTCCTGGCGTTCGGTTAGTGGGGAGAACAATTTAAGAAAAAAAAAATTCTAGCAGCAAAATAGTTTAACGGATAAAACGCCCAAAACTATCATGAAACATGTAAAGGAATGAAAACAGAAAATTAGGGAGAGCAAAGAGCTTGACTATAAAACCGCTACAATGCCTTGAACAAGAGGGAGCTACAAACAAAAAGCTTACATACATCACTCAATGCCAAGTCATCAAAATACGAGCTAATCTCTGGCGATCGACCTGCTGCAGGTGGCAAACTTCTCGAGGGGGTGGAGTATCGTTGCACACTGTCGTCCTGAGAGGGGAGGGGTTTTACTGAGGGTAGCGCACGAGTTGAGCCCGCGATAGCTTCTGTTTCCTCTTCGTTCAGAGACTCAAAACTCTGTGAGGCCTCCATATGTGGTATGCCTAATAAATCCTGGAACACATCTGATAAAGAACAAAAACAAGATTGTTATGTCTCCAAACATCTTTGAGAAGGAGTTTATTAAAGAGGGGGATTTATCGTACTTATCATTAGTTGAAAGCGTGGCGGCCCTGTTTGACTGACACGTCACACCTTACAATCTTTAAGCACTCAATTTCGTCGTCTTGTCTGGTCCACAGTTTGAGAAACGTTACGTGACAGTTTGGATCAGCCAATCTAAAACTTCTCTTTCCTAGCTTCTGGGTTCTTATATCTCAGCCGGCATTTCCCGCGCGAGGAGCGTGGCACGTGTTCATCAAACGCGTACATGCTCTGTTTATTCGCGCGTGTCAATCTCGTTCCCAGAGTCCTCGTTACCCTTGTCCAGCGGTGGAGCGGCCAACAAGGACCTCTGGGATAGAGTGATCCGCCTGACTTGCGCAGTAAGACCGGAAGTCCAAGAATCATGGCGTCCGTTAGTTGAAACATGGGGTCAAACACATGCGCAGTAAAGTCCAAGAATCCTGTCATGGCGGATCGCTTCCCCCCCCCCCCCCCCCCGAGCCCCTTGTTGGCTGCTCCACCGCTGGACAAGGGTAACGAGGACTCTGGGAACGAGATTGCGCGCGTGTCGTTTACCTTGTACGGCTGCGCTGTCGGCATCAGGCAGTTCATCAAGTGTAGCCATCAACAGTTGTGCCTTGGATGCCCACTGACGCCTCAACATCTGAAAATGCTCCACGGTCGGCTGGTCTGGATTGTCTGAAAGTTCATTCACAAAAACATGAGTAACGGCCCCACAAGCTTCTAGCTTTAAACACAAACCGTGTATAAATAAAGTCGCTTTACCTTTTTACCTTTAGTAACTAACGACAGTGAATTCCCAGCTAAAAGCACGGTCTAACGAACTCGGTTACAGAGAGCGAACAACCGGATATAGCGAACAAAAGAGAAAGAGAAAGTGAGACTGTTTCATCCGATTTCCAAACACCGAGAAGAGAGTTGAAAATACGAGGCGTAGCGGAGTATTTTTGACAAAATTCGAGGTGTTTGGAAATGTGATGAAACACTGTTTCAAGGGTTTGATATATCTTCTCAATCGAAACAAAAGCTAAGGAGTAAACGGAGAAATAAAATCGTAAAAATCCATGTTAAATCCAAGGTATCCAAGCCTCTGCCTCAGTTATGATTTCCTTTGTTTTAACGTCATGGATTATTAATAAGAAATCTAATATATAAGCCAACACGAACTTATCTGACCTGCCAGAGCACGTGCCGCGGCAATAACTTGCGGTGTCAGCCTGTCAATGAAGTCACCAGTCACACGAACAGTCCTGACTTTACTCGCGTGCCGAGAATTCTCCACAGCTTTACTGGCATGCGTCCTGACGCGTGCCACACGTGCTTTCAGTTCGTCCGCTTGCATCTCAAAGTTGCTTTTGTTGTTGTATTCTTTCACCAAGCTCTGCTTTGCTGACAGCAAGCGCTGCGCCCGCGAGGCGATCCACTGGTGCGGATGCTTCAGCAGTCAGGTCGTCCACGAGAGCTGTCAGTAAATGGACCTGGAAAAAAAAAAGGGAAAAACCCATTACGGCGAACATTTTGCAAGTGTCGCCGATTACAGCCGAGCATTTTCGAAGTGTAGCCGATTACAGCCGAGCATTTTCGAAGTGTAGCCGATTTACAGCCGAGCATTTTCAAAATGTAGCCGATTATAGCCGAGCATTTTAGAAGCGTAGCCGATTCAAAACGTAGCCGATTATAGCCGAGCATTTTAGAAGCGTAGCCGATTCAAAACGTAGCCGATTATAGCCGAGCATTTTAGAAGCGTAGCCGATTCAAAACGTAGCCGATTATAGCCGAGCATTTTAGAAGCGTAGCCGATTCAAAACGTAGCCGATTTACAGCCGAGCATTTTGGAAGTGTAGCCGATTACTGCCGAGCATTTTCGAAGCGTATACATGAGGCTTATTCGCGATACCCGCCAAGTTGGTTTCATATTATAATGCAAATGTAAGTAACATGACATATCTCTATAGCTACAAGTTCACGTTTTACTCATGAATGGAATGAAATGAGTATAGTGAGGGACATGGATATGCAAATTAGCACTCGATCGCTCGATGGGCTGTGATCATTAATTTATGCATTAAATGCATATTAATTTATGAATTAAATTATTCATGAGGTTGAGCCCGCGATATGTAATGGTCACCTGCCTTACCCATGGGGACGGCATTGGAGGTGGGGGGTCAGTGGAGCAAAACGCCTAGGAGAGGGTAGGGTACGAGGATTCAGACGGTATCCAAGATGGCGGCAGCGGGTTTTCCAAGATGGCAGGCGTAGATCGAGGAGCAGTTTGAGGAAGGATGGATAATTTGAGAAGAGATGAACGAGGAGAGCTAGCCGTGTCCCATTTCGACCAATTCTGTGCGTGCATACATGCGTGACTTAGGAGAGGAAGAAAAGACGCGGATCCATCGATCGATCGCAGAGATTCATTTCGGTAGCCTAGCTAAACGCTACAGTACGCTAAATGTTGTATTTGCTTTATAACAATTGCATGAATAAAGTTCATCTTTATCTGAATCACGGACGAGTTTATTTGGGTTGAACTTTTCAACAATGGGAACCATCTTGAATTTTTAGGAACTGATCAGGACTGGACTATGGAAAAAAGAATTTTGGAACACTACCGTAAAAGCTCTATTAGCCCCCGGGGGGCTTATTTAATTTCAGGCCTCAAGAAAGGGGGCTTAATAGAGAGGAAGTGGGGGGGGGGGGGGGCTTATTTCAAATCATAAATTTTTCAAACTTTACTATTACACCACTAACTAAAACAGAACAAGAAATGGGTCATGTATCACCGTCTTACAAATGCAATGTCATTTATACCCCAACTCAACGATAGCTCATTTCAATACAAAGTGACTGAAACGCCAGAAAATATTGCTGAAAAGTCATTTATCATTTAAATGTGGGGGGGGGGGGCTTATTACAAAATCTGACTTCCAAAGGGGGGGGCTTATTAGAGAGGGGGCTTAATAGAGAGGGGGGTGTAAATAGAGCTTTTACGGTACTTATAGAACTGCATCACGGTGTGCTAAATGTATTCGGATTTCAAGACCAATAAATGACAACATCACGGAAGGAAGACATGAAGTAGCTAAATTGACGACCCAAATTCGCCGAGCTTCGTCGACGCTACATGCCTGAAACAAGGTTAGGCCGTTTGTATATATGCTGGATTTTCTCATACTTACAAATAAGCGAAAACAAATCGGTAGTTTTTTCACAAGTCGAACAAACTTGAATATCTTGAAATTCAAAAATTCCGCACTATAAACATGTTGTTCTTCGTTCGCTTATAGCGATATTTCTCGTTACGTCACCTATTGTTATTAATGTGCCAACCTGAGAACTATTGGCTATTGAAACAAAGAGTTCTTTTGTTTAATGGTTGGCAAATTTGAATAACAAAACAAATTTGACGTAATGTTGATAAACAGTGAACATGCACTCCTGTAGCTTTTACTGGGAGTTTCCGATCTTTTCTGATTATTCAGCAAAGTTTTAGATAACATTAAGCTTCCCAATGATAGGTGCGATATAAGAATTATTTTAGCGTTCTTGCAACAGCTGAAGCAAATACACAAGCATATTATTTTAAGCGAAAATTCAGCAGTGAACTGTGTAGCAATTTCTATGCAGCCGATTTTGTGGAAACTTGCTCACAGTAAGCTATAAATTATAATTCATTGCCTGCAACCTTTTCTCGGGTGTTACCAAGCTTAAAATGCTTTGTTCATATCTTAAAATCATTCTGACATCTAAATCACCCCAGTAATGACGTCTTCGAACACCTTTCAGAGTGATAACGGCTCGTTTCAAAATGGTGGTCATGGGGAAGATATAATCAAGGCTCACTTGGAATTATTTATGTATTAATTAGTCAATATTTCGTTTCTCGGCTTTTCTTCTTTTCTTTTCTTACCGACCGACCGACCGACCGACCCACTTTTACGAGAGAGAGAGAGAGGGCGATGGGAAACAAAACATTTTATGGGGATGGCCTAATTAGAAAAACAATCTCGTTTATTCCGATTGCCCTAAAATTAAAAGCCTTCTATAATTTGAAGATTCCTTGTTTAGATCACCAAAAATTACATTAATCGGTTAGCGCTTTCATGCCTAAAATTAGTTTTAAAAAAAGGGAGCCTCCGCTCCAATAAATAGCCGCGGGCACCTTAATGGAAACCTATTTCGCTTGGTAGTTACTTAAAATATTCTTTGTTCCATTATTATCTTCAGTTTTCAGTTTGATGAAACATCTGTCGTGTTGTTTAGGATATTTATTTTCGAGTGGTAAAAACAATATTTTACGAATGAGCGCAGCGAATGAGTAAAATATTGTTTTTAACACGACCAAAAGCTCAACGAACAGTTTTAAAATTTAAGAGGAGGTGTGAAGCTGGTGCACAAATCAGACATTGGCAACATGAACCATAATTCTCGTCCTGAAACTATTGTCATCATAAACTGCGTCCTCAATGCACCTTTGATGCTCATATCCATTATTGGCAACACTTTGGTGCTAGCCGCCATATAAAGAACTCCTTCGCTTCGTTCACCGTCTACAATTTTGTTGTGCAGTTTGGCTGTGTCAGACCTTCTTGTTGGACTTGTTGTACAGCCGTTTTACATTGCTTATGAACTAACGAAAAATGGTTTGCTGTACAAGGCAATGACTTCAACGTCCTTTTCCCTATGTGGTGTTTCCCTCTTGACGATAACAGCCATAAGTGTGGATCGGTTCTTGGCTCTTCGTTATCACATGCGATATCCGGATTTGATGACCACTCGTCGCGCCATATATACCTCAGCAACTCATTGGTTCATTAGCTTCCTTTCATCATTCTTATATCTTTGGAACATGAATGTTTATTATTTTGCTATAGCTGTTAGCATTATCATTTGCCTTTTAATTGTACCGTTTGTTACATCAGAATCTTTCGGATTGTTCGTCAGCATCAGTTACAAATTCACATTCAACAACAGGCTGTGGAAAGTTTCAATGCTGAAAATAATCAAAACATGCTGCGATCCAAGAAAAGTGCCATTAACACTTTTATATATTACATAGTGATGATTCTGTGTTATATGCCGTTGTTTATTGTCATGTCAATTTTAGTTATTTCCCCCGATAACTGGACAAATGCATGGAACTTCACAGATACTGTAGCATCTATGAACTCGTCCATTAATCCAGTTTTGTATTGCTGGCGTCAACGCGAACTTCGGTCGGCAGTTACAAAGACAGCAAGACAGCTGTTATGTAAACAAACAGAAGGAAACTAGCTAACCTAGGTTTGAGAGTTAACACGTCGATCCTTCTTATATCAGTTAGAGATAACTAAAGGATTTTTAATAAAGTTTTCAGTTAAAATCTTCAGGCCTCGATCAAACCTTTAAAACTATAACATAACTAAACTAATCGTTAACTGATTTATTTTTAGTGTCACGTGACATCCCTTTGTTGGTTAGGTCTAAAACTGGGCTCGAAAACATTAACTTGAATTTAAGGGTAAGCGCGAGTCCCGGGAGGGGGGGGGGGGGGGTACTCCCTATAATGGACTATACGGGGAGGCTCCGCCCGAAAGGGGTCCTTTTTTAGGCTCGAGGTAAGTGAAAGGGTAGGGATTTCACGAGTTGAAGTATGTGAAAGGGTAGGGATTTCACGAGTTGAAGTATATGAAAGGGTAGGGATTTCACAAGTAAATGATATTATTGTTTGGTTAACATCTGGTAATGCTTGATGATTTCTGGTGATATATATTGTTCATTAATATAAGTTCATTACAAGGGTATAGAAAAGGGATGCAGTGCTTCTACTGTAGGTATGTGAAAGGGGTACCATTTTCTATGGAAGGGGCGCGAGTCCTCTTCGCGACTTATTTCCAGGTCTCTAGAGAAGTTTTTTGAGAGGTGAGAGACCATTTCATAAACAGTCAACATAAAGGAATTAAACAAAATATATTGAGCGATCCAAAATTGGGGCTGAAGTCAAATCTAAGAACAGAGTTTGACAGGAAATTATAAAAGACGTTGTGTTTTGTGAAAAACGTTGTGTTTGATATAAAACAACAAGATGGTCGAACAAGTTTCAAATTATTGTTAAAACTTGCTTTGGCCCGAAGGAATTGTTTAGACATTGACTCTCGCCAAATCATAGTTAATAGGGAAATGGTTATGAAGCCCGGTAAACTTCAAAGGAGCAAACAAAGAAGCCAAGATATATGTTGGAAGGTCCATGACCGTGCACATCTTTTGTTTTGCGCTCATACACTATGCATGAATTACGTAACTGAAACGTTTCTATTGGTTAGTTGCTTGAACACACGTAACCACCTATTGTATTTTGTCAGGTTTTGTGCACGGTCAACCCCCAAAATAGCGAACAAAAACATATAACAAAGAACTTTGTCGGGCTTCATAACCATTTCGGCCAAATGTATTAATTTTCCAGCACAAGCTATGCTGTAGTTAGTGACTAGCTCATGATAACTGATACAAAAGATCTCGATCGCGGCTAGCCAAAACATTACCAACTTAAGGGCCTCCACAGACTAGGCCAATTGTTATCGATAACTATTTAGTTGTCGATCATAAAAAGTTGTTGATACCAAAAAAGCCAGTGTGCGAAGCTAGTTGTCGATAACTAAGGGCCTAAGTTATCGACAACTAGCTTCACACACTGGCTTTTTTGGTATCGACAACATTTTATGATCGACAACTAAATAGTTGTCGACAACTATCTCTCTAGTCTGTGGAGGCCCTAAGACAGGTTTGCTAATTATTCACAAAAGAGGCGTGTCATGCTCTAGTCTTTTGGTTTGCGTGCATATTAGCTACCTTCTGTTTTCTTAAATAGCATTTTAAATCAGCAGATCACTCGAATTCAAACATTTTCCACCGTCTACTATTGGATTTAAAAATACATTCGGCTGAAGAATTCTTTCTTGCCTTTTTTATATTAAAATAATAATAAATACCGCTTCTGCCACCGATTTTACTTAGCGGCAAGCAACGCAAAGAGCGCGAACTTGACATTATTATCCTTGGAAATCATGCACCCGTGACCTTGAGTGTCCTTGACATGATTATTGTATAATCTGCAGGTTATTACCCGTGATCCTCTCGCTAATCTGTACGTAGATGACGTAGATGCTTTCAAAGGCGCTGATTTCGAAAATTCACTGTACGCTTTCGGCCAATCAGAAAAGAGATAGTGAGTTGAATGTATAATAATATCCATTATTGGCGTGCTAGCTGCCATATTAAGAACTCCTTCGCTTCGTTCACCGTCTACAATTTTGTTGTGCAGTTTAGCTGTGTCAGACTTATCGTACAGCCGCTAAAACCCTAACTTAACCCTAGATTTGTGCAGAACTTTGTGCAGAACTTTCATGCGATGTGTCCTTTAAAATACATGCAGTCGAAGCTCTTGTTGCGACCTCTCTCGCAAGCGACCAAGCTCTAGTTGCGACCACCATTCTGAAACCCCGTTTGAATTGTCACTCAAACTCTGTAATTAAAAGCTCTCATAAGCGACCGCTCCCGCCATCCGTAAGCGACCGCGACCACTTTTGGGATTACCAACTTGTCTTTTCCTTTGTTTTTAAGCTCTCGTAAGCGACCACTTGTTGTGCTACACATTTATGAGACATTGTATTATTTGTAATCAACTGAATAAGAGAAGTTTTCAATATCTGTGGATGCGTGACCTGTCGTACACATTTCGTAAGTGGCCAGCCTCTATTGTTTCAGCACGTGGGCGCTTACCAAAGCCCATTCTCGTAAGCGGCCAGCTCTAGTTACGACCACTTTTTCACATTTCTGACACATTTGACGTGATCAAAACGGATTTTACTAGATGTTCTCTCCCGAAGAGTGAGATCTGGGTACGAGATTAGAGTATTCATTACCTTAGTAGCCCATTCCCTCTGAAGCAAATTCATCCTCTCCACCACCCCCATGTATGACAAGCTCTGCTCTAACGTTCTGTTTTCTCGTAATGCCATCTCGGACACCGAGCGAGTCGTATCCTGGAGGTCAGCGGTCAGCTTCTCAACAGAGTTAACAGTTGCCTTGGCTAGACTAACTTTCTTGGGATCGTTGCAACTAAAACAAAATGGTAAACGGAAAGCATGAAACAAAACACCTTTTATTTGCCTTAACCGTGCTTTGTTGTGTTGTACCGCCGCCGCCTGGTAGGGAGCCAGACTGCAGTGCGGGAGGTCTCGGGTCTTAAAATAACTGGTAAGATCATGCTGGCTGTACTCAACATCTTGTCTCAGTTCAGATGATCGCGTCATTGTCTCCTACCGTTTTGTAGCCTGCGAGCAGGCTCTCATAAGCGCGATGAGCGCGGAGCGCGATCGTGATCCTTAGTATTGCGTGACGTTCGAGCGCGGAGCGCGAGGGCGTGGGACGAGATTGAGAGCCTGCACGTAAGGCCAGGTTTCTCGAATGCCCTGCGTTCGTCCACGAACGCAGCATTCTGATTGGTCCAAAATGACAGATCCAATCATTGTGACAAAAACCAGGGCAACCAAGGGCAACGGAGAAAATAGTCGGTTCAATTATTGTTTTGTTCAAGAGTGTTTCGCAAGCTTTTGATCAATTCTGAACATGCGTTTATACAGCTCAAGAGCAGTCAATTGTATTATCGAAGGGAGATATGTTTTCGCTTTAATGCCGACTGGCTACGGGCAAAGCTGACCTGACCTGTTCTCGCTCGAAGAAAGGCAATCAAACACTGTTGTGTTAGATAACATTATTTGACCATTGACCCTGAAGCAACGCCATGTTAAGAACTTTACTTTTCGCCGGTTCGTAACTTGTGCCTTCGCCGCTCCCGGAGAGCGCCGTGAACCGAAGCGAGATCTAGAGCTTGCTCGCAGGCTAGAAGATCACTGGTCATCACTCGCATTCTATGTTTAGTCTATGTTCTGCGATCGTCCATTCCACATATGTTTATTTTACCTAACTGAAAACATTACACGGACGTTTGTTTACAAAATATGGCAAGCGCTTTACTTTCAAGTGAACTATACTTTGGAAACCCTACTTCGCCGTAGTTCTTGACGGTTCCGGCCCGGGTTCCGGCGCTTGTAATTGGAAATGAAGCATTATTACCTTTTGTCCTCCCACTCTGTTTGTTCGTGACACTTTCCTTTTGGAAAGCATTTGATCTTGTTGATCTGATGTCGCCGACAGAAGTTTGCATTTGGCTCTTGTTTCGCTCAGTAATACTGCCATTTTCCACCTTCGCTATATCACAGCTAGTTGAGTTTTCATCATCACAAGTTCCTGATTTTGTGACAAACGGTTTTTATACAATCACGCTCTGACAAACTCTCTCGCACATCGCCGGCCAACACATCATCACGGCTGCCGTTGTGGAAACAAAGACTGCGCACTTACAACAATCGCTCGCTGTGTTTACTGTTTTCTTTCCGCGCTACCCTACGAGCAGGCTATCTTGTACCTTCACTGCTTGCGCAAAGCCACGCCGTCTATGAAAATATCTGGTCCGAAAATAATTCCATGTGTAATGTTTGTTTACATTTTCCTCCAATTCTATTGGTTGGTTATTTGACAAATGAAGCGTAATGAGTTGTCACCAAGTTGACACCTCGCTAGGGGCGGCATTCAAGAAACCGGGCCTCACGTGCAGGCTCTCAATCTCGTCCCACGCCCTCGCGCTCCGCGCTCGAACGTCACGCAATACTAAGGATCACGATCGCGCTCCGCGCTCATCGCGCTTATGAGAGCCTGCTCGCAGGCTAACCGTTTTGAGGCTGCCAGGATACCTTTTACTGCATATTCTCTATTCTTGTGTCACTAAATTAGTAGAGGACCAGGTAGCTTCTCGAAACTCTAAAAAAATGTGGGTCATGTTCCCTAAGTTAAATTGTCAAGTAAAAACTTTACAAGCTCTCATTACAGTGCATAAATATTCAGTCCTGTTTTGGGGAATTTTAATACTCTTTTAGAGAAAAGGGTGATCAAATTTTTTGAATGTCGTTATGTTGTTCAAGATTTCAATGGCCGTAAAACTCACCCTGCTATTGCCGCATCAACCATTCCTTTTAGAGTTCGCGTATACGAAGTTAACATCCGTGAGTTTTCCTGCAAAGCATGCTGGTCTCCTGCCAAGGCAACAGATGCAAGTTGTTCCACGGGCGCAGATGTTCCGACCGTGACGTCATCGACTGCAAACACCAGGCTGTGAACCTTTGAGGCCCAGTCCCTTCTGCGAACTTCCAGTCGTTCAACATTTGTAATGTCTGTAGGATCTCTTGATAACGCCTGCAGGAACAAAGTTTGGAGCCGGTTGGTTTAACGAACTAGGTTTCAATAGCTGTTATTACAGTTGGGCCTGCAGTCAAATATTCTTTTGTTTTCAAAAGTATGCAAACGAGGCTAATGGGTCAATACAATGCCAGATTAGCCAGTGTACATCCGCCTCCTCCCCTAAAAAAAATCGTCCTCTCTCGCCGATTTTTCCTGGAGGGGGGAGATGACGGATGTGACACAGTCTATGCCAGATTGGCCCTTTCGCCTCGTTTGCATGTCAAACCGCTGACATCTGTAATGACAGCTATTGACTATCGAGAGTAATCGCTGAATTTCTCTGAATTTCTCTGGTTTTGCTTTACTGCGCTCTGTGATTGGTTTAAAAAACTCGCTCCACCTACTCAACCAATCAAATACAAGACCCAAACCAATCGCTACTTGGTCACACGCGTTTTCCCGCGCTTGACGCCGGATACGTGTATTTGCTTCGAGTTCTAATTGGTTCATTGTGTTGTTTACGTTTGTTGTTATTGGCCATTGTAATTGCTTTGGTTTTGGTTTTGGTTTTGGTTTTACGACACTCAATTGAAAACCGAGCTAAGGAACAAATTAACCTTGTGGTATCGGTCATTTCTAAAAGCGTTGACCAGACTTTTTCACGCGAATAACGAACTTGGAAATCACGAATTCCCGCTTGTTCGGACAAATATTCCGGACCCAACAACCAAATGTATTGTAAATTCACTCACTAATATTAAAATTCAAACCAAACAAGTGTTTTCGTGCTTTGTTGCAACATGTAGTGCTATATACTTCATGATATAGTACATGCTGTACTTGTAGTACATGTGCTACATGCACGTTGGTTCGCGAGGAACAGTTATAAGGTTTTGAAACAGCCAGACACTTCGGATTTAGCAATGATGATTGACGATGACAACGGGTGTTTAAAAACGTTTGAATGCAGAGGATCACACAACGTAGAAATAAAACTCTTCGCAAGCGTGTCTTGCCGGATTTCTTGTTATAGAAATGCACGAGCCAGACGGCACTTGAAGTGTAACTGAAACAAATTGATTGCAAGGCTGACACTACGGCAAAAGGACAGATTTATTGGCCGATATTTCGACTAGCAGAACTAGTCTCTCTCAGAGCTAGGTATAGGGCGATAAGGGTGTTTTTACATCTGAATTTCTTATCACTAACCTGAGCAGCTGTAACCAACTGAGGTGTCATTCTTTCAATTTCCCCTGACGTCATATGAACAAGCTCAACACGCTCAAGAGAGGCTGGGTCACGTGCAGGCGCTTCACCTTCATTCCCAGCATCCATAGCGTAGTCTTCAGCATCTCCCGCGGCTTTTGCCGCCACAGCCAGCTGTCTGAGACGCAGAACATGTCTGTTGATGTTGTCCACCTGAGGAGCAAAACATCGTGTGTCTTGCTTTGTAAGTTTTCTGATTGGTTCAGCAAACTCGTGAGATTTGCTTTAGCCAATCAGAGAGTTTCCTCGGCCAGTCAGGAACAAATTCAAACAAGCGTGATTTTGGCACAAGTGATTTTTCCCGCGCTTTTCGCGGACAGCAAGGTTTACGTTTTATTGTATTATCTTCGGTCACAGTGATCCTCTCTTTGATTACTTTGGTCATAAGAAAACTGCTAGTGAAAGCTCTAAGCCAATCAAAAGAACAGTTGTTTTCCCTTTAACTTCTAATTCACTTACAACAATTACTGCGGCCCAGTGACACTGTCACACTGCGCACCCCCACTCGCTCGGTCGATGGGCTGTAAACTTTAATCGCGTCATTAATTTATGCATATTAATTTATTCATTCACGAGTCAACTCATAGGAGCCTTTGATTAGTGTGATGTAGGACTTTCGCGGACACGTGCATTATTTAACTGGAAACCGACAAAATAACGGCGACTAGCTGATCAGAGAAACAAGCGTCAGTTCGTAGCCATAAGGTCACGCTACTTAGCAACATACATGTACATGCCAAAAACTGCGGGCTCAGAAAATGCTTAGACAGGATTCCAATAAAACAAAGCAAGTTTATTTTGTAATCTCTGACACTCAGAAGTCCAACCTGTTTTTTCAACTCCTCTGCATCTCCAGAAGTAGCAGCTAGAGCCAGTTTAGATGCAGAAGCTGACCAAGGCATCACAATTTCATCAACAGCTCCAGACAGCACGTGCACCTTGGAAGCCCATTCTCGACCAATCGTCTGCAGGCGTTCAACCGCCACCAAATCACGTGGGTTTGCCCTGAAGTCACGTGCCGCTTGTATGATAAGTGGTGTGAGTTTTTCTATTTCTCCTGCGGAGACTCGAACAAGCCTAGAAAAACAAACATGAGAAACGCAACTGACTCTCACGAACGATAACAGTGTTTTACATGTGCTCGATACTACAAAGTAGTTAGTCCACACAGGTTAAATTGTGCTTTTTAAATGATTATCAGTTCTTCATCGATTAGAAACAAAACTACAGAATTTCCCCTACCCACCATTTTTTTAATGTAAATATAGTTGAAGCACTGGTAAGCGACCACCTCGAGGATTTGGAAAAAGTGGTCGTAACTAGAGCTGGTCGCGTACGAGAATTCATTCTCGTAAGCGACCACCCACTGAAAAGGTAGAAGTTGGTCATCTACGAGAGTTTGTAGCATGTCTGCAAATGGATGCCACACTATCAAAACCTATTTACACTTCATATTGCTGCTACTGATTTAGACATGTATTAAAATATATCTGTCAGATATTTAAATTTAAGTGGGAGTAGTGCATTTTTGTAATACAATGTTGACTGATTGCAAACAGTCTCTTAGAGGTGGTCCCTTACGAGAGCTTAAAAACAAAGAAAAAGTCCAGTTCGTAAATCCTAAAGGTGGTAGCGGTCACTTACGGGAGCTTGTAATCAAAGAGTTTTACTGAGAAATTAACGGGGTTCGTGAGGGTGGTTGCTGAGGGGAGCTGGTCGCTTAAATGAGAGTGGCCGCAAGAAGACCTTCAACTGTATACAATGTACATGTATGTACACAACAAATCCAGGCTCAGTGAACGTTCTGCTAATTAGCACTTATTAGTCATTTTCACTGACAAGATGGTCAAAGCTGTTTTTCATTGACTGTCGAAGTCGTACAACAAAAAGAAATGTAATTCATTAATTTAATTATATATTTTCCATTGTCATGTTTCCTCCACTATATAAACACACACGCGACCCACAATCCTTCAGTTTGCTCCAACGAAGGACTAACGCTCGAAACCAGTTTCAGCTTTCCAAAATGGCGTGTATTTACCTTTACTAACTTCAAGATGATAGTTGTCCGCCGACACAACACACTTTATTACTGTTTCTTTTAACTCATAATTTTTAATCAAGGAACGAATCACAACAGCCATACAAAAACTGGAAGTGACTGGTGGAAAGCGCGGGAAAAGCCAATCAAGAGAGCTTTTGGTATTGCATCTGATTGGCCACTGAAAATAAATCTTCGTTCTTATTGGCTAGAGCATGGTGCACAAGTTATTTTAATAACCTTAAAAGGTCGGCGAAGGAAAACAATTAAATGCAAACATGAATTACTGGAAATCATCGCTAACATAGGTGTAAACGAAAATATAACATACATACAAGTCTGAAGGTTTGCCATTGTAGAGAAGTAACACTTAAAAAGAGCGTTTTCACGGCAGCCATAAGTGTGTTTCCTCTATACAATATTTTTACCCACCTTACTCCTTCCAAATTCCTTGAGTTATCTGCAGAAGTGCTTGCCAGTGTCCTCAATGCAGAGGCTCTTGATTCAACTTTTCTTAGGTTCATCTCAGCCAAGTCAAAGTCTCTGGCCTTTATGGAATTCAGTAATCTGGAGACTGGTGCGCGAGAGGTCTGGGACGGTTTAATGGGGCGAACAATGGCTGCTGACAGTGGAGCCTCGTCCCGGTGCCTTTCACTTATTCCTGGAAATATAAAAATTCATTTCATTACAAATAAGCAAACATGGCAACGACAGCTTCTCTTTGTAAAGGAGTGAGAATAAATAGCGAATCGATTTGAAAACCGTTTTCATAAAGAAAGCTTTGCACTATTGCCGGTAGTTGAGTGAAAACACTTGATTCGTTTTTAAATGAATGATTTATTATAAGTAGATAAATTGGCACCCAACATTTCGAGTGTCAGAAAGGCTAACTTTTACAGTCTCAAGCTTTTAACATTGTTTTATTGTTCAAGACAATTTCCAAATGGTCTCCATGTGACACTTTAAATTAAACAAGGTAAACTGACAAACTGTTCTATCACTACCAAAAATAAATCTTTGACAACACTGTACCAAGTAGCGCTCTCCTGTTGATCCTGTCCATTTCATCATCCTCTGAAAAGTTGAAGAGCAGATCTTCCGAATCAGTGCTGCGATTAAGCCAGGATCTGTCCTTGGAAGTGTCTCGTTTCTTTGCCTCTCTTGATGACTTGTTGCGGAGAGCGTATGGCTCTGGTTCGAGCTGAAGTGGATCAAAATTTCTAGATAAGCAACCTGTGACCTGACCAGCAGTTAGGTCAAACAAATGGGGCCTCGACCATTGTTTCAAGTAATATATCAAACCCGAGAGACAGGGTTAGATCACATTTCAAAGCCCGAGAAGAGAGTTGAAAATACGACGCGCAGCAGAGTATTTTAAACGAAATTCGAGGGGTTAGGAAAAGTGATCAAACCCTGAAACTAAAACTAAAGAGCAAACATAGAAATAAAATCGCAGAAATCTATGGAGGTTTTGATCAGATATCAAAAACCCCGTCATTTCCTTTGTTTTAACTTGATGAATTATTAATGAGCTTGGAATGAAAATTTATATATCATTTCTATGAACAGTTAAACGTTCCATAAGTTCAAGTTTATTGAGATTCCTTGTTGTTTCTGTAACATGAAACAACTAGGAGTATTGCTAGTGCATCACGGGTACCCCCCAGTCTCTTATCAGGTTTCTGTACCCATTTAGTCCTGAGTGGAGAGAGGCACTGTAAAGTGTATTGCCCAACTGAGAACACAAAATAACCACCCCTGCTGGGGCTTGAACCCAGACTGTGCGATCCAGAGTCAAACGCACTAGTTATCCATTATAACACATATGCCGCTCGTAATATTATGGACAATTTTGAAATATTACTCGCGGTATACCACTACAACTCATGCTATTTATACCTATTCTAAAACACTAATTCATCATTTTGGGTAAACTTTGCAGCATTTTGTAGCTTTTTTTCCTTCACAGTCTTCACGTATCACGGAATCTTTTAATTTCTTTCTCGCTTTTGCTAATGAAGTGGACGATGCATGGCACACATGCATTACGTCACTTCTGTATGACTGTATCAATCTCAATGTCTGTAGATATGACGTCACAATTTGATGCCAGCGTGAATTATCTGAGTGCACTCAGCCAATGAGAATAGAGATACTAATAGTGAGCAAAATGTATAATAAGGACTGTTTTTGGTGACCAAAAACACCCAAATAATCACACTAGACAAGCTAGTTATGATACGTTCTAAATCTAAAAAGTATTTTCTTCTGGGATTTCTACTTACTTCTTCTAAACCAGAAGGCTCCACAGGTGTACCAGGATCGCTACTAAGCTCTACTAGATCTGCTGCTTCACCAACTGACACTGTATCACTCACTGTAGAACACAGCAGCAAATTAACTCAGAATAAACAAGTGCAGTGTATGTAACATTTACTGCGTAATACATCCCCAACACGAGAGACAGTGTTTCATCCGATTTCCAAACACTGAGAAGAGAGTTGAAAATACGAAGTGCAGCGGAGTATTTTTGACGAAATTCGAGGTGTTTGAAAATCGGATGAAACACTGTCTAAATGATATATCTTCTCAATCGAAACAAAAACTAAGGAGTAAACAGGTAATAAAATAGTAAAAATCTTTGCTAATTAACACCACTGGTATCCAAACATCCGTCACAGTTATGATTTCCTTTGTTATGACTTTAAAATGAAGAAAACGCTGTCATGGTTACCTGTAGAAGGGTGATGCCCCCTTAAAATTTCAAACAAATCCAACATGTTGTCCTTTGTATCCAAGCTTTTGTTACGTGACTCATCAGTGCCATAATCAGTTAAATCTACAACAAAATGATACCAATATTTATTGTTAGAATATTTATGATAATGTATGCAGTTACCACGGACTCTGATTGGTTGACTTTGATTCATGTATGCTACGTGTTCCCGCCTCGTTGTTGTTCTACTAGATCGATGCTACGTGATGTTGTACACATTTAGTGTGTTCAGTTTAGATTAAAGTCCTGGATTGTTGTGGCTCGGTTGGTTTCCTTTTAACAGGTTATGGGCCCAGGACGCGAAGTTGTTGTTGTACGAATTTGACGCTGTTTTGCCGTGGAACATGGCGGAGACGTCGGAAACTAGTATAAAGATTGAGAAGCTGAACGGGAAGAATTACCAGTCATGGAAGTACAACGTGAAGCTCATTTTAATGCAACGTGGCCTATGGGGATTTACACAAGAAGGTCAAGAAACACCCCCAGGAGAAAGTGTATCTGCTACTGTAAAAAAATGCCTTTCAATTGCGATCTGACAAAGCTTATTCGCTGATTGCTTTGAACGTGGAAAAGGATCTACAAGTTCACATTTCTTCGTTGACCAACCCGCTCGAAGCGTGGAAAATTTTGCAGAAGCAATTCGAGTTTGTATCGGATACACAGATTGTCCGTCTAAATCGTAAGTTTTACGCAGCTAGCATGAGAGAAGGTGAAGATTTGATGAAACATTTAACCTACATGACTTCCCTCGCTGAGCAGTTACGAGAAATGAAAGAGGAAATCTCTTCGAAGAAATTTGCCACAATCGTGTTGGGAAGTTTACCCGAGTCGTACGATAATTTCCTGACGAGTTTAAATGCAAGAAACGCCGAGGATCTCGACTGGGAGAATGTTAAAGGATTGTTGACTGAAGAACATTTGAAGCGGGCTGAAAAGAATGAAAAACAAGAATCAGACAATGCGCTTTTTGTCGAAAGAGGACAACATTTCAACAGAGGAAGACAACAAGCACGTGGTGGAACCGCTGGTGGTCATGGTACACGCTTTCGTGCTCCGAATCCCTACTTCAATAAAAGTACACAGCCTCACCGTGATGAACGTGAAAAACACAAAGGAGTCACATTGTGAAAAATTGTCCGTACAACAAGAAACCGAACACCGGCAGAAGAGAGTTCAAACATGGCCAAACTCGAAGGAGTTGCACTTATCTCAAGTACGATGAATCGGTCAGATGAATGGTTCATTGACTCGGCAGCGACGAAGCATATGACAAACGACAGAAGCATTTTGGAGAACTTTGTTGAATACCAACAATCGAAGAACATTTATCTTGGAGACAGCACAGTGATTCATGCTCTCGGCGAAGGGAAGGTAAGACTTCCAACAGTAAACAGTTCTCATGATGTTGTTCTAGACTTGCACAAAGTGTTGTTTGTACCAAAGTTGACCAAAAACCTACTTTCAGTACCTGCAATGGCATTGATGGGAGCAGAAATTCGCTTTGATAAGGACAAATGTTTAATACTGAAGGACAGCAAGGAATTTGTCATTGGTCATTTATTGTCTGACAAGCTGTACACAGTCAATACCAT